>CM031235.1:821250407-821850407 GCA_018340775.1 Taxus wallichiana var. yunnanensis | reverse complement strand
ATAGGTCGAATAGGAGGGAGAGTTTTCATATTTTCAGCTAGTAGCTTGTCAAAGACCACACTATAAGTCTCTCTAATTGGTGTGTAATTACGTTGTGGACGTGAATGTTCAGCGGTAGGATTTTCTTTAGGAGAATACTTGACTACTATGGCATTAATAGATGATTTAGATTTGTCAAGACTAGAGGATGACTTAGATGGAAACTCATTTCGTGGTTTCTTACGTTGAATCTTAACATGACCATATTTTAGAGCACGTAGTTCTACTTTACGAGCCATAGTAAAGGATTCATCAAAGGTCTAGAACGATTGAATTTGTAATGTTGATGAAATATGTTTGGTGCATGATAGACATAAAAATTCAATCAACTCAGTTTGTGGTAATGAAAAGGATAATTGATTGATTTTATCCCTCAAACGGGCAATATAATCAGCAATGGACTCATCCTCAAATTTTTTGATAGTGTAAAGGTCATTGATGGTGAATTTGTGGGCTATGTTTATAGATAAGTGTTCTAAAAACAATTGTGTGAGTTAAGTGAAGGAGAAAAGGGAATATTGTGGAATGCTATTGTACTAATCCAGAGCAGGGCTGGTGAGGGACATAGGAAAGGTTCATAGCATAAGGTCTTGATCATGAGCTATTAAATAACAGGTGTGATAAAACACATGAATATGTTGTTGGGGGTATTCCTTATTGTAGAACTTAATAAACTTTGGAATCTCCTAGTGAGGAGGGTATGCTTTGTATGGGACTGATGGGTGAATGGGTTCATTACAGATTTGATTGTAAGAGAGGATATTTTTGGCTGCAGATGAGGCAGATTCTAGACTTGATATATGATTCATAAGGGCTTGAAGAGGGTCAATCTGTGCTGATTGTTGTGAAGATGGACCAGGTTGGAATGCAAACTGGTCGGGCTGTGAGTATATCTGGTATTGTTGAGGGATGTTTTACCGATAAGGGGTCTTTTGTTGTGGGGACTTTTGTTGTGGAATGTTTGTTGTGGGATATTTTATTGAGGAATATACTACGGGAAGGAATAATTTGTTGTTGTGGAATGTATTATTAAGAAGGGATATTTTGTTGTGGAATGTATTATTGAGAAGGGATGTTTTGTTGTAAAGGAGTAGTTTATTGTGGAATGTATTGTTGAGAAGGGATGTTTTTTTGTAAAGGAGTAGTTTGTTGTGGAATGTATTGTTGAGAAGGGATGTTTTTTTGTAAAGTAATAGTTTTTTGTGGAATGTATTGTTGAGATGCCAAAGGTTGCAAAGATTGTATGTACTGATAAGGAAATGGTTGTGAGTAAGGAGGTGGTTGTTGAAAAACCATAGCAGAGGCCATAGAGGATGGTGCTTGTTGTGGAATATATTGAGTAGGAGCTGATTGTTGCGGAATGTATACGAAAGCAGGATGAGTGGTAGTAAAGTAATTGCACTAGTATTGATTAAAGGACTTGATGCCGAAATAGACATGGTAATATTTTGAATGCTACTAGTAGTTGAGACAAGAAAATAGAAGTAGAAATGGAACTCATTGGAAGTGTTTGAGTAACTGAGGATGCTAGAGGGGTAGATAATGAAGTACTAGTATTGCTTTGTGGAGGTGTTGAACTAATAGAAAGTTTAGGTGATGATGTATGTTGTTGGGCGGTTGTGTCTTGAGAGGAAACCATATGAAGACTAAGAATAGGAATGGAAGACACAACTTCAGACATTTTATTTTGACTCAAAGGTGGATATGAATGTACTTGTTGAATGACAGGTTCCTGATTCGAAATAAGCCTTGTAATGGTAGAGGAAGGATCATATGAAGATGGTGGTTGAGATATAAATTGTTGATTTGAATCAATAGGATGTGTAGAGATAGGAACACTTGAAAATGGTTGGGATTCAAGTTGTTGTGAGGAGACAAACAAAGGATCATGAATGTTTGATGATGGTTGTGGTGTGAATGGTTGGAGTTGAACACCCCTACCGCCGAGATATGCATTAAGGAAATGAGATTTGAATCCAACATTTCTTTGAAAAGCAGAGTCTCCAATTTCAAAGAAAGTGGTTTCAAAAGATTTTGATTGTGAGTTGGGGGAGTATGGTTGTTCAATGTTTTCTTGTTCAAATGTATTGAATTCTTGATTGTGAAACTGACGTGTAGAATGTAAAAGACGTTGTCTCATTTATTCATTATATTTTTCTTCTATTTCATTCCAGGATCGTTGATCATCAATTAGAGGAGTTGATGTAATTGGTTGATGGAATGGTTTTGTTGTTGTAATGGTGTAGTAAATGATGGTGTCGATACAATAGTAAATAAAGGTGCAGTAATGGTGTAGATAAAGATATTTTTGGTGTAAGGGTGTGGATATTGGTTAAGACATATTTTCAGCAGTTTGGTTGTGAGCTTGTTGTCTTGTTTGTACCATTATAAGCAAACACACACATACAAATTATCTAAAAATGCACTAAAATGGGTTGATTAGATCTGTAATCAAAAGCAAGCAAGATAGATTTTTTTAATTTTCTTGATTCAATTATAAGGTGAAATATGTAAGATGGTTAACAACGGTCATAGGAAATGACAAACTAGGGTTGGTTTGAGGTATGTTTAAGGGCGGAGTCCTCGATATACTGAAGGTACATGAGGCCCAACTCTATACTGCTGTCAATATGAGCGTGGTATTGGGGCCTACCCCCTCACTTCATGGTCTTGCAGCGATAAGGGTGTCGGGTGCTTAGCCAACATATACCGATAGATAGATGATTATACTCATCCAAAACATTGAGTTGGCTTCTCCTCTTTGTGATAAAATCCAAGTAGGTATCCACCTGGGTAGGAATTGTTTTAAATGTATTTTTGATTTATAAGTGGTTTGGTTGTGTGGGGGAAGAAAAGTGAATGCAATAGATTATCCTCCTAATTAATTCTATGTGAAACAAGAAGGATGAAAATTTCATTTTAAAATCCAAATCAAAATGTTGTTTTCGATGAAAACAATCAAACAAAATGCAAAACTGAAAGCAAAAAGAAAGTTTTTAGGACTCACCGTTAAACGTTCCTTTTATTTTTATTTTTAGCAATGTTTAAAGCAAACAATCCAACAATCCAAAGACACGAGCTTTCTAGAATCAATACCTTGCAAATATTTTAGGAAAAACAACAAGAAAAAAAAACAAGAAGGAAAAGACAAATTGTTAGGCTAAAGAAAAAAACTAGAGAAATCACAAGTAATTTGACCAATCGCAGGTGATTGCTACATAAAGAATCGAGAAAAATAAAATAAAAAATATGTTACTTTGATGAAATGGATCAAAGAAAATGAGGGACTAAGTGTCCCACCGAGTGTGCCAAGATGTTTAGAGTAAATTTTACCTCTTCAACTTAACCTAATAAGCAAGATGATAAAACTTACCAAACCTTGAAATGGTGGGGTTTAGAGGTACCGCGGATGTTGATGGTCGATGTTTGACTATTGCGCTCCATATATGAAATGAGTTAGCTATTGTCATGCAAATGACGCTGCAATCACAGACACTACACAAAATAATTATTAGTAAAAAATAGTAAGGAGGTTGTCTGGAAAAGGCCAGTCCCATATCCTTGACCACCTAAAGTCATCTAAATAATCCATGCTTGAAAAAGGTGTTAGCAGTAACAATAATATAATAGAAAAGATAGATAAAGCTGGATAAATGTTATAGGTAAGCAGAATGTGCAGAATCGTAGACAATTCAATGAATCATTGGTGATTATGGAAGATATTAACAACTTAATAAAATTTTGATTTTCAATCAATATGGCTTTGTAAGCTACAAACTTTCAAAGGGCTAATAAATCAAATAAAACATTTGAAATGAGAAATCAGGATTGCAGGATGAAACGACCTTAAACAAGTGTGAAAGACAGGCTTGAAGCTAAGCTGGTGAAATGTTGGCTTTGAGTAAACTCCAAAATGTTTCTCAGACTTTCTTGGTGGGTGTGAATGTTGGTACCCTAATGATATCATGTCGTCATTGATGTAATATGTCAATAACATGCCTTGAGAGAAGACTAAGGTTCAAGACTCGAGAAGATGATCTCGTAAGGAGGCTGTAATTTGGGCTTAAATAAACATTGGTGATTTAACAAATCACCGACGATTTCAAGATTCTTGAGTTTGTTTGGGAACAAATTCCTAATTTGAGCTTTTTTCAAAATTTTGAAGGATTGGTTTTGTTGGTTGGTTTTGAAAGTGTCGTGTTGTCTAATGAGGTGTTGGGGAAAGGATTTTATTAGTTAGATATGTTCTAATTTAGCCTAGGTTTGTTTAGGATATGTATTAGGTTTTCTTATTAAGATATATCAAATGTATAAATATATGATTCTTTGTGATAATATAAGATTTTGATAAGATAATGGGGGATTTATAAAAATACCCATGATAGATGTGTTAAGATAAGGAATTAGGGGAAATTTTAAATAATATTTAGAGAACTTACTTAGGTGAATTAAAATATCATGTGATATAATATTAGTGTATATGAGGAAATATTTTATTTGATCGTATTGACATAATTAATCTAATACGGTGATATATTGCAAACAAGATAATTAAATGAAAATATGTAAGTGAAAATATTTAGTGTCTACACACTCAGTAATAAGTTCATCCTTTGGATGACCACTGAGGTCATTCGACTTCACATATTGCATTTTTTATTTTAATTTGATGTGTTTGTGAGCTTGTGTAAATAATTAGGGTTTGTGTTGCATAGACAAGGTACCTTGTTGTTCTAAGTGCAACATACAGGTGATCAACAGGGAATAAGTGTGAAAACCTAGTGATAAAGGAAAGAGTAGATTTCGATCATTCACACAATCACCAATGCCCAGGAGTGGTCTCTAGCACCCTCGTCTTGTCCCAGGCACCCGTGTCTAGATCTTTTCGTATCTTCTAGAATTTGTATCGAGCATTTCCAACATTCTGTGTAGCCTATTCATCGGTTGTTCTAGTTCATATATGTTCCGGGATAAGAGAAAATCATATAAGTGCCCTATCTCTCCCATTTTCTTTATGCGAGTTGCATATTTAGAGTGCTTAACAATTGTATTCATTGTATATTATCATAAGTAACTCTAAAATCATATTTAATATCCAAATTTTATTAAATAAATACGATGATAATAATGTGAGAGTTGGGGAGGGATATGTCGAGTGGTGGATGTAGTAGTGAGCGCCCAAGTCCACTCAAGAGGTAACACAAGTAGGAGGAGAGGTGGCGGTCCCTACAAGAGGAAAGGTAAAAAGTACATGTGAGTGGAGAGGGTGGAGATGGAGGCGTGGTTGTTGAGATATCAAAATGATAGGAAGAGCTAGATGCTTACTCACTAGGAGAGGGATACAACACGCTAGGTATTAGTGGGGGTGCATTAGGAGAGGGACTTGGCCATATAGCGGTGAGATCAGTACCAATGATAACAAGAGGCCTATGAGGCCAAATATGGAGATCCGGGTACCACATATGAGGTGAAAAATGGCGAGGCGTAGGAGCCACATAGGAGCTATTTAGATGGATCCAATTAGCATAGTGTCACTGGAGCAGTATCACGCACTAGGTGAGGAGGCACACTAATATGAGTTCATAGTCATGATAAGGCTACGATGTGCCACACTATGTGGCGTACTTAGCTAGAGAGGGGATTAGGGAAATCAACATGATAAGAAACATTGGGGAGAACATCCAAGGTGAGATAATAGACTAGATGATGGACGGGGAGGAAGACATGCCCATGCACCAAGAGTACAAGGTTTGGGACTTTGAGTGTATGATCTTGAGTTCACCACCTAGTGGGTGAACATTGTATAGGAATAGAGTTTGATGTATAGATTTTTAGGTAGATCCAAATCGATGCCCGATGTATATATTCTTTTAATGATACATGTACATGATGATTTTGTCGTGATTTTGCACATGTTATGCTTTGAGTAGATTAGATACATGTGATGATTAATATGCTTTGATGGATGTTGATATTTGATTAGATAATGGATGTTGATGCTAGATGTTGGATGTGATATGATGCATATTGATGGGATGTAGAGTAGATGTGATGGATTGGATATGATTATATATAGATGATGATGTGGATATTTGATATGATGTATGGATGTTGATGATATTGATATTGATTTGATGGATAATGATTTATATATTGATGTGATGAGCTTAGATGTTAGATATGATGATGGTGTATGAATTTAGATATTTAGAAATATATGATGGATTTATATTAGATGGATTTGTATGTGATGACTTGGATGTAGATATTATATATGTGTGATATATAGATGAAATATACAAATTAATGTGATGGACTCAAATTAGAGATGATTATGATAGAGGTGATGGATACGATTTAGATATGATTTAGATATGGGGGTGGAGTGTAGATGTTTGATTAGATATAAATGATGTGATGTGGTAGAAATGATGATGAGAGGGTTCAATCTAGCTATGAAAGCGATAGTTGTAGATGTTAATTGGATTGAATAAGATGGTGTAATTAGATGGGATGTGATGAATAAGATGTGACTAGGATTGAGTGAGCCTACAAAGAAGAATACACTTCATCATAGTAAAGAGCATGCATAGGAAAGATGATTTTGGACTGGATTGGGGTAAAACATGAAAGGGAACACACAAAAAGTGATGCACTCGTAGCCTATGGTAGGCGTTAACACATAACCAATGATAGTAGTCATATTTTTAGATCACAAAGGAAAGATGGAAGGTGTGCTTATACACCCATTGTCAACACGACAAAGGGGTTTAGATGTAGCCTATAACAGGGAAAGTAGTTTCTCCTTAGGTGGTTGTCCTTAGTTTACGCCTCATATTTGAGAAATATGGTGTAAATTGATCAATGCAGGAAGTTTTCTATAGATGGGAAAGTTGATCGATGTGAGATTTTTTTGAGGATGATTGCTTTTGAATTTTCCCCTCTCCTTTTGAGATTTTAGAAGGTTGATCAATGCAGAAGCCTTCACTACCATGATTTAAGATAATAGCCATCCTTCGAGGGAGTGGTCTATGATTATATTTTGCTTTGGATTTTTTATTTTTACTTTTGATGGAGAATGGAATGCATGATAGTTGTCCTTTGAGGGACTAGTCTATACTTTTGACAAATTTTTCTTTATATGAACAACTATCCTTCGAGAGAGCAAAGTCTACTTTTAGATAAAATAGATTTTGATATGAGCATCCATAATTTGACTTTTATGATAGAGCTAATGATAACCAAGTAGACCAATTGGGGAGGGGAAATAACATGTACAAGTGACACCTATGGACCCTTATCATGGTTCCAAAGAGGTAGATAAGAAGGTGATGGATGTAATGATTGTGGGGTTCCCACCTAAGAGGAGGAACTTTTCCATGAGGAATATGCTATGAGTAGAGCCATGGTGCCCATATTTAAGGTCATAGATATGATAGTGATGGTAGACCACATAATTCCAAATCATTACGATGAGAGATGGAAATGATAATGAAGGAAATGAGAGATCATAAAATGTGACTAGGGTTATGTTAATATATGTGTTAATAGTAGATAAGCTGCAAGTGCAAGGCATTGAGAGGATCCATTTCTGATTTACCATCAAGAAAGGCTAAAAAATAGGCCTTAGACCCATACTCATGCATGATAATATATGGTCCAATCCAGTTAGGAGCAAACTTTCCATGTTGGCTCCTTTCAGAAAGTAGTGACATTTTCTTTGATGTTAAAGTCACGAGTGCTCCTTTAGTTTTTTTTTTTATAGGCATGTTTGATGTGTTATTGATAGGCATGATGATGTTGGAGAGTGATTAAGCGATGCTTGTATAGAGATTCAAGTTGGGCTATATGCTCCCGACGATAGTCCTTGTCAGAGACAAAGTTGCAAAGAGAAACACATAAGGATATGATTTGAAACTTGAGAGGAAGGATGACTTGAGCCACATAAAATAGAGAGAAGGGAGTAGCACCCATAGAGGTGTGAATGCTAGTCAATAGGCCCAAAGAGTGAAGGGGATGCGAAGATGTCAATTTTGATTTGCTTTATCAATAGTTTTAGCAAGAATATTACAAAGAGTCTTATTAGTGGCTTCAGCTTGGCTATTAGCTTGAGGATAATAGGAGATGAGAATTTAAGCATGATGTTGAAAGAGTCACAAATATTCTTAAGATCTTTGTTTTTAAGGACTTTCCATTGTCCGTGATGATTTTATGAGGAATGCCAAAGTGACAAATGATGTGTTGATAGATGAAATTGACGATTTATTAGCTTTGGTGGATGCGAGTGGAATGGATTCCACCCACTTGGTGAAGTATTTCAGTAGTGGTGAGGATATAATGATGATGCTGAGAAGAGCATGGATTTAAGATAATCGATGAGGTCAAGGCCCCACTATGAGAAAGGCCAAATATCTTGATCTGGTTGTAAGGCATGGCTAGGGATATAGATAAGATTAGAATGCTCTTTGGAATTTGGTGAAATTTTTAACATATTCACAATAGTCTTAATTGAGGGTGGGTCAATAATAGCCCATCTAAAGAATGTGTTTGGTGAAAGCCAAACAACTAAAATTTCCACCACATATGTTTTCAAAGAATTTTGGATATCACAAATAGATTCATGGGACTTAAGGCATCATTGCAAAACACCATCAAACTCATGATTGTAGAGGATACCGCTAAGGATAACATAGTGGTTAGTGCATTGAAGAAATTAACTCCTACTATTTTTGATATGTCGAAGGGAATTTTTGATTGAGATAAATACTCAAAGATTTGAGTGTACAAGATATCATATTGATTGGTATCGATAAGATTGATGTTAGGAGCTCGTGGATATGAAATGGTTGATCGATACAATAAATAAAAATAAAGAATTTAGATTCTTTGACTGCCTAAGGGATGCAAAATGTGAGGGATGCTATAGTATTTATGAAATGATTAAATGAATGAGGGACAAATTAGATGGTGTATTAGTGATCAAAGGCTTCAAGAAGAAATTCAATGAAGTCCTTATATTTTTAAGGACTTCATTCTTGAACATTGATAGATCCCTTTGATTTGGTTGATAATGAGTTGGGAATCCCCATAGATATCAAGAATTTGAATTCTAAGCATGATATCAGTTTGAAGGCCCAAGATGAGGGCTTCATACTCAGCCATGTTGTTAGTGAACTTAAAGTTAAGCTTATAAGCAATGAGGATAGGAGTTTCCCAAGGAGGAATGATGATGATGCCAACACCTCCTCATTGTCGATACTTATATCCATTAAAGAAGAGTATCATTTTGAGGGGGAATACACATGATCCATATTATGGGTAGATTCATCAGGGAATTGTTTGTGAGGAATTTTATTGTTAGGAAGAGGGGATTCAAAAATTTGATCAGCGATAGCTTGACCCTTGATTGATTTTGGGAGATGAAACCTAGGTCAAACTCATTCATGAGCATGAGCCATGAGTGATGTGATCATTGTGATAAGGTTTAGAACACATGGTTTTGAGGAGATTGAAGCTAGTGAATGACATATGTTTTGTGGTTGAGAGATAATGACATTTTTGGAAGTGGTGAAGAAGAGAGCGTAACAATTTTTTTAGCTTCAATGTACTAGGTTTCATAATCGTGAAGAGTACGAGATGATATAATAGATGACTTTCTCCCTTCCTTGCTCATCGTGGTGTTCCAATATGGCACCTAGAGCATGATCGGAGGTAGGTAGAGATGTAAAATGGCTTCCCCTGCATAAAGGCTTGAGCACACTGGTGGTGATAGAAGATATTGTTTAAGTTCTTCAAAGGCCTTCGAAAATTGGCATCCCACTTAAATGGGTGTCTTTACAAAGGAGATGATGAGAAGGTTGGAAATGATAAGAAAGTTGTGAGATAAAGCGGTAGACTAATTGAAGTTGGACTTAGAGACTATGAAGTTGCTTAAGATTGGATGAAGAAGACATCTTATAGATGGCTTTAATTTTAGTGGGGTCAACTTCAATACCTGTATATAAATGATGAAGCCAAGGAGTTTTCCAATTAAAACACTTAACGGGATTGAGATGAAGGAAGAAGCCAATGAAGCACGTCAAGAGGATTTCAAAGATGGATAGGTGGTCATGTTGACATTTGGACTCACCCAAGAGGTTATGGACATAATCCTCTATAGTTTTATGGATAAGATCATGGAAGATGTAGGTCATGGTGTGTGATGTGGCCCTCGGTGTTTTTCAAACCATAAGGTATGACATGATAGTAGAAGGTTACCTAAGGGGTGATGAAAGAGGTCTTATGTTGGTCTTTTTGTGTGATGAGGATTTGATTATATCCAGAAAATCCATCCATAAGAGAGAGATTATCTCATGGTCAAAGGTGAGGTCAATGAGCTAATCAATGTTAGTAAGGGGAAATTCATCTTTATGACAAATGAGATTTAAATCTTGAAAGTCAACACATATAAAAAGCTTTCCAGAGGATTTAGCAATAGGTATGATGTTGGAAACCCATTGCAGATAATTTATGGGTTGGATGAAGTTGGCGGAAATAATACATTGTAATTCTTATTTGATGAGAAGAGCTATGCGAGGGTGTATGCAATGCAAATTTTTCTTGACCAGTTTAATGTTAGGGATGGTGATGATGTTATGGATGACAATGTTAGGATCGAGGCCTAACATATCAATTTATGAGCATGCAAATTCCTAACTATTATTGGATAGGAAATAGGTGAAGGCCTCGAGTTCTTGTGGATTAAGAGATTAGCCAACTTTGAGGATGCGGGGCTCATGTGAAGTCCCTATATTAATGTCGATGGTGGATTCATTGAGAAGGGTGGATGTGTTAAGAGGTAAGGCCTTATGAAGATGAGAATCTTCTACCCCCATGTAGGAAAGAATGGATTCATCATCGTTGCATTGAAGAATGTCGATGGTAGGGGAATCCTCCTCTATCATCTCAAGTGAATTTGAGAGGAAAGGACCTAGTTTCACCCCCATCCTGATAGGTGACCGATCCTAGAGTGATCATGGAGATTAAAAAAAAATTCAGGAGGAAGGGACACAGTGTCATCCACATCCATGGGGTGGTTAGATGTGGAAGGAGATGATGATTTGATGTTGATGGGGAGTTAGAAGATGTGTGCAAAGAAGAAGTGGTGGGGTGTTCTTTTAATCCCAACCCGAACTTCTCATGGGTTTCAGGATTGGTCAAAGAAAAGATCATGTATGCCTTACTCATAATGCTTAAGAAAAAATCTCTTCCAAGCAAAAAAATGGAGATATGTACAGCAAAAAAATTTGTTATAGAGGAATTCAAATCCATTGGTGCAAGTTTGATCATCGGTGTGAGAAGAACGATGATCAATGCCACCATAGATAAGATTAGTATTCAGATTAGGTAGATTGAATGAAATGATATCCCTAACGTTAGGTTGATACATAGGAGTTTTTTTGGGTTTATCATGTCGATTGATTAAGAGAAGAGAATTGAGAGTGAGAAGTTGATACTCCCCAGAGAGAGAGACAACTCGCATCACATTATCAAGAGATTCATCATTAGGTAATTTGGATGTAGGTACAAAAGAACTAGTGGATGCTTTGGAGGATGGGTATTTCTTAGGGATGAGAACGTCATTTGGCCGATAAGTCATATGACATCCTTAAATGGAAAAAGGTTAACAAGGAGTGTATGGATTTTCCCCTCATGCTCATATTTAATACAATAATGAAGAGTAGATGGGATGCAATGCATGGCATGAATCCATGGGAATTCAAGCAAGACGTTATATTGAAACTCCCCCTCAACAATGTAGAAGATTTCATGGAGGATTTTTTCACCAACATGGATGGGAATGATAACTATTCCTAAGTCAGGGGCAACATCATCATTGAAGGATCAAATGACCACATGGGTGATTGGGCAACAATGGTTTTGGGAAGCTTAAGTTGGTTGAAATTATGGGATGAGATGATATTGATGTTAGTAGCACCATTGTCAATCATAGATCATCGGATAAAGGTGTTATTGATGAAAAAATGATGAAAAAAGAGAGACCATGGTCTTAAGGTAGGATGTCAGGAATATCATAATCATCGAAAGGAGATGTCAATGGAAGTTGTAAGAGCTCCAACAAAGGGCCACAAAGGTTTTGACTCATCGAATGAGAATGGGATATGTTGCAAGGCTTCGATGAGAGCTTGTTGATGGTTAGGGGAGTTTTAGATGAGCTCATAGAGAGACATCTTAACGGAGCATGATGTAACTATTTTATGATGCTTTGTTTAATGGTGGCAAAATTTTGGGTTTGTGGTGCTAGTTAGGATGGACACCTTGGTCTTAGATGAAGAATGGGATAGAGTTGGCTCGTTTGAAGGGAGTAATGATGAATTTTTGGTTTAGATTGGGTAGATGGTTGGGACTCGTGAGGGAGAGAACAAGTGGTGATACAAATGACATATATATAAAGAGGAGGACCATCCTTAGGAGAGGTAAAAGTTAACGGTGGGATGGTGACGAAAGAGGTGGATGAGGAAGTAGATTTAGAGGTTTTAGAGGTTATAGACTTGATTGGAGGATTGGGATTAGATGTGGATGGGATGGAAGATGGGAGAGGGTGGTCTTCTTTGATGAGATGATCATCTTATTTTATGAGATTATTGATGAGGATTCAGAGGGCCCTATAGTGCTTTATGTCATGTCTAGGGACACAATGGTAGGAAAATATGGTGTTGGAATAAAACCACATGGATTTCAGCCCATGTGGGTCAAAGGGATTAATAGGGGGAAGGGTGATTATGGATGCTTGGGTGAGATGCTTTGAAGGATTTCAGTATAAGATCTGATGGGGGTTTGTGAAGATGAAGTCTTATGGACTTTGGGTGGATTTAGTTTGGGGAGGATGATGAAGGAAAGAGAGATGCCTTAGATTTAGATTTCATAGGGTGGATTCAGATTTCTTTGGATTTTGATGATTTTGATTCAAATTTAGGAGGATGGATGGATGATTTCAATTCAGATTTGGAAGAAGGAATAGATGATTTAGATGTAGATTTAGGAGGAGGGATAAATGATTTGGATTGATATTGGGTGGTGATGGGTGTTTTGGATAAAGGGCATGGTCCCAAAATAGAAGGTGGAGGCCCTAAGATAGATGTTTGGATGTTGGATGGCTTGGATTGATGGGGCTTTGAGGTAGGAAGCTCCAATTTCTTATGCGGGTGAGTGAGAGATTTTTGGATGGGAGTGCCAAGGTTTTTAGGTTTTTGTTGTGAGGTTTTACCCTTGGTAGGGATCATGATGATTTTTAATGGTAGAGTTATCTTTAGAGGTAGGGGTAGTGATTATGTGGATATAGATGGTGTTATAGATGTAAGGATTGGGGATGAAAATGGTTTTTGGATAGTGTGATTGATAGGATGAGAAGATATTACAGATTGTGTGATAGTTGGAGGTGTTGGTATAAAAGTGGTTAGATTTGTAGAAGATGAGGATGGGAAAGGGACACTACTTGCAGTAGAGTTGATGGGAGATGTATATTTGGTAGAGATGAGATATGGCACAGATTCAGATGTGGATATAGGTATAGGTATTGATACAGATGGAGTTGTTGAGATAGAGGTAGACGTGATATGTGGGTATAGTAGATGTAAATATGGGTGTGGAAGTAGGAGTGGATGTTGAGATAGATGTGGAAGTGGGTATGGGAGTGGTAGGTGTAGGTGTAATATATGTGAGAGTAGTAGATATGGATGTAGTAGATGTGGGTATAATAGATGGGGGTACAATAGGTATGGGAGTAATAGATGTGGATGTGGTAGATGTAGGAGTAGTAGATGTAGTAGATGTGGGTACAATAGATGTGGATGTAGTGGATGAGGGTGGAGGTTTGGAAGACTGATTCAAAGTATTGATTGTGTGGGTGCAACGCTTGAGATGTAGGAGGAGTAGAGTAGCTTAATTATTTTGTGGATGATTAGGGAAGGGTTGTTTGAAGACATCCAGTGGTTGGTTAGGAGGGGCATTAGGATTGTTTACTTAAGATCCCCTTGATCGATAAGCCATTATACTAGGTCCTTGAAGGTATGAAACTTTTCAATATCATGACCATGGACTTGATGATGTTTACAATAGTGGTCATCACGATACCATGTGGGTTTGGGATGTGAATCATCAACGGGTCGATATGGGGAAGTTGAATAAGGTTTGTAGCCATAAGTTTTTCAAAGATGGAACTATAAGATTCTCTAAGGGGAGTATAGTTAGGAGTTGGTCTAGGAGCTCTCTATGGAGGTTTAAAATGAGATGTGGATGCAGAAGAGGATTTCATGAAAATGAAACTTTCCACATTTTTGGATTTATCATTATGAGGGAAGGATGATTTGGTGAATTTAGATTTGGGATTGTTGGAGCGAAGTTTGACCTAGCCTTGCTCAAGGGCTCATAGTTCTAGTTTGTGAGCCATGGTGAAGGCTTCCTTAAAGCTTTAAAAAGATTGGATTTGAAGAGTAGATGAGATATGTTTTGCACATAATCGAGAGAAGAGTCCAATGAGCTTGGTTTGGGGAAGAGAAAAGAACAATTGATTGATGATACCGTCACCTAGCGAAGAAAATGTGATTGATTCATCATCAAATTGTTTGATGGTATAGAGGTTGGTAATGGTGGTCTTGTGTGTGATATTAATGGAGAAGTGTTCTAAGAAAGATTTGCACAAGTTGGGTGAAAGAGAAGAGAAAATTCTAAGGAATGCCATTATACTAGTCCAAAGCGGGCTTGACCAATGACATGGGGAAAGTGTGAAGCATGAGATCTTGGTCATGGGCGATGAGATAGCATGTGTGCCTAAAGGCACAAAGGTGTTGTTGAGGGTCCTCCTTACTTGTTGAATTTTGAAAATTTAGGATTTCCCAATGGGGAGGATATGGTTTGATGGGGACAGATGGATTGATGGGATCATTACAATTTTTTTGTAAGTGAATGAGATTTTAGGACCCAAGGTGGTCGCTTCCAAGTTCGCTAACCTATTTAACAAAGCTTGCATGGGGTCATTGGAGGTATGGGGATGAGAAGTCTGATGGATGAGGTTGTGGATTGTAAGAAGTGGATGGGTTGGGTTATGGATATGATTGATATTGTTGGGGATAAGTAGGAGTTTATGGGGGTGGTTGATAAGGAGGAAGATAATTGAAAGGTTGTGATTGAATAGTTTGGGAGCTAGGATGTTGGGAAGGGATGTAGATAAGTGGGTGAGATTGAGGAGGCTGTTGTTGGATCATAGGGGATTAGATTGGGGATGTGTTGGATGAGGTGGTTGAGATGTTTGGATGGGGTGATTAAGAAACATGTGTTGGAAGGTGCTTCAGATTGGAGGTTGATTAGTTTGGATTGATTCCAAAGGGTGGGGTTATGAGGTAATAACATTGGTGTGGAATTGGGATGTGAAGATAGACACCGAGATTTGAATGTGTTGCTTCGGGTGGTGGAGGGAGAAAGTTAGATTCTGAAGATTTTGAATGGGGGTGTTGATGACAACATTAGATGAGGATGGGATGGGGAGAGAAGATGTAGGGATGGTGTTAATGTGAGGTAGATTGGGTGGAATAGGACCAATTGAGTGGATTGATGAGTTTGTGGGATCACGATAGAAGACTCATGAGATCCATGTTCATGTTGGGATATGAAAATCTCATTCATGGCTCTAGGGAAGAATACAACAAGTTGAGAAGTGAGGACTTGGGTGGATTGGGTTGAGAGTGATAAGCATATAACTGTTGAAGGGGAGGTCCATCGATGGGAAGATTGGTGGATTTATGGATAAGATAGTCATGAAGAGAAATGAGATTAACGTCAAAGAGTTTTGAAACTCCAAGAATCCATGAGGGATAGTGGGAGGCCCAAAGGTCTCTAAGGAAGCAAACAAATGGGGGTGTTGTTGATCTAGAGGGAATATAATGATGGTAAACAAAAGGATTTATTTAAACATGGGGATTTTTTAAACCATAGGGGGATCGCTAGAAGGGATTGTAGAAATGATAGGTTGGGGAACAAGAGGAAGTGATCAAAGGAGTAGAAGAAACAATGGCAAGAGTGAATGTTTGTTGAGAAAGATTGTTGGAGATGGGGATGTTGTTGGATGAGGTTGCGTGTTCCATTTTTTGGTTTGAGAATGAGTGAGAATGGGCATGAAATAGACAACAAGAACTTATGTTGGTTATTAATATGACAATAAAATCAAGCAATCAAGGTGTTAATTATCTTGTTTATTTAGAAAAATGTGAAGAAGAAAAAGAAAGGCTCAAAGGAACCTAAGAAATGGCCAATCTAAGGATGGTTTAGGTTTGTTTAGGATGGTGTCCTTGATATACCTAAAGGTACGTGAGGCATAAATCTTTGATGACTACTAGTACATGGCTTAGTATTGGGGTTTAACCTTACACTTCATGCATTGCAGCGATAAGGGTGTCGGGTGCTTAGTTGATATACCAATAGTCAAAGAAATTGTAACACTGCCAGAACACTACAACAACTTCCTTATTTGGTGATAAAATCCCAATAATTCCACCTAGTAGGAGATGTTTTGGATGTGTTAATTTATTTGTGAGTTTGGATGTGTGTGAATGTGAAAAGATTACCTCCTAGTTAGACTATGTGAGCAAGAAAGCATGAAGGTGTTCTTTTTAAGTCCCAAAATGAAATGTGAAATTCGATGAGATCACACAAAAAAAGGAGGGAGAGAAAATTGAAAAGAGAAAATAAGGACAAAATGAGGAATACCTAGATATCACTATTTTACTTTTTAAAAAAAATTTAAACAGCACATGCATTGTTGGCCCAAGCAAGAAATATTTGCAAAACACACAATCATAACAAGGGGGAAATAGAAAGGAATATAAAAAATGGAAATAAAGAAAGGAATCACCAAGGAAGAAGGGGGTCCCACCGAGTGTTTCAAAATGTTTAACAAGACTTCCCACTCCTATTACAAGTTAATGGAAAGGATATAAGAAATCAAGAAACTCATAAACCATGGGAGGGTTTAAGGCTACCCCCGATATGTGATAATAATGATGATGGAGATACGAGTGAAAATGAGCCTCTTCATTTTAAGATTGATAAACGACACAACAAAAAGAAAATAAACAAGAAAATTATTAGTGATAATTACCTAGGGATGGATATCAACCCACTTTGATAAAAAGATTGATAAATGATAATGGATAAATAGGATGTCGTGACAAAGTAAAACAAATATTTGAGATATGCTAGAGATGGTAAGATAAATATCTAATAATGTAGATGATAATAAAAAATTCAAATATGGTCAAAGTTGATGATGACTTGAGAATGACTTGTATGCATGATTGATGATGAATGCAATAAAGTAAACCAAAAGATGTGTAGAAAATAGATCTGGAAATAATTTGAAGTGTTGAGGATGTCAGACCTATTGCAAAGAATCAAGAACAACAAAAAGGGTGCAAGGAAAATAAACACATATGATAAAAGCAAACAGGGCCAATGGTGATTGAGGGTAGATCTGGGCTAGTCGACAACAACCTGGGGCCAAAAAATAATATGTGGGCTGTTAGGAGGATGGATCAAGAAACAAAGGGCCATGCATAATGAGGGACCTATAGGATAGATGACATATGATGAAGAAGACATAAAATAAGGGTAATATAGATTAGGTCGATGGCGACTAGGTGGGTTGACGATGAATGGATGTGAATCTAGTGTTTGATGGGGCTAAATAGATGGGAAAAGAGTGTGAAGAAGGATCAGTGGTGATAGATGCAACAACAAAACTCCAAGGTGACCCGTAGACACCTGTAAGAAAGGGGTGATGAAATAATGGAAGGAATCCAAGTGAGCTCCAAATATTCAACTCTCCATAGATGACATGCAAAGGTTTTAATACAACTCCAAGTTGAAGATTGTTGATCACGAGAAGAGGAGAAAAAAGGACAAGCTCACAAGATAGGAAAACACTAAAAATTTTCCTCTTGAGTAGAGGGGGTAGAGGTAAATTTATAGGGTTGAAAGTGACTTGAATGGGTCATCGGCAATCATGTGGAAAATTGTCCACTTGGGCAGTGGAGGTGATGTTTATCTTGATAAAAAGAGGTTAAAATTAGGGGTTTAGTCATTTAGGTGGGTTAAGGTTGCATGGGGAGAATAAAAGGTGGTGAGAGGATAAGAGGGAATTGAATGAGGGGAGGTGGAATCCTAGGGACAATAAATGGGGGTGTTTATGGGTGGAATCCTAGGAAAATGGATAGGTTTTAGGGGTAATTAAATATAATTAGAGGTGGATTAGGGAAGATAAATAATGATAGTATTAAGATGGGATTAGGATAGGAAAATGGGGATTAGAGGAAAATGGCATGTAGGAGGGAAGCAGAAATTTAATTAGGAAGAGAAGTATGAATGTACGAGATGATGAAGAAGGGGAGTGAATGCAAGACGGGGAAAGCGTACCAAAAATTAGTGTCTACAAGTGCTACAAGCACAATTTTCATTGAAGAGCTACAATTAAAGTATAGTTCTAGTGTGTCAAAGAATTACTTCAACCAATTAGCAAAGTTACGGAAAACATGATTAGTCAAGGATTATGTTCATCAATTCCAAAAATTATCCTTGCATGTGGAGAATATTACAGAAAGGTATCTGAAGGACCTATTTCTTGGGGATCTTAAGGACCGCTTGAGCATGAGGTGTGCATGTTTGATCCACTTAAGGTTTCTAATTTTATTATCATGGCACATAAGGCAGAGGAAAAATTTCTTTCCATAGAAGGTAGAATTTCACTAACATCAGAGACCATAGCACCTTGACACCATCATACTCTCGGCCAATTAGACTGACACCTTAACAAATTGAAGAAAAGTGAGAAAAAGGATTATGTTTTAAAAGTGACAACAAATATGGACCAGGTTATAAATGTGTTGAGAAGAAATTGTTTTAAATTAAAGGGCTGGTGAGGAGAAAGAAGATGAGGAAACATCAAGTGATGAAGTCAAAAACTAGAGGAAGACTTTGAATATCCCCAACTAATTATCTCATGTCATGCTCTATCTAGTATTAACACTCCACAAACCCTTTAGGTGGTGGGTTACCTTAAGAAGAAAAAGGTGATGGTATTGATTGATTTGGGGAGCAAACATAATTTCATTAATAATAAGTTGGAAGCAAGGATAAATTATTTCATCTACCTAGCACCTAAATTTCAAGTAATGATTGTAGATGGCAACACAATCCAATGTTTAGGGAAATTCCATAAAATCAAACTTATGATGGGTGACTAAAAATAGATTCCACTTGTGTTCACTTATACAGAGAGTTTTTTATTTCCAAATTTAACTTAATGAGGTGAAATAACAAAAATAAATCGACCTCAGAAGATGACGGGGTTTACCGATACCTGCGAGACAACCGATGTTGATCTAGATGAATGCTTGAAGCTACAAAGTCCAAATGAATGTGTAAGTCCTCTTGTCCTAAAAAAAAATCTGCAACCAAAGACACTAAATAAAATATATTATATAAATGGATAAATGAGATGCTCGGAAAAGGCCGGTTCTAGGAATCCAAAGGGACTTCCTTGAAGGATGTCAGATCTCCTTTAGATAATTAAGTAGATTGATCAAGATAAGGACGCAGATATGCAATAGATAACAATAGATAGATAATGGATGCAAAGCTCTAGAACTCCAAATTGAAAGGTAAGTTCTGTGTGGCTTCAAAGGTGGCCTAAGCAAGGATGGATGTGATCTAAGCAGAGTCAAAGTAATCATACCAAAATTCCTTAGTCTCTTGCTCGATTTCATGGAGGAATTCAAATTGATATTCGATTTCTTCTTCGTCCACGAAAAATTGTATTGCGCACAATGTCAAATCATGGAGAATGTTGTAATGTTCCGAAAACAAGGGGTGTTAGAATATAGGAAGGTCGTAAATGCTTGTAATTGGATGAGAACGGAAGGGAACTACCATCTAATAGAAAGCCATGCTTGGAAAGAACAAGTTAAATGCAAAGATATTGATAAAAATGATAATAAATTGATGAATAGATAAAAATGTGTTTTGATATGGATCGTTGGTGATTTAGGCTGATTGTAAGTGATCTATAAATTATCAAATCAATGTTTTGACAAGAATCATTGGTTATTCAAAGCTAATTGTTGACGATTACTACTAAAATGGACAATTTTACTACAACGATAAACAAAGGTCTAAATTGATATTTTGGATTGTTTTTGATGTTTAACCAGAATGTAAATGATAGAATGAAGTAGATAAATACCTTTATATGCGAGATGGAGCTAAAAGATGCCTCAAATCATTGGATCATGTTGATGTTGATATTCGATATTGCACTTCCCGAAGGTTCTAGACAAAAAAGGCTATCAAAAGGCTAAATTGATGACCTGCTAGGGGTTGATACAAGCTTGTGATGATCCTATAATGCCTTGATTTTCCGAGGAATAAAAAATGTGGTGTAGATATGAGAAAAGGTTTATGAAGATCCCTAGGAAAGGAGGAAAAACATGTATTTATAATCGCTAGCGATTGGTTAGAATCGCTGGCAATCCAGATTTTTCGGGAAAAACACTTGAAACCGGTTGATACTACTTCTAAAGGTGAATTTTTGAATTTTGACAAAGGAATATGGTTATGGGAGGTTGTAAATGGGATGTAGAGGTTAGGATATAGGAATAAAATAGATTTAGGTTGTTTTTAAATGGTTATGGTAGATTTCAAGTGGTTAAGTGGTTTAGAGATAGTAAATAGTAATTTTATGAGGGTGTAAGATTATTTTTACGGAGGTATGGAGAGGATGACTTAGGATAATGATTTTTAGATGAGTTTTAATTGAATAAGTGTGTATAATATGAAGTAGGCGGGTTGACAAAAACTTGGTGTCTATATTTGCCCCTTTTTGTCAAGTAGTTTGTGATGAGGAAACTGTTAGACAAAAACAGTATGAGGTAAAGCTTGTGTTTATATGGGTGATCCCCTCAAGCTGGGGTAATTACGACACTACGCAAGAATAACTGATTTGATTGATTTTGATGAGATAAATATTGAAGTTTCCCTGAGACGAGGGGATAACATGGCTAGCACCGTAGGATCAAGTGATAGGAAACCAAAGGGTTTGTATCCTATGGACGTATGATCCATAAAACAAATGTTTGTGGAGAAAAAAATACAAGGTTCTTTCCCTATTTACATATTGTCTTAATGAGATTGGTCATAAGGGACAATTCATATTTTAGGGTCCTCTAGATGAGGGTTATAATAGAAGGATGAATTGACATACATGAAAAATGTTTGTAAATTTTGAGAAAAGATGATTTGTTACAAAATCAAATGGATCACTAGCGATTAGGGTGGATTAGTGGTGACCGGGATAAATAGTCGATGATTGCTTTGTGTATGAAATTTGTGGGATATAAATAGCCACTTTTCTTAGAAAATGAATCATTAGCGATTGATGGTTTAGAGATTCAGAGAGACTTTAAGCATGTGATTTAAGAGTGATGTGTGACAAATGGCGGCGATGCAGACAATCCAGACATCAGAGGAGGCCCACTCAAGTTGAGGTATATATTTGGTTTTTGTCATTATGTGAGTTGTTTTTGAATTTTTGTGTTTTTTGTTTTAAAATGTTGTGGTAGGTATATATTGTGGAAATTGTCGGGATCATTGACAATTGTATGGATTTCCAATGATTGGATGGATCACTAGAAATTAGGTTGGATCGTTAACAATTTATACTAAATAGTAAGCGATTGTTGTTATTTAGTAAAAAATTGATTAAAGTTTGATGGGGATGTGTTCTAATTGTTGTGTTGTAATTCTATGGATACATGTGAAGGCCAAATTGACTATTAGAGATTAGATTCCGATGTGTTGGAAGATGTGAGGAAGAGATGTTTGATGCTGATTGGGCACATCCGGAGGCGAGTGGGTTTTTATAGGCATGTGTTATTATAGACGCATTCATAGACAACGAGGTTTATTGTTATCTTTGATTGAAAGGTTGTAGTCATTTTTACCCATCTAATAACGTCTAACCCCATGCACACCAGCCTATCACCCGGTGGGCACTAGGTTCTCACCGTGGCACGCACGAGTGGTGAGCCCCTCTTTTATGTGAGCATTATGAGAAGATCTTGCCATTGTTAGAGGATTAGTTGCAGAGAAATGAATATTCATGTAAAATAACAACATGAGCTATCATATCCTTATATCCAAGCATTTAATAACAAGAGAAACAACATGGCATGAAATACAAAGAACATATCTATCATAAAATATAAGGAAATAAAACTAGGGTTTGCACTCATGAACCAGATGTTCAGAACATAGCAATATATTTATATTGATCATAGTCTCAACAACCACATTACATTTAAAAGGTTGTATCGAGACTAAATGTATCCGAAAGGGTTCCAACCCATATATCAAAGGTCCTAGCTATGATTTCTTTATTACAATAATTTTACTGAGACCCATCCCTTAGACATGATAACATTTCTACAATCCTCTAATGAGAACCCCAACTCCTAAGGCTTCCTAAAATTTTCGCAGAGCTCGATCTTCCCATGTTATATGTCTTGGTATCTCTCTTCATGCCTTCATGTCTCTCTCTCTCTCTTTATCTCGTGTGTATGTTCTACCCAAGAATCTCTTCTTATAGCACCAACATCCATCGCCATGCCTTTTCTTAGGAGTAGATCGATGCCAAGTGTCCACGTGGTCCTTCAATGGTGCATGCTTATTCTTCAATGAACTCTCAAATTTTTGCAATGATGTCTTCCTAGGAATATTCCATGCATGGAATATTCTTTCCTTGACCACAAAGTCTTCTAGGCTGGCACCTTATCCACTTGGATTGCCTAGGCGGGTCACATTTTCCTCAGGTGCCTCCAGAACACTGAATATGGCTAAGTCCTTAGACCATGTGTATTGCCCTGCGTGCACGACCTAGTTTCTCCTAAACCATTTTTAAACCCTTGTCCTAAGTGCTTCTCCCCATGCTCCCTTCTTCCTATTGGTCCCGCGCGCTCATGCGCCCTTTGGCACTTAGCCAATATTTCGGGCCCAACATCACCCCACACTAAGCTTGTTCTTTGTCCTTGGGAACATACTGCTTCTTTAAAGAATAACGAATGGTGGGACCTAGACAAATTGAGTAAAGAATGGAAGAATGAAGAATAGAAGAAATGAAAGAATCGAAGATCTTGCTATCTGCTGCAAGAGGAGTGGGAACTCCTTCCTTATTGTTGCCTCAATCTTTTCCCAGGCATCCACCTCACCCTACACCTATTGAAGTAGGTCACCCACTAAAGTGCTTACCTCCTCAAAACTTAGTTCATCGCCCTTAGCATTCACCGTATTTATAATACCTTCAAGCTTCTTGCTAACGTCATCTAGCGTGTCCATTCTGCGGGTGATTTGGGGATATAGTTCCTTAAGCCAATTTTTAATCAATCCCTATAAGGCTTCAATTGCTTCCATCTTATTTTCTACCTCGGCTAGGATCTTATCCTCTCTCGCCCTATTTCCTTTATTTTTCTCTTGGTATTCCTTCACCCACCTCATGTGTAGTAACTAGTATGCTTGCTACCCTATCTCTATCAGTGTAGTTATCATATATGGCCTCAACCATCTACGTGACGATGCAGTACATCGATAAGGAGCTCATAATATAGTGTCATTGTCTCCCTGATATTTCGTTTCTCTTCCTCCTTTTAGCACGTCAATGCCTCTTATGTTGATTCTAGAGCAAGCGATCACGTTTCCATGGTAAGGATGTGGGTTAAGTCTTCCAAGCATTAAAAGGTTGAATCGTATTTCTTTTCAGGAGGTGCTAGGTCTGGGTGTTTTAAAGTGATGGCATACGTGATCATTTCAATCTTCTTCTACACCTCATTCACCTTTTCTTTCTCCTCCCTTACTTCATGCCTTTATTATGCATTGATCAACTCTTCCTACTTCAGATCCTTTCTCTTCTCAATGAGTTCCTCCTTCTTCTCCAGTTATTCCTCTAGGAACCTTACCCTGCCATTCCTTGTGAAGAGTCTCGCCTCAATCTCAAGTGAAACCTTGTTGAGGGCATTACAGACTTACTCATTAGATAACTATTGAGTGTTTACCAGGGTTCACTCCCCTTTTCTCTGGTACCTTTATCAGTAATACTTGGCTGACCTTGAATTCGGGCTCATCAACATGGGACTCAAAATCCCAAGATAGCATTGGATAACTATTGAGTGTTTACCAACGGTTCACTCCACTTTCTCTCGGTACCTTTATCGGTAATACTTGGTTGACCTTGAATTTGGGCTCATCAACATGGGACTCAAAATCCCAAGATAGCATCTTTCTTGTACGAGGGTATCTACCTTCTTCCTCGAATAAAGACCATGCAAGGAGTTGGTCTATAGGCACGGTACTTTGGAAGTGCACACATAGTACCTTATTTGGATCATTGATGTAACTCATTCCCTTCTCTTGTGCTACTACCACACTCTTCCTGTCCTATGCACACTACCTTTGGAAAGCTTATTGCTAAGATGGGATCTCCGCCATGCTCCCATACTCCTTTCCTATACTCTCCTCCTCTATCTCCTTGAAAATTTCGTTAATGCTATGCTTCACCTCTTACTCCACCAATTCCTTTATTATGCCCACTACTTATATTTTTGTGGCCTCTTCTATATGCTCCTTGATGAGGCTTGGGGTCCTTTGATCCTTTGTATTCACTTCCTCACTCTCCCCTTTGCCTTGAGCACCTTCCTCTTCCTCATCTTTTTCTTCATTTCCATCATCCTTGGAGTCATGCACATCATACACAGGATGGTCCTGACCCTCTTCATGCTTGTCATCATCCTTCTCGCATCTGTAGGCCTCCAAGCTCTCCATTTCTTCTGAGTTCACCTTCTTTGCTACCTTATGCCTCTTCCTAACTAGTGATTCCAGTGTAGGAGACTCTTCCTTCTCTCCTTCTTCAAAGATGCGACTCCTTCCTTGGTGATTCTACTTGTGTAGAAGGATCTTCTTACTTTGGTGCCTCTTCCTTAGATGATTTTTCCTTTTCCTTAATGGGGGACTTATTCCTCTATGCATATGTTCTCGGTTTTGTACCTGACTCCTGCGTGCCCACAGATTATGATGTTTACACACTTGGTGCCTTATTTTTAAGTGCCTCTTCTCTTTCCCTCTTCCTTGGCACGGCCTTCTTCCTTCTGGTGGGGTCTTTTGGGATGGAGACATCACTCTCCAAGTAGGCGCCTTCTCATACTTAGGCTTGATGCGTAGGTATACCCTCACTATGGTCCTTCCAGCAATTGGTAGCGTCACAGGTTTTATCATGTGCACCTCATGGGAGACATACTTCTCCACATAAGCGTGCTTCTTAGGGTATACTAGCTTTCTATGTAGCTCGCAGTGGTCTTGGTCCACCTTGTTGAGGTCAAACCTTAGTCTTTTATCTCCTTGAAGCGATTGATCCCTACATGGAAATATTATGCGGTGAACAAAAAAGGTAGTTTACACCACAAGCTCTTGGTCCCATCTGTCAATGTGAATATGCCAATGCAAAAGTCTTTGGTAAATAGAAAACTCAGCCTCTCCTTGCACTAGCACTAGAAATTGTTCGGGTATCCTCCATTCATCCCTAAATGCATCGTGCATCCTCTTGTGACATTTCTCTAGGTGCACCTTTTGGGTGGTCGTTATGGTGTGATAAGTATATTTTTCAAATATCTTTGTGGGGGAAGGATCTTCATCTAAATATTCCCATACAAAATTCTCGGTCTAATTTTTGAGAAGACAATGGTGAGGAGGACATTGCCAAACATGATCTTTTCTCCTTCGTGTGTGACATTGATGATTTATTTTGCAATGAAGGCAGATAGGTTATAGATGGTTCCTCTCGAAATATTTTGACACACATTCAACAGGGCCTTGTTTATCCGTGTCTACCTCTCTTATACATTCAACCTAGATACCAAAAACATGAACATCTTCATCATTGGGTTGGAGATATCCAAGAAATCTAAATAGCGTGAGATATTTTTATAATCATAAGCCTAGAATGTCTCCTCAATGACTTCCTTTTCCTCCAAGTCATCATCTAGCGGCTCCCCTTCATAGACAAGGCTAGTAAAATTAGAGATTAGTTGAGGGGTTATGTGCATCCTTTGGCTTGTGAAGTAGAAGTGGTCCTCATGCACACACGACATCAACCATTGGTACAGTCACTCAAGTTTGCCAAAGTAGGGCAACTCATAAAGTTACAACAACCTAGCCTTCTCCAATTTTACCTTCACTTCATCACTATAGATTGACATTCCTTCTGGTGTCCTTTTGTCTGTCGGGCGAACTAGTTCTAATGCCATCTCTTTCTTTGTGGTGCTTGTGTAATGGTTGTAATCACTCATTGCCATCTTCCTTACATGGGATACCCATTCTTTCTCGAGCAACACGCCATTTGGGTATTGCATCTCCGCATACCACTCCTCGTTGAAGCTGGTGGTGGCAGTCTATTTCCCCTTGCCCTTGCCCTTCTTTGGTGAGATGGTTTCCTTCTTTAGTGTCATATTCTTGTCAGTTACTAAAAACAACCTCTTCCTTACTCCTCTTCCTTGCTCTGCTCAAATTCGTGGCTTTCCTTCATGAAAAATCCCTTTACTCTCGTGCCCTAGTTGCATAACCCTAACTTGGACAATCCTTCCACAAGACGATGTACCCTTTTACCTTATCCACTCTGGTTTGCAAATCACACTAGTCACGCACTCAGATTCTCACAATTTTTCCTTCACACAAATATTCTTCGTGGATGCCCTAGTTCGCAAGAGCTCTTCTTTATCACAAATGCAAGGTAATAACAATGTATCCCAACCTTCTACTTATAGATTTTTCTTCTCTCCCGTAATAAATGCTATGCCACCTACCAACGTAATTTTGCAATAAAGGAAAATTTTTCAACCTTAAGCGTTCTTACCCCGTGCCCAATCTTGTGAAAAAATCCCTACAATCTTCCGGTGTGAAAAAATACTTACCGGTGAAGATCCTCACACGCACACTTGCAGCACCGAAGGCACTTCTTCTGTCCTTAAACTGGTTTTTGCCCTCACCTACCCTATGTTATTCCTATACTTCTCATCCTTTGTACATGGTCTTTGTAAAGCTATCCTAACACCAAAATTCCTTATGTCCACCTTTTGTACACACGATCTTCCACACTACGTGCCTTCAATCCAGGCCATCGAAAAAAACTTCTACTACCAACTTTCATTTTACTTTGCATTACTCTACCCCACAAAAAATAGATACGCGGTCCTCTACGCATACACAACCTTTTAAAAATAATAAGTAGCTACCGGTCCACAAGGCGCACAAAACAACAACACAAAGAAGGGAAAAATAATGAGAAAGTGAAACACAAAGAAAAGAGATGCATACAAGGAAATCCTAGGTAAAATGACAATCGCCTTATTTATAAACATAAGGAAGACTTATTTATAGTAGGGCTTCAACCTACTCCCATTGAAATGGCCTAGTAACCATGTTCCATCTAGCGCTTGTAAATGGAAAGCACCTGAATCAAGGATGTATGAGATGATATATGGCCCTAACCAATAGACTTTCAGTTTCCCAGGATGGCATAGAAACTTTAAATCATATAAAAAAACCATCTACCCGACTTTGAATTTTTTTTTAATATGACGACCATGCCATGCTTTTTGTCATGCCTTTTCAATATTCTGATTCCATCTAGCAAGATATCACCTTTCATCCAGCTGCATTAGCTTCTCCATGTGCTCTTGAATTGCTTGTTAATCAGCTAACCCTCCTAGATGCGTAATATGTAGCGATGGTAGCATAAATTCAACTAGTAAAATAGCCTCCATGTCAAACACCAACTCAAATGGCGTGGCTTTGTTCAATCTCTTGTAGGTTTTCCTATATGCCCATAGAATGATTGATACCTTGTCATCCCAATCTTGTCTTCCCACATCAAAAATTTTAGTTAACGTGTGACTCAGAATTTTGTTAAACACCTCAGTAGTTCCATTAGCTTGTGGGTGATATGGGGTAGTCTTATGATGGGCCACCATGAACTCTGCCAACAAAATCCTGACTGTCTCATTCAAAAATGTGTACCCCTGTCACTAGTCAAGCTTAAAGGATATCCATACATGTTGATTATGTTTTCCCATAAGAATCTAGTAGATGTTGCCCTTTGTGTAATCCCTTGAAAAGTGCTAGCTCCACCCACCTTGTTAAGTAATGGTGCAAATGATGATATAGCGTGAACTGGTCCTTCATGCGGTAGGTGAAATTGGTCATATAAAATCAATTTCCCACTTTTCAAACGGTTCTATGCTAGCTATAGGTATAAAGGGCATCTCATCTCTTTTTCTTGGCTTCCTAAGGCCACAGCAATGGTCGAGCCTTGTAAAACTTAATGAAATCTTGGTAGATACTTTCACAACAAATCCTCGCGAGTAGAATCTTCCACACTGTGGCATTCCCTACATAGTTCCCTCCTACAATCCCATGATGTGCTTCTTCAATGATTGCAATGCACTCATGTTCTAACACGCATCGGCGTAAAGCCTCATCACGACCTAACTTGTATAAGTCTCCACTAATTAGCATGCAGGGTGTGACGCGTATAACTAATTATTTTCTTTTCAAAGTATTCATTCCTTCTAGGGCCACACCCATTTTGAGAAACTTAACAATATCGTTTATGTTAGAGGGCGCGCACCGCAACCTAAATAGTTGTGTCTCGGCTTAGCATCCTTAATGCTCTGTGCATCCTCCCGAAGTCAATTATTGAAAAATGGTCAAGCCTTGAGTTACTGTTTTCTTGGTTTCTTAACAATTGTAAACTCAAATTCTTGAAACAACAAGACCCACCGAAATATGCGCCCTTGTAAAATGGGCTTGTTCACCAAGTACTTCAATGCCATGTGATCTGTGTAAAATATGAAGGGTGTTTCTAGCAGATACTACCTAAACTTATGCAATGTATAGATCATCGATAGTGCTTCACGCTCAATAGTGGTGTAGTTATGCTCTGCTAGTGTTAACTTCCTGCTAGCAAAACACAAGGGGTGGTCAATAATCCCTTCTCTAGGTTGTGCTAAGACTACTCTAATTGCCATCCCTAAAGCATCAACATGCACGTGGAAAGGCTTATCCCAAGAGGGAAAATGCAATATGGGAACAGTGATGAGTCTATCCTTCAATCTGTCCAAATGTCATCGATGCGCCTCTTCGCGGTGAAAGGCACTCTTGTGTTTTAGTAACTTCTCCAATGGCGCAGTGATCTTGGCATACCACTTGATAAACTTCAGGTAGTACCCTATGTGTCTAAGGAATCCATGCACTGCGCTATGATTGGTAGGCTCCCCCAATCCCATAATAATGGAAACTTTGGTGGGATCCACCAGAAAACCTTCCTTACATATAATATGCCCCAATAAGGTTCCAAATGGAGTAGCGAAGAGACACTTTTTGATGTTGAGGGATATGCGCAACTACCAACATATTTCAAACATCAACTACAAATTGTCACAATGGTCTTTCACTAGTCCATACACCGTCTAGTCATCAAGGTAGACTTGCATAAACTTATGGATACATTCTTGAAATGCCTGGACCACTATGCGTGAAAACATAGTAGGCACATTCTTTATGTTAGAGTAGGTATTTACCTTAGCTCATGTTCACCTAGGTACATTATTTACCTTTATTGTATTTATCCTCACCCACTTATGTGTGTGGATATTTCTTTTTATTTATTTAGATATTAGGAGATATTAACTAGTTGTTAGGTATAGTTCTTTCTTTGATCTATGGTATTGACTAGTTCTTTCCTAGATCTATGGTACTGACTAGATCCTTGATGTCTAGTTCTCTCATAAATCTATGGACTTGACTAATTCTTTAATGACTAGTTCTTTCCATGATTTATGGCTTGATCTACGACCTTGAGTGGTTCTTAGATTGTTATTCCTTGCCTATAGAGAAACGTATTGGATTTGCCTTGGGATTCACACTGTATGAAAAAGGAAAGCAAGGAAAAAAATTCTGGGTTTTGTTGGGTTTCTAGAGATCCGATGGGTATTTTTCCCATTTAAATCCTTAGCCCCAAGTGGGCTTAAAGCTTGTGATTCCTACTAGTAGGTGCTTAACTCAACCCCCTTTCATTTTATTTGTGTGGTGAAGGCAAGAGTATTTTATTCTATTTTAGTGGAAACTAAAATAAATAGTAGAGCATAATATTGAAAAACTTGTATCTTTTGATCGGTAACTCGGTTTTGAGTGCCGTTTTTTGCAAAAGTGCATAGTTTTTTATGCTCTTTCCATTGGAAATATTTATTTTGAGAATTGCACTATAATTATAAAGTGCCATATTGTAACACGCACTCATTATAAAGTGCCAAAATCTGGGGGGCTCTTGTTGCATTATTTGGGGGTCTTGTTACATTGCTTGGTTCTTGCATTTCTTTTGGTGATTTTTTAAGGATGGCATCTTTATCTACTTCTGCATTAGATCATGTTGAGCCATTAACAACACATAATTACCACACATGGAAACAATAATTAAGCGGAAAGGATTATAGGCTTTAACTTCTTCAGAAAAACCAGTGTTCACTAGAGAATATGAAAAATTTCAGTACTAGTGCAAATTTGATGAGTGTATGGGTTTGATAGGAACTTATGTAAGTGACAGTATTTTATTTCATTTGGAAAAGTGTGACTCTCCTTTAAAAATATGGGATAAATTGGAGGATTTATTTAGTAAGGTGGATCATATGAGAGCCATGCAACTTGAAATTGAGATCACCTCTCTTAATCCTAAAGATTTTCCAACAATTATAGACTATCTTACCAAGTTCAAGCATTTGTTGACACAGTTGAAGGGGAGTGGAAGAGATAAGAAAGATGAAGAGTGTGTTTACTTGATTCTATCCAAGTTGAGAGGACCATTCCAAATTTTTTCTTCTATTTTTTTCTCTAGCATGGATGCTTTAGGTGACACCTTAAAAATGCCTAACTTAGAAACATTTTGTGAAATACTTACTAGGGAAGAATCCAAATTATCTCACCTTGAGTCTTCCACCTCTCAAAAGGCATTAGTTGCATCTAATCCTAAGGGCAAGGGAAAACCAAACAATAAAACCAAATCCACACCTTCTCCATCTCAAAATGCTCCTAAACCCAAAGAAAACAACTCAAAACCCAAGGAGTCTTCTAAATCCAAGAATAATTCTAGTCGTTCATGCTCTTTTTGTGGGGGTAGTAATCATGAAGAAAATAGGTGTTATAAGCAAATGCAAGCCTTAGAGGATGCAGTCAAGAAACACAAAATTTCTATCTCCACTCCACCTCCTTCTAATCAGCATGGAAAAGTACTTAATGTTGTTGGAAGATCTCAGTCACCACTTGCAAACAATTGGGTTATAGATTCTGGTGCTTCTCATCACATGAATTCTTCCAAGGAGTCTTTTGTTTCTCTAGGTTTGAGTTCTACTTCCAAAATTGAGGTTGGAGATTCTTCCTTTCTTTCTGTTGAGGGAAAAGGTGATATATAACTTGATGGTGGCAATATCCAAGATGCACTATATGTTCCTAACATCACTACAAATTTATTTTATGTATATCAAATTTGTCATTCTGGTCAAGGGAAAACAGTGACTTTTACACCACATGGGGCAGAAGTAAGAACTTTGTTGAAGCCTTATTCACTTGTTGCTCAAGGTATTGTTGATCATAGTTCAAGACTATATCTCTTTGAAGGTTTTGATGACACTTTTTCTATAGGGACAGGATTGGTTTCTCATTGATTGAGAGAGTAAGCTTTGGCATGAAAGATTTGGACATCTCAATTACAGGATATTTGAAGGAGTTGAGCACTCATGGTATAGTAGATGGTCTTCCTAGAGTTTCTTGTCTTGAGGGAGCTTGTCATGGTGGTGTATTAGGAAACAACACCAAGATGATTTTCCTAAGAATTTGTCTAAGAGAGCTTCTTCACCACTTGAGCTTGTGCATAGTGACTTGATGGTTTTTCCTACCCCATCTTTCAATGGAGCTAAGTATGCACTTACATTTATTGATAATTTCTTGAGGCGTACTTAGGTTTATTTTCTCAAGTACAAAAGTGATGTTTTTCACACTTCAAATTCTTCAAGGCTTTGGTCAAGAAACAATCTTCTAGTAGCATAAAGAACCTTCACACTGATAATGGGGGAGTACTTCAACAATGAGTTTTCGAATTTTTGGCAACTCAAGGCATTATTCACCAACATTCTGTTCCTCATACTCCACAATAGAATGGATTAGCAAAAGGAAGAATAGAAATTTGAAGGAAATGGCTAACTGTATGATGCATTCTAGAGATATACCTCCTATTTATTGGGCAGAAGCAATTAATTGTGCTAACTATATTCAGAATCACACACCACATAGAGCACTTGAGCATTTGACTCCAAAGGAAGCTTGGTCCAACACTAAGCCAAATGTCTCATTTTTTTGAGTCTTTAGGAGCCATGCTTGGGCTTTTGTGCCAAAGAAGAAAAGGAAAGCTTTGGATAAGAAGAGTAAACCATTGATCTTTGTAGGGTATTGTGAGGACATGAGAGCTTATTGTCTTTTAGATCCTGATACACATGATGTTCTTTTTCAAACACATGTTTAGTTTGATGAGAATTTCACTCCTCATGATTCTTCATCTTCTTCCATTCCTTCTTCTTCTACATCTCATCTTGAGGATGCTTTCTTTGAGGAGATTGATGAGGAGGTTATAAATACCATTGAGGATCCTATTCCCGCTAATGTTGTCACTGTGCCTAAGTGGGCTCGTACTACAATTTTTGAGGCAACACCTTTCATAGAGGATCTTCCACCCATTAGGCATCATCACACACATTCTACAGGTTCTGGACTTTTGTGTCAGATAGTTTCTGAGGATCCGTAGTATTTTTCAAAGGCTCATGGGATACATGAGTGGGATGATGTGATGACAATCTGAGTATTCTTCTTTGATGAAGAATCATACTTGCGATTTGGTATTTCTTCCTAAAGGAAGAAAGATGGTTAGGTGTAAGTGGGTATACCGAACCAAATACGCAGCTGATGGGTCCATTGACAAGTATAAGGCTCGTCTTGTTGCAAAGGGTTTTTCACAAGTCGAAGGTATTGATTACTCTGAGACTTTTGCACCCGTTGCCAAGATGGATTCTGTACGCCTTGTACTTGCTATTACTGCATCACAGGGGTGGCCCATATACCAGATGGACGTGAAGAGTGCCTTCTTACATGGAGATCTACAAGAGGAAATATATATGGAGCAGATTTGGCTGGATTTGTTCAGATTCTTCTCTTGTTTGTAGGCTCGAAGGTCTCTCTACGGTCTCAAACAAGCCCTTGGGATTGGTATGAGAAGATGGATTATTTTCTCCTATCTACTAGTTTTGTTCATTACCATTCGATCATGGTGTATCTCCAAAGCATGTTGGTGAGGATATTGTGATACTTGTCTTGTATGTTGATGATCTATTACTTACTAGCAGCTCTTCTTCCCACATTTAGAGTATTTAGAGGGCTCTTTCTACACAGTTTGACATGATAGATCTTGGGCTATTGCATTATTTCCTTGGTTTGCATATTTCTCAAACAAATTCAGGGATTCATTTGAGTCAGCAAAAGTACACCCATGATCTTCTTAGGTGCTTTGATATGGCTGATTGCAAGCCCAATCCATCTCCTTTTAGTCTGGGGTTACTCTTACATCCACATGTACCACACCACTTTGTGATCCTACATTATATAGGCAATTGGTTGGGAGTCTCATGTACTTGACCCATACTTGCCCTGATATTTCATTTGCAGTAGGGCTTGTATCTCGGTTTGCACATTCTCCTCATAGTAGTCATTGGCAGGCTGCTAAAAGGATTTTGTGCTATTTACAGGGAACTTCCCACTTTGGCCTACACTACACTAGGGGTTCTACTTAGTTGGTTGGGTATACAGATTTAGATTGGGTAAGTTCTATTGATGAAAGACGCTCCAATTCGGCTATCTTTTCGTCTTGGTTCTTCTCCACTTGCTTGGGCATACAAAAAGCAACAGGCTATTGCACTTTCATCTTCAGAGGCAGAGTATAGGGCAGTAGTTACAAATGTAGTCACAGATTCTTTGGCTTCACCAGTTATTGACAGAGTTTGGATTCCCACAGGATTCACCGACTATACTTTGGTGTGACAACCAAAGTGCAATTCACATTTCTCGCAACCCAGTTGAGCACCAGCGGACCAAGCATATCGAGATACACATCCACTTCATTCGGCAACACATTCAGGATGGAGTTCTTTGCTTGGAGTACCTTCCGACTCAAGCAGAGGTTGCAGACATCTTTACGAAGCCTTTTGCATCACCTCGCTACCTTGAGTTGCATGGAATGCTTGGGGTTTTGGAAGTTGTTCTTGGGGGTGTTCGTGAGAACATCTTCCTTCTTCTTCTTCTTCTCTTTCCTTATAGCAGGATTCTTTCCTTCTTTTGGTTTGAGATTTCTTCATGGATATATTGTACATGAGTACCTCATAAGGCCTAGTTGACTTAACTCATGCCACTTCTATTTTGGCCCCTAGCTTCACTTGAAGGGGGTGTTAGAGTAGGTATTTACCTTAGCTCATGTTCACCTAGGTACATTATTTACCTCCTCACCCACTTATGTGTGTGGATATTTTTTTTATTTATTTAGATATTAGGAGATATTATCTAGTTGTTAGGTATAGTTCTTTCCTTGATCTATGGTATTAACTAGTTCTTTCCTAGATCTATGATATTGACTAGATCCTTGATGTCTAGTTCTCTCATAAATCTATGGACTTGAATAATTCTTTAATGACTAGTTCTTTCCATGATTTATGGCTTGATCTACGACCTTGAGTCGGTTCTTAGATTGTTATTCCTCGCTCTATATAATCAAGGCCCATTCTCATTATATTTCTTTGAGTTCCATAATAATATATGAGATTTCGCTCATTTGTTTGTAAAGGTTTATGTAAATTTATTCTGGCGAATTGCTTTCATCTTATTGATCGTGATGTTTGATTAGCATCTGTGTTCTTGGCTTGGCACGATCTGGTTATCGTTCCTTTTACTTTAGTCCAAAAGGCATGACCAGTATAGGAAAAATTCCCCATTTAGTGGTGAAATTTTTCTTTTCTTGGTCTTATTTAGTAATTCTAACTTGATGGTATCCTGAGAATCCATCCGTGAAGGAATAGATTTCGTGCCCAACCACTCCTTCCAAAATATCTTTGGTAAAAGGGGTTGGAAAAGTATCAATTACACATACCACATTTAATTCCCTGTAGTCAACACATATCCTTATCCTTCCATATTTTTTAGTGTTGATGACCATGGGGCTTACCCATTCTGATTCCTCCATAGCTTCAATGATTCTTGAAGTGATCATTTTGTCTATCTCCTCCTTAACCTTGACATGAAGATTCATATTCATTCGATAAGGCCTCTTCCGAATCGGGTGTGTACCCTATTTTAACTTGATTTTCATTTCTCCCAAGAAGTGGTGGATGCCTTTAAGTTCATGGTATCCACATGGAAAGAAATATTGAAACTCATGCACTAGATCAATGATCTTCGAAACCTCCTTCTCTAACCAATAGTCTCCAATTGTGGCCTCCATAGGTTACGTTTTTGAACCAATGTTAACCTTCTTTATTTTGAGGGGTTCATGGTAGGTGCTTTCTTGTTCAAGCACTATCAATAAATTTATGTGTACCTTTAGTATGGTTAACATCCAAACTCTCCATCTCTTCGCCATCTATTACATAGACCATATTTCCCTTTTCTTTCTCTATGCATACGTGCTCAAGATGCACTTCTTCTAACTCTTCCTCATCAAAGCACGGTTCTAAGCCAGGTTCACCCAATAACTCCAGTATTCTATCTTCTTCCATGACACTATCTCCCATCGTTAGGTGCTTAACAACCTACAATGCCCTATCCACCAATGGTTTAGTACTCCGATACTCGAAAGCTTGAAGGAGGTTAGTCGTCAACTCCTGCCAATTTCTGTCTGACGACGCATCTCAGAGTGAATATACCATGTGCGTGCACATCCTTGTAAGGTGGAATACAACTTATGCACCCATAAAGAAGGTGGTAAGGCCTCCACACCTTCTATCCATGCTTTCTCACATGCTTGGATGTGAGATGAGGTGGGTTCCTTCCCATGGTAGTATTGTATTACAGTGGGTGCATTGATATAGGAGAACCTAATGGAGAACACGATCCTTACCTCATGTCACTCTACAAAGCTATCATGATGTGTCACCCACCAACACATTATAGTCCCGAGTAAGTTATAGCTGAGCATCCCTCTTCTTTTGACCTCATTTTTCCACTGAGCCTCCATTTCTTGTAAGAAATCCTCAGGGTTGGCTCCTCCAAAATAACTTGGTAACTTCTTCCCCTATGTGCTTGACTGAGCATGCCTTCGTTACCCTTGTCATAGAGCCTCTTAGCTATCACCTAATTAACTCATAAGTCCGTGCACCTAATTGTCACACACCACACTAGTTGTATCACTCATGGAATGAGCATCTTCAAACTGAATAACTCCCTCTATAGGGTGAATCACCTTAGGGTCCCTGATAGAGCGCACATAGATCCTGTCAAGAACTTCTTCTCCCAAGGGCTTAATATAGGGTGCTGATTTTCCATCAATTAAGGGGATGATGACCCACTCTTCCTTGTTCTCAAATCTTATGTATCCCTTATTAAACCTTAGGTCAAAATTGTTCTTATAATACCAAGGGTGCCCAAGTAATGCTTTGGAAAGTTGTCTACCTTGGCTAGCGCTAAGACTTGAAATCTCCAATGAACTTTTCCCCTGGACGGTGATAACAACATCCTTTAAAACACCAATGGGAATTTCCTTTATCTTGTTAGCCATATAAAGCACATTTAAAGATGGCTATAATGGGGGCCTTCCCATTTGATGCCATGCATCTAGAGTGAGAACATTGAATTCTGCACCCATGTCAATAAAATTATTGCTCAAAATCCACCCATCTATAACAACATTCAAGATAATCTCCTTGTCATAATCAAATCTATGGGGAGGAAGGTTAGCATGCAGAACCTACCTTTCTCACCCTCCTTTAGCGTGTGGTACCTTCTCCCGTAACCACTCTCCTAACAAGGGATGATATTCTCTTGCCTCAACATCTTGCATACTTCTCTAACCTCATCCAGATCCTTCTGTGGAGCCTCAACATTCTTCCTTTTCTCTAACTATCTTGACTGCTCTTTTAAGCACTAGATCTCTCCTTGAAGGATTTGAATCACATCCATGGTTTCTTGATACACTTCTTTCTGATGAGTAGGGTCTAGATACTTTCCATGCACCACCTCTTCTCTAATAACCAATGTTCTCTACCTTGGTACTTCCACTGGCACACATGACCTCAAATCGCGTCGTAGCTAGTACATGCTCTAGCTCCAACCAACGCATCACCTGCATCATCCATTTTGAATCGGCCTTCCTCATGCTTACCATCCCAGTGCCTTTGTCTTTCCAGTGTTGCTAGATCATATGTTCAAATAGCTCTAGACACTCCTCATACTTATGTTTTTTCCATACCAAGAGAATTGTAACAGATAAGGGAATTCACACTTATAGTGCTCCGTAGACCTACAATTGTAACAGGTTCCATGTGGGAACTCTCTTCTTCCTCCTCCGTGGTTACCACAACCATGAAATCCTCCTTGAAAACCTCTCCCGACCACCCCTTCATCCACGATCCCTTCATAGAGACGACCATCGTCCCAGGAATTGTTTGCAAGGCTGGTTTGGCACACACCAATATCAATGACATCATGTATCTGGTCAACCAACCTACAATCCTTAGTGTCATGGGTAGTAGAGGTGCAAATCTTGCAATAGCAAGACACTTTTTATGGATCATGTGCTAGAGCGGTGGGCATATACTTGCATCATGATCTTCGTGGCGTTTTATAGTCCACCGTCATGGCACATACCAATCTTCAAGGAAAAATATCATTTGTATGCCCCTCTACCTCACAATTTGTGCACCATAGTCCATTGCGAGTCTCATGTGCTGAGTTCGTAGATAGCTTTTCATTTGCTTCACCATTGCAACAATATGAGCTTTAATAAAAGGGGCTAACACCAATATCTATGCTTCCAACAACCTCGGTGCGCGGGTTTGTGAAAGTGCTATGCTAAACGGTGTTATCAATCCTCCAAAAAACCACTGAGCATGCTGAGAGTGGTGAATATCATAGGATAGTTTTAAAATGTGCATGTACTCTAGCACACTCTCTCTGTCATACCTAGTTAAATATCCTTAAGTGCACTTGATGCTCTTTTGTTCAAATTCGGGGACATGAAATTCAACAAAGAAATCATTTCATAGCGTGGTGTAAGCTACCACTGTTTGATGGGGGTCATACTTCTAGTACAAACTATGCATGAGTCCTTGCAATGTTGTTGCAAACTAACTTGCCTTCCGCTCTGGGGTAGTGATCCCCTTTATGCACCATATTAGTTCACACTTGTGCACATGATCTATAACATACTCAACATGTTTGTATTCGGTAGGTGAAAAGACATTTAAAAAATACTTGTTGAGGTGGTCGAGGCCCTTGTCTTCCTAATCCAAAACCTTGATTTCCTTCACCACCAAATTCAATAGATCCACCTGGTCTTGTCCCTCCTAACCCACTAGATCCTTGGATCGACAGGTCCACCAAGTCCTCTAGTTTCTATACCATCAGATCCACCTCTTGTATCTGGTAAAGGACCTGAAGTGGTCGCGCCTAGTGTTCCCAACATCCCATTGAACTGCACACCAACGGTTTGGGATATTACATCGCTGCTAGATGTGTGTCCCTCGCTACTTCCAGATGCGATACCCAAACTTTGTGTACCCATACCTTGGCCAAATGTCATTCTAGACAATATTCCTCCAAACATAGGGATTGATTATACAGCCATAAATGTACCAAATGATAAATTATATCTCCTAGGTGAAGATCGGTCACTCCCACTAATACCAATTGCATTAGCAATACTTATCTTTGGATTTGGAAAACTAAGCACTAGGGGTTGGTCACCAGGTGGATTTAGATGCACGCTAACGACTCTCCTTTCTCCAAGTGATGAACTCTCATAAGAAGCTAAAGGGGTCTCTCTCTGCGCTTGCCAAGATGGGGTAGCATAGATTGCTCAAGCTCCACATCCTCTATGTGAACCTCAAATTGTTCTTGCAATGTCGCCTCCATAGATCCATCACTCATGTAACCTCGTGTTGTCTATCCAACTCCCTTTCACATGCTTTGCTATACTTGAGTCATATCTCATCTCTCTCTTTTTTGGCTGTAATGTATGCCATCTTCCTCCACCCTATCTTCCTCACCCAATGCCCAAAAGAAGCTTAACTGGCCATAGAAAATGCTTCCAAAATTAGGGTAATAATCATGATCTTCATAGCTAAAGGGATAACACGTAGAAATGATCCTCTAGGTTCCCTTAAGAACTCAAACTCAACAACCTCAGGACAATAATACGTATAAATAACAAATTCTAGGGTATAACTGGTCAACAATATTTTCCACCAATGATAAACAACATGTGTCCAAGTTAGATCAGCATCCCGCAGCCTCTAATTTTCCTCTTGGGTCCAAACATGAGATCTATAGTACCAACTTGATCTAGATGCATATGCCAAAATCAATTCATACAACTCTCTTTGGAAAGCATCAAAAGAAGGTCTCATACAAATCATCATACATGTGTTCTTCTACCCATTTGTGCACATCAAACTTAGGTACAATACTAAATATTTGAGCAAACTCATTCTCCATGCTCTTAAACCATGCTTTAACACTGTCCAAGGTCAAGCACTCTGTCATCACGTATCATTCTCACAATAACTTCAAAAGAGGTCCCGGCAACGGAACCAAGATGTAGTCATTTTACCCATCTACTAACTTCTAATCCCATGCGTGTCGGCCTATCACCCAACGGGTGTTGGGTGCTCACTCGAGGCATGTGTGGGCACCAAGCCCCTCCTTTATGTGAGCATTGTGAGAAGATATTTCCATTGTTAGAGGATTAGTTGTAGAGAAGTGAATATTCATGTAAAATCACAACATGAGCTATCATATCCTTATATCCAAGCATTTAATAACAAGAGAAACATCATGACATGAAATACAAAGAACATATCTATCATAAAATATAAGGAAATAACACTAGGGTTTACACCCTTGAACCAGATATTCAAAATAGAGCCATATATTTATATTGATCATAGTCTCAAAGCAACCACATTACATTCAAAAGGGTTGTATTAGACCAAATGTATCAAGACATGGATCTAACCCATATATCAGAGGTCCTAGCTATGCTTTCTTTATTACAAGAATTTTATAGACCCATCCCTTAGACATGATAACATTCCTACAGTCCTCTAATGAAAACCTAACTCCTAGGGCATCCTAATATTTTCTACAGAGCTTCGCTCTTCCTATGCTATATGTCTTGGTGTCTCTCTTCATGCCTTCATGTCTTTCTCTCTCTCTCTCTCTCTCTCTATCTACGTGTGTCTATTCTACCCAAGCATCTATTCTAACAGCACCAACTCCCACCACCATGCCTTTTCTCAGGAGTAGATCAGATCCCAAGTTTCCATGTGGTCCTTCAATGGTGCATGCTTATTCTATTCCGAGCTCTCCAGTTTCTGAAATGATGTCTTCCTAGGAATATTCCATGCATGGAATATTCTTTCCTTAACCACCAAGTCTTCCAGTGGCACCTTATCCACTTAGCATGCCTAGTCGGGTCATGTTTTTCCTCAGGTGCCTCCAAAACTCTAAATAAGGCTAAGTCCTTAGACCCTGTGTATTGCCCTACACACACACCCTGGTTTCTCCTAAACCCTTCTTAAACCCTTGTCCCGCACGCTTCTCCCTCGTGCACCCTTCTTCCTACTAGTCCCGCATGATCATGTGCCCTTTGACACTTAGCTAATATTTTGGGGCCCAACAGAGGTGGGATCTTACCACCTACACATTCTGGCTTCCTACGGGTGAGATGTCTATCACCCTAGAGGATGTACATAGGATCACTAGATTTCTAGTACAAAGGGAGGGGATTTATTGCATTGATGAGATAGAGAGAGAGAGGAGTGCATGAGAAGATTGTATAAGGATGACGTTGATGATATAGGATTCACATATGGTGGATTTTACTATCAACCTTTATTTGAGCGCAGGAAGACATGGTCATGCTTTTATGACGACGGACGACAATGATGATGGGGATTTATTGTTTTTCTTTACCCAAACGGTGGCGGGTGATTTCCTTAGATGATGGCAGGTGTTGTGGCTGAGATGATAGAGCATTGGAAAATATTTGAGTGGGCTTTGAATTTACTAACACATACTTACAGAGGAGCCGTGGATGTGGAGTAGTAAAAAGAGGTTTGGGCTCAATGTTAGTTTTCTATTACAATGCTAGGATTTTGAGCATATTTTAGTGACTTTTCCATAGGGTCTACCATGGGGTGGTGTTGATTTATTGGTGGATATGCCTGTTTTTGTGTGTTAGAGTGTAGAGGCATGATGATTTAGTGGAGTGCAGAGTGAGGAGTACTACCATGATCTTACTAGAGGGTTAAAGGTAATGGATATATTATGGAGGCCTTATATTGATTTTCCAGTGTGGCGTGGTTATGAGATGGAGTTGAATTCCTCCCAATGGGAGTTTTGGACCTAGGAGTGCCGAGGTGGAGAGTGGGATTTGGTGAGGTTTAGTCACATTAGGTGATAGCTCGATTGATAGAGGATGTGCTAGATGGAAACATGTGATGAGGGGGATTTGGATACCCCTAAGGCGTAGTGGGATGATGATACTTGATACCGGAGGAGGAGGGAGTGATGGTTTTGATGAGTATGGTGATAGAGCACCTATTGATGATGTTGGTGTGATTGCAACCTATAGGGAATGGTGGAATAGAGAATATGCTATATGGGATACAACACACTTAGCTCGAGGAGGTAGGAGGGTGTGGAATAGAGTAGAGGGAGTGGAGCACAAAAATGGTAGATGTTAGTGATGAGGAGGAAGGTGGAGATAGAGCGGCCCTAGAGGCCATTATTACATAGTTGATGACCGAGAAGGCCGTAACAAAAATAGAGAGAGAAAGTTTACGGGAGTGAGAGGGATGGCCTAGTGAAAAGTTAGACAACTTGATGATCAAGTGGGATAGTGTGGCGGACCGAGTGTGATAGTCTTAGCGGTAGTTAACACAGTCCATGACTGACTGACATAGATAAAAACAACACGAAGATACCCTAAAAGGGCTCTCGAGATTACATTATCATCAGTGTTAGGTTTTGAGTTAGTGGTGCGAGCACATGTGAGTATCCAGAGAGATCTGTCAGGTACAATTAGCTACGCTCACTATTAGTATTTATAGGTGGAGTTTTATTATTATGAGAATTTTTTTCATATGGGGCTTGCCTAATATAGTTCTTTATGCTGATAATTTAGTGCGGTGAGGGGAAACTCCTAATACAAGTGAGGTGAGTGTGGGCCAGCCACATCAAGGACCAGTGGAGGAGATGGTGGTGATGGAGGTACATAGGGAGGTGATGGGAGTGTTGTTTATCTTATTGAGTTCCTTCATGGTGTCCATTTTACTAGATAGCCATGATATTATGTTGTACTTATATATATATATATATGGCTCATTATGAAACCTCGATTTTGATATATATAGATTTTGGGTGACTGGTGACTCGTGATTGTAAGGAGATTTTGTACATGATGTAGACACCCCGATTTCACACCTATCCTAAATCAATTAATTTCACCCTTCCATTTCCTAGAAAAATGCACATAAAATTAAGCGATTAATTAATCAATTTCAACCCCAAAATTAAACCAAATCTTCCTCACATGCCAAATATTCCCCATGCCCCCACTTGTGAATTAAATACTCAAGTTTAATTCTAGACCATTCCTCTGATGTCTCCCACTCACCTAATCATGTTTATTTTACAAATCGTGATTACCCAAAACCCCAAATTAATCCCACTTTTAGGCTATAAATAGAGCCTCACCCCCCTCTTTCAGAATAAGCTTGAATATCCTGTCAAAGTTCTTACATCCTTTGAGCATAGAACATCCCTCCACCTTGTCCTAATGCCCAAATAGCCCCATTTTGATCATCCCAAATCCATTATCCCCTTATCCATTAGTGCAAAGTTTGAGTTGATCTTGTTGCAGTGAAGGTCTTGCTCTGGTTCGAAGGAAGCACCTACATTTCAAACAATCTGGGCCCATCCACATTATGTTTACCCATTCCGAGGTTTGCTAAGGAATCACAAAGGAGAAGGTATCTAGTTAGTTAGTTACCTTTTTGTTATTAGTGTATTTTCCTAGCTCACATTTTGGCATGCTAGTGGGACTTACCCATGCCTTATTATTTTTGGTCTCACAAATCATTACTTTATCCATATTTTTTACCTGGTATTTTTGTTATTATTAAATTTTATATTCTGTATGGTCTTCTTTGGATAACGTTTACATTGTGGGAGATATTATTGCTCTCTGGTGTCTGTGTAGGTTCTGATAGTGATGAATACTCTTCTTACCACGTCATGAACCTCTTTAAGGAGATCCATCCATCTAGCATTTTCACTTTGTTATATCTCTTGATACCTTTTTTGAGTAATCATTTTAATATCCATTGATATTTGCATATTTTGGTTTGTTTCTTGTTGTCTTTTTTTTCATCGCTTTACTTGTCTTGTGTAGATATTGAAAGTATAAACATGAATTGATGACTAAAAATCTTTTTCTGTTTGTGTTGTTTTTAGTTTATCTAATCATGCAGATATCCACAATATGAAAATCCAAAAAATCTTGATTTATAGTCGTTGTTTATTATGATATTTTTAGGAACACTTGGATTTTAATTTATAATGTGGTTGCGGAGTTAAGTGGTTTAAGTTTGTCTTAATTTGCATTATAAATCTATTTTATTTTGGCAATATCGAGGGTAAAAATTTTTTTAGTGTTGTATTCATTCAGTTGGGTGTGTTATTCATATTCTATAGTCTATATTAATCTTGGGAGTACGGGGCTTTGTTTTTCAATTTCTTGGTTTTGTAATAATGTGTTTCTTGATTTTATTGAACTTTGTATATTCCTACAAAACAAGAAAAACAAATTTATTATTATTAAACAAAAAAACCACAAAAAATAATTAAAAACTTATCCTAAACTACGTATCCCTTCCCCTACCAGCTCGGCTCGAGCTGACCTACCCATACCCACATCCCCGTGAACACCCTCATCCCAACACCCATCCCAATCCCTTATCCCAACTCCCATCCCGAGTCCCAACCCCTTGTCCTTGCAACCCTGTTCACCAAGGAATACACAACCCCTCTCCAATATCCCTATCTCGTCTCCCTTTGGCCACTCAACCAAGCCCTCATCACCTGCGAGACCTCACGTAATCCCACCCCCCCTTCTTGACTCCCCTCACTGATGCTCTCCCCACCCAAACCCATCCCCATGGACACCCCCTCCACATACCCCTCGATTCACCTTGGATCCCCCTCTCTTCCACACCACTCCCGGATCCCTCACCACATAGTCCCCCAACCCCATAGCCCTCTTCCATGCACCCCTCAACCTCCCCAAATCTCACTGAGCCTTCCCTAATCCCACCCCATCCCAAGTCTCCCAACGAAGAATTCTTACTCAATCCTCGAATCCCACACCCTAGGCCACTCAACCATGGCAACCCCTACCATATTTAAATCTTCAAACGATGAGTTCTCTCCTTAAAACACCTTACATGCTAAGATTTGAATCCCTCATCCCGAACTCGATCCCATACCTACACACCAAACCTATTTTAAACACATTCAAAGACAAACTCACACACCCATGTCCAATATAAACTTCCTTTTTTTTAGGGTTTTACTAGATTTATGTTTCATATACATTATTTCATTTTAAGTTTTCTTAACATATACTTAGGTCATGTCTTTGCTTGATTTAATTAAGGTTAAAAATTAAATTTAGGGATTAATTTTTACTCCCAATACGCTTTAATAAAACTAGAAATTACTTGCTTTAAGTTAATGTAGTAATTAATTTTCTTAATCCATCCAAACTCTTCAATTAAAAACTTGATTTTATTAATTAATTCACTTAATATTTATCTAAGTAGGCCCTTTTCAACAAATCATTAGGACCTTCTAAATCATTTTTCTATTATTTTTATGTACGAACTAATCATATTATTTTTGCAGGTGGACTCTACAAACTTCGATAAACTTCCTATGCTGTCAAAGACTAAATTTGAAACATATACACAACTCAAACCCCATTTTACTTGGTTTTTCCGACATTTATCCAATCATGAATATTGCGAATTTAGGGTCCTTGGATGTTTCGAAACACCTTGGTGTCACTTTTTAATCATTTCGTCATTGTCTAAGAACCTTACATTGTTATCTAACACTTTTTGTGAATCTTGTTGTCATTTCATCTTTTTTTTTTTTTGTGAAGCTAATCACAACCCTTCACATGTATGCTCTTCTCTCGTGCTTGTTACAAGTGACCTTGAGAATAAAAAATGCAACGGTGTTGTCTTTTATCGTTCTCTCTTTGTTTGCATTGGAAAACTACTAACCTCTTTTGTGTAGGACCATATCATTTAAAATTTTATCATTTTAAACTGCTAACATCATCTATAGAATATTCTAGCTTTGTTTTTCATTTCTAACTATCGTCTTGATCATTATTTTATTTCTTCACATTATTAATATTTGTCCGATTTTTGGTTTTGTATGATCTTTTCCTACGCCTTGAGCGATATGGAAAAAAAAAATAACCACGATCATTTTCTAACACTTCATTTATAGGAAAACTACTAATCTATTTTCCATAGGACCATGTCACCAAAATTTTTACAAAAACACAAACACAAAAATTTTAAACCTTCTCGCAAAATTATAACAATCAAAAGAAAATTGTTAAAACAATTTTTTTAGCACACTCAGGTATGTTGTCATTTTCCACCAGTGATTTTATTTCAAATTGGAAAGAACTTTGTTGTTAATCACATCATCATTTGTTTTTACACATAGCGGAAGTGGATTTCATCACCACCTACACTACACTAGTGATGTGGAATTCACTACCACACACCACCAACATTTGTATTTGCATTACACTCTGAGACCTAGTCTCATCACAACATTCGATATATATAGTACCTCGAGAACTTCTGTGTCCCCAGTAAAGTGATGTTACTACTGGGATTACACTGAGTAACACCTAATAGAACTATAATAACGATGCCAGGCATTGTCCCTATAAATATTTGGGGAGTAATAAGGACACCATACACACTTTCATCCCCCATCACCTTCCTCCTTTTTCAAAATATTGTTTTGGATGTGGTGATTCACTCCAAAGTAGGTAAGTAAGAATTGGTGAGTCTTTTTGGAGTGATAAGAGCCTAACATCCACCCATTTCACAACATACTATATGTTGCATAGAAACAATGATTATTCGATGGATCTAACTTCTTGAGCCAAAACAATCAAATGAACATGATTGCTTACTGTTTGTAAAAATTTAGTTTTGCATTGTTCTTATCATGAAACTTGGATGATACAAATGTGTCTATTGTAAATTTCAAATTCTAGAGTGTTCCACAAAAAATTCCAAATCACCCCAACATCAAACATACAAACAAATTAAATTAAGCAATGAAAAATCTTACATTGATGAATCATTAGTGAAAAAAAAAAATCATCATAGCTCATTTTAAGCTATATCAAAATCATATTGAGTGACTTTCTTGAAACCACTCTTTTTTGTGAGCTTGTTTAAGCTCCTAAACAAAAAAACAAAATCCCACATAGCTTGTTTGAGCTATATCCAACTTGTATGGAGTGACTTGTTTGATCTCACTCCACATATTATTTAATCACACTAAAAATCCCTCATAGCTTGTTTTAAGTTATATTCGACTTACATTGAGTGGATCTTGTTTGACCTCACTCATCATCACTCAAGTAAATTTTATCAACGAGATAAATCCCCTCATAGCTTGTTTTGAGCTATATCACACAACCACGTTGAGTTAACTTGTTTGAGTTTACTCTTCCCATCAACACTCAAGAGATTATTTAAGCCAAATATGACATAAAATATGCTAGCTTACACCTATCTAATCATGGTGTTCACATGTAATCATAAAGACCCTCTAAACCATGAAAATGATGATGAATAGGTTACACAACTAGAACTCACTCATAAAGAACAAGAGCAAGTAGACAAGTTGTTAGAACAAAACAAGAATGAATACCTACTATGTATCCTAGCCATGGGAGAAAAACTACCTCCTAATTTTGGGACCGAAAACTTAAACAAACTTATAGACAATGGTGAATCGAGTCACCATAATGAAATACTAAATAAACCGAATAAATATTCAACGATGAGTTATTTACCAAAATCTAAGAGTTAAAAAGGAAATTCAAGCAATTAATTCTAAATCTGAAAGGTTACATGATCACAATCTAGAACCACATACTCACGAAGTCCTTGATACCCCATCCCATGACTCTCCATTCACACAAGAATGGAAACATATGAAAGAAACCATTCAGGGGCTACAAAAACAATCAAAATAGTTCAATTTTGAGGAACTATGCCCCTACCCATTTGATAAGGAAATGTTATGATTACCATTTCCATCATCCTTTGAAACTCTAAAATTTGATAAATACAAAGGAAAAGGTGACCCCTGTGAACATGTCAAAGAATTTTTCATGCAATGTCAAGAAGTAGCTTATCATGATGTATATATTTTATGAATATTTCTAAAATCTTAGGAGGACAAGCCTTAAACTAGTTCCTTCATCTTCTAAAAGGATCTATCACGACTTTTGCAGACCTATCGGAAAAATTTGTTAAACATTTTTCCTTCAACCTAGACTCTGGAAGTAACCATGCTCGATGTTTTAAACAATAAGAAAGGCCCAACGATAACTTCACATCATTTTTACAATGTTGGTGAGGGATTGCAAGTAGATTCCTGCTCAATACTAGAAGAGACAATTGGTTGCATCTTTATCCCAAACCTCATTACAGAGTTATCATTTCATATGCAGATGCATTGTTTAAATAATTTTGAAGAAGTCATTGAAAAAGGGACACAAATTGAGAAATCCTCATTTCTAAGGGCTTACTTAAAACACCCTTTAGGGACCAACCTCCTAGGGACACCCCTCAAAGCTAGGAAAATCCAAATTCTTTAATCGGAATAGGAAATATAGTCAATGATGGCATTACCGATTCTTGATGTTTGAAACATTCAAAAAACATTTAAAATAATCCACCCAACACAATTAAATTTAACAAATGATAGGTGAAGACAGTTCACTCCACTTGGAGAAATCCTATCTAGTGTCTTTCGTCACTTGGAAAATGCAAACATGATCTCATATCCCATCATCAAACCCTTCAAAGAAGGGAAACCCAAACTGAATTGGTATAAAGATAATGAATATTGTGAATACCATTGCATAAAAGGCACTCTACAGATCGATGCATGAAACTCGCCATTATGTCCAAGACTTGATCAAACATGGAGACATAGAGGTTGAAAATACCTCTGATATAAAACCCCAATGAAAAACTCAACATGTTCAAAAACCCCTTCCCTAAACATGATGATAATTTCAAAGGACAAGGGTCAATCATCAAACAACATTGAGTATGACTCAGTCATCTCAACCATAGACTACGACCAAGATCTAGTGGATATAATAAAGATCAAAACCAACTGTGTGGTCACCACTACATAGAAAAAATTATGGGTCCCTACTACAAAACAATCCACTACTTCTTCTCCCATACCACCTCCTCATCCAACATCTAATTCCACCACCACTTCCACTTCCCAACCTACACCTTCATTCAACATTGTCAAACAATTGGAAATACTACAACACAAATTTCCATCATGGAATTACTTAAGTATTCTCCTGCATTACAATGTATCCTTACACAAACATTAAATGAAGCTTGTCTCACACGACATCAACTCACAACAATTCCAAGCTTTAATCACCAATATTTCAACACCCAATCCCATTCTATCATTTGGTCTTGTTGACCTTCTTAACCCTAACCTTATTAACAATAAGTCATTATACATCAAAGATTTTATCACCCATCACAAGTTAAACATGTATTAGTTGAAAATGGAGCAACATTGAATATTTTCTCCATGAAACTCTTTTTGCTTCTTGGTTATACTGAAGAAGACTTACAAAATGATATCATAACCATTTGTGGGTATGATGGTAATGAAAGAAAGTCCGAAGGAATAATCACTTGCCTCTCATGGTTGGACCAATCACTTTAGACATGTTATGTCATGTGGTAGACGTAGAAGTCTCATACAATGTTCTCCTCGGTCGACCATGGATTCATGCCATGAAATCCGTCCCATCCACATTCCACCAATGTATTAAATTCCCCCACTTGGATAAGAATTTACATTGTGTGCTGATGTCTAACCCTTGAATATTACAAATTCCTTGAAGGATGGTATCTAAATGCTCACTCCTATCCTTAAACAAAGAAATACGCTTCACCGTGCATAATCCTGTTCTCTCGATAAACATGTGTCGATCTAGATACACTTCCAAAACATACTCCAAAATCATACAATAGTCATCCTCATGAATCTACTAGTCAACCATCATCTTCTAATCAACCAATGTCTCCCAATCCATCCTCTTCTACTAATCAACCCTCTTCATCTAATAATATTTCCCCCCCCCACTAAACAATCATCTTCTTCGCCTAGTCAACCTTCTTCATCTAACAACACCTCTTCTATTAAAATACCATCTCCTTGGTTAATCAAGCTTCATCCTCTAATCCACCCTCCTCTTCTTATAACCCATTCTCTCCATCTTTCAAAACTACCAAAATACCTTCCTGCTACGCCATGTGAGATACCTACTGGTCCCTCAACACATACATTCAAAATCATCGATAAAGGTTGTGGTGAATACCAATTCCAAGACATTGTGAACTCTTTTTACATCAAAAATCCCCACAAACCTATGAAAACCCAATGCTTCACATCTTAGAATCCATCCCACTTACAAATTGGGTCAGTCAGTTTGGAAGAAGTTTGGTTATCTAGACAATGAACATATTCCAAGTTCTTCAGGATCTTGGTTATATGATGACAAATTCACTCCCTATTATGAGTCCCCTTAATTTACCAAAGCTCACTAAATGATGAAAACATGTGATGGAAGGGTAAAGGACTCAATCCAAATGGAAAAGTTTGTTTAGATCCAATCACTTACACTAAAACTACATAAAACAAATGGCCTTGGTTTCAAGATACTTAATGCATCTCCGTATTAATCTCAAGTGAGAACGATGACACCAAGTTATGATAGTGACGCTAGGTCTATGCACACACAACCTTTTTGAAGATCTTACCAAAACAAATCTCCACTTTGAACATCTATCCATTAATGTCATTGATTTCGAGATTCTTCATCTGAATCTCATAGACCATGACCAATTACATCATGTGGCCATGGACATGTTTCAAAAATGAATCATTATGGAAATCATGATCAAATTCCCCTTTCGAATATAAAAAAGGATTTGAGATTAACCTTGATGAATTTTACTATTTTAGCGAAGAAATAGAATATTCAAATCATCTACCTTTGGAAATATTAGATAAGAATTGAAAACACAAAATATCTCATAGTAAAAATCTCATCGCCACACTTATCCCAAAAATATATCAATAAAAGGACCCAACATCACAAACAAAAACCATGTGCTAATTCCCCTGAATCACTTGAAACGATGACTTACATCAACCACTAGAATCATTTTCCAAAAAGGATACATCCAAAATTTGGTTGAGGAAACCAAAGATATTAACATCGGTACTCCAAAACATCAAAATTTTACAACTCAACATCAGTTTGTCTAACCAAGAATGCGTAGAGTTCACAACACTCCTCATTGAATTTCAAGACATTTTTGCATGGACCTATAAAGATATGCTAGGCTTAGATCCATATCTTGTAGTACATCACCTTGTGGTGCATCCGGATGTAAATCTTGTAAAACAAAAATTACACAAAATGCACCCCAAGGTAGCGTTGCTTGTAAAAGTTGAACTTCAGAAACTATTAGAAGCAAACTTTATAAGACCTATCGACTACTTTGAATGGATATCCAACATAGTTCCTGTAGCCAAGAAAAATCCCGACATTAGGGTATGCACAGATTTCTATGATATCAACAAAGCTTTTCCAAAAGATGACTTTCCCCTGCCAATATAGATATGATTTTTGACTCATGCATGAAGCCATGAAATACTCTCCTAATGGATGGTATAATCAAATACGCATCACCAAATAAGACTAACACAAAACAATGTTTACTACACCATGAGGCACCTTTCTGCTATAAGGTCATGCCTTTTGGATTGAAAAATACAGGTGCCACATATCAACGAGCCATGACAATCATCTTTCACAATATGTTGCATGATATCATGGAAGATTATGTTGATGACATATTAGCAAAATCTAAAACATGGATAGGAAATCCAGGTGTGTTGAGACACATCTTTGAAAGGTTGTGTGAGTATAAAGTTCTCCTTAATCCAAAGAAATGTGTATTTGGGGTGACTTCTGGAAATTTATTAGGATTTATTATCTCACGAAGAGGTATAGAAGTAAGTCGATCCCGCTAAGGTCAAAGCTATAATGGAAATGCCTCCTCCTTAAAATCTCAAACAATTATGTAGTCTCCAAGGAAAAATCCAATCCATTTGACGTTTCATCTCACAATTAGCTGATAAATGTCATCATTTTAATCAGTTGCTTAAGAAATATGCACAATTCCAATGGAATCAAGATTTCTAAGATTATTTCACTAAACTCAAAGAATACCTTTCCAATCCACCTATCCTTATGTCACCAATCACAAATAAACCCATGCTTCTTTATACATCTACCACTGAGCATGCCATAGGAGATTTTCTAGCACAACACAATGATCAAGAAAAAAAACAGGTGTTTATTACCTTAGTCAAACACTCATTGAGCATGAGGTATGATATTCCCAAATGAAAAAGTATGCTTAGAGTTGCTTTTGCATTTCATAAGCTACGTCATTATTTTCTCAATCACACAACCAAATTGATCACTAAAGTTGATCCCCTCAAGTATTTCTTGTCTCGACCCATCCTCATGGGAATAATATCTAGTTGGGTCATCCTACTTAGTGAATTCGACATCGAGTTTGTTCTTTAGAAAGTAATTAAAGGACATGCCCTCATAGACCAAATTTTTGATGCACCTCTTCCTGGAATAGAACCACTTCATTTTACATTTCTGATGAAGATATTTTATACATAGACATCATGCCAACTGGACTTTATTCTCTAATGATGGATCTTGTAACCTCCATGGATTAGGAGATGGTATTTTTCTTATCACACTTGTGGACATGTTATCCCCAAGTAATTTGATTAGCATTCCCATGTACCAATAATATCACAGAGTATGAATATCTCATAAAAGGATTAAAACTTGCTATATCATGGAACCTTAAAGAGTTGGTTGTATTTGGTGACTCTTTACTTATCATTAAACATCTTATTGTTGAGTAATAAATAAAGGATGAAAACTTATTCCATATAAGTGCATGGTAGATAGCCTCTAAAGCTATTTTCGATTAATTATCTTTGACCAAATCCCTAGAATTCGTAACAAATCCACAAATGCTATGGAAACTATTGGATCTCTGTTAGAAATTGCATCCAATCAACCCTGCACATTTTTCATAGAACATATCTTAATGCCTACTTATGATCTACCTAAAAATACTATGGTATGTGAGATCGTGGATCCTAATGACCCTTGGTACCATGATATTTATAATTTCATCCACGAAAAAGCATTCCCTACCAACATGAAACTAAGTCATAGACGCGTTTTAGCACAACATGCCTCCCTTTAGACCATTTTAGTAGACACTCTCTATAGATGAGGTTATGATGGCACCCTACTCGATGTCTTAATTAGGAGGATGCCTCTAGCATTCTAACTGAATTCCACTATAGTATCTGTGGAGCACACATGAACGGTATGGCTCTAGCCAAGAAATTCTTGTGTGTTGGGTATTATTGGCCCATCATGGAAAATCACACATGTCATTTTATCAAATAATGTCAAGATTTCCAAAAACAATAACAATCTTATCCATGCACCTTCTCAAGAATTGCAACCGATCACCACACCACTACCCTTCTCTCAATGGGGGCTTGATCTCATTGGTAAAATTAGACCAACTTCGTCCAATGGACATAAGTTCATTATTACCGCTACCGATTACTTCACTAAATGGGTAGAAGCTATGCCTCTCACCTATGTTATCGATAACCAAATATCAAAGTTCATTTTTAACAATATCATCTGTCGATTTGGCATTCCATCTTCCATTGTCACGGATAATGGAAAATCATTTAAAAACCAGGTGTAAAAGATCTTGCCAAACATTTCCACATTAAACTTAAGTGGTCTACTCCATACTACCCTAGGGTAACGCCAAACTGAAGCAACCTATAAGACTTTAAAATCCATCATGAAAATTTTTTTTTCGATACACATGGATGAAATTGGCACACTCAATTTTTTGGGCTTATCGCACATCTTACCACACACCTATAGGAGCCACCCCGTTCTCCCTTGTTTATGGTTATGAAGCCATTTTTCCTATTGAGGTTGAACTCCATCCTTGAGAATATCCCTTAAAGATGTAATTAATGAAGATGAATATCGATAATCATGATTTAATGAGCTTGAGTTTCTCGATGAAAAATGAATTAACACCATCGCTCATCTTCAAGTCTATCAAAACTAGTTGTAATTGAATTACCATAAGAAAATATGACCTAAAGAGTATGAGGTTGGTGACCTCGTTCTCAAAGAAAATCAAAAGAATACCACCAAAGAACGAAAAAAACTAGGAAAAATTGAGCCTAATTGGTTAGGACCCTATGTAATTATAGATAAATATATCTTTGGATCCTATAAATTGGTCATTGAAAATGGTAAAGAACTTGAAGAACCGATGAATGTAAAACATTTAAAGAAATACTATTCTTGAGGAACTCTCTATTCCATAGAGACAACCGCTTATACATTACTCCTTCTTGTCTTACTCATCTTTGAATAATTTAAAATCATTCATTTCATTGGCAAATATTTTCATTATCAAAATCACATATTCATATTCATCATGATGAGACAAGTGTTAATATAGATCCTATTAAGTTTTGTGATTATCATACTTCTTATAATGTCTTCCATTTTGCTTTGCTTTCGCCTATGGTCATACCTAGAAGCTTTACTAATGGTAATATATTCCCTTCGAAGAAATTCTCTCTTTCACAACAAAGCTCTAAACATCTTTACCTAGTTCATTTGACTATCCATCTTAGGATTTGGTGTTGAACCCTCGCATCCTACTAGTCATGTGGGGTTGAGATTGGGGGTACAAGTTCCTTCCCAAATAAAAAGCACTATTGTATAAGTTAATAAATCAAATAACTTATGAATAATTCACTATTACAACTTTCATCCTTCACAGTCTTTGGTGTTGATCCCACACTTCTTACTAGTAGTGTGAGACTGGGAATGGAGGGAGTTTCCCTTACTTTTCTATGTCTTGTCTTCGGTGATAAACCCTTGCCTCTTACTGGTAGCATAGGGAAAAGTGTAAAGGGTAATTCATAAATCACAAAGCATTAAAATGTTACAAAAAAATTCAAAAGTTAATTTTTTTAAAATAAAATAAAATAAATTACTTGCCTATGTTTTTCCTTTGGTGATGAGACCTTGCTTCTTCTTACATTGGTAGCATGGGGCAAGGCATATGGATTTGTTGCTTGAAAAACAAAATATTATAAATATAAAAGTGATTATAATTATAAAATCCCTAAGAAGTAGATGCCTAAGTGAAGAGAGAACTATCCCTTCACCTCATATCTTACCAATAAGTAGGTTATGTAACTGTCTAAGTCTAGTATGTGATCTATAAATTGAAATTCATTTTGAAACTGGTTCAATAACCTAAAGAAGAATTGAGTCACAATTTTCCAAATGGATTGTTGTTAACACTTGCCTTTGTATTCATTATCTACATCCTGCGTCCTTCTTGATTCTCGGTGATGAGCCCTTGCATCTTACTAGTTGCGTGGAGTTAAGAATGGAGCTGGACTTATTTTCATTATGCCATCACCAATATATCCTGCTACAGAGTGATAATTTATTTATAATTCAAAGCATGATTACCACGAGGAACAAAATACATATAGACGACACCTTGGTTTATCATCTCTCATATGAAATTTGTATTCTCGGTCCAAAATCCTCAAAAACAATATTAAAAATTCAAAAACATTCAAAATATCAAAAAAGCCTAAAAATTTGAGAAACATCCACCCCTCCCCAAAAAAAAATTTTTAATAATCAATATAATTCAACCTCTGAACTATTATCCCCAACAAATGTTCCAATCACCTTAAGACTATCAAATTCAAACCATTTCCCCTCACATGAATCCTCACTTGGGGAAAATCCGGATCTAATTGTTTCCTATTTTGAGGACAATGACCCAATCTATGTTATGCCCTTATACCCCTACTTGGGGGCACATCTAATCAACCATCACTGTGGAACACATTAGGGACATGTTTACTGGTTTTTGTGTTGCATTACTAGTTACAAGTTTTTTTTTTTTTAGGTATTTGGATATATTACCGGGGGCATCTTGATTTTATATATCCCTGATGTTCCCTCTAATATAATTATTTTATATGAGTGCATATCATACATGGGCATCATATCTATTTGATGGTCCCTATCTATTCTCTCTTGTACTTGCATATCGTCATTAGGGAATCATACCTTTCGATGGCCCATGTCTATGCTCTCATGCATATTACAAGCTAGTCATCCCGATCTTATATATCACAATGCATCTTGTTATGTTCTATATTGAAAATAAGACACTTTCATCCCATGAGTATCTTCTGGCATGGTCAAAAAAAATTACTTTGCATCCCATCCATTCACCCATACTAATACATTCTCCAGTTTGCAAATCTTACTTGATCACCTGTTGTAGTTTGTGAATCCTACTTGAGGATATTTCTTAGGTAGCATTCCCTATCCTACAAATCCTCATCCCCCACCATGATATGCCTCTCTTTGATCCATTAGTCCTCTCTCTGCTCATTTCCACCTTTCCACGATTATCCCCACATCACCCCTTTCACCATTCCTGTCCCCTCTCACCTGTGTGTTCTTCCCTTTCACTCTTCCGCTTTCAACTTGACAATATTACTTAGTCACCGCTTCTCTGTGGGAATTTTAGTTGAGGTATACCCTCTTCCTAAGATATTATCACCGTAGAAAATCACCACCACAACCATATTTTCACTTTGCCTCTTCCACTTATCATTCTTTCCTCATCACTCTCACCACATGGGCATCCCAATTAAGGATTCCCCTCGTAATATGCATTATATATCGCATATCTTCCTTCATCCATTAATCTTACACTCCTTTTTTCCTTCTCTCCATGTTATCACCACCTTTCACCCTTCGTTCGAGTCTCACACACACTATGCCCTCTTTTCTCATTCTTCCTAGTATCCATCTTCTACTTAGTAATCTTACTTACACATCCTCATAGTATGACAAATTTACTTGAGGGCTCCCCTTTAATCCATCTTGTCATACCATCTTCCTACCAAATCGTCAATCACTTACTTCTTCCCATCATTCTTCTTCTCTAGCTTAGCGATCCTACTTAACCATTCATGCCGCATGACAATCTTACTTAAGAGTTCCTCTTAAGGATGATCTGTCATCTTTCCTTTCCCCATCACTACACATCTCCACCCTTCACTTTTTCTTGGCATTCCCCATCATCACATCCTCTCATCACCTATATCACCGTCTTCTTCTTGGAAATCTTACTTAACCACTCATGCGGCATGGTGATCTTACTTAAGAGTCCCTCTTAAGGATGATCTATCATCTTGCACTCCCCATCACTCCACATTATCACCATCCAAATTTTCTCTTCAATACCCATCATCACACCCTATTACCTCCTCTTTGATTCTCGTAAACACCACCTCCCCGCTTTCCTAGTTTTCATCTTCATCATCCCTCGCTTGGAAATCTTACTTAACCACTTCCACCACATGAAAATATTACTTAAGGGTCCTCTTTAAGTTGAACTCATCATTCTGGACTTCTCCCTCACCTCATTCTTTGTTCCCTCCGTTGATCGTTTCTTCCTCCTAGTCTCCCCTTCCAACCACATTTTCCTCCTACCATTATCCTTTCTCAACCTATTATATTACAAAGTGCGTCTACTACCTTCTTCGCCTGTAATCATGTTCCTTTCCCCCATTTTCCCCTTCTTGATCCATCATCCTTCATACCATTTCCTCCCATTCTTTTCATGTCTTGTTTCTTCATCTTCACGCCGTTCATCCTCATCCTCCACATCCTCTCCTCGCCTTCACCTTATCACAACTTATCACTCACCTTTTCTTCACTCTTCTCATTCCATCTTCTCAAGTTCTCCCACATATCCACCCCCATGCCTACCCACCATTATTGTTGGTCTAAACCTAATATTATTTCTCATCATATTCCATTTCCATGCTAATAATTATTGGGGGATTGTCCATAAAATTCACTCATCCTCATTATGCACAACCTTGTTCACTCTCTTAGTCCTTCTCCATTGTTTCTTTATTCCTTCATTCCTCCATGCCAACCAATAATTATTGGTGGACTTCCCTTAACGCCCCTTCATTTACATTTCCTCTTCTATTATCCATCCCCTATTTCACTTTCTTCATTTTAGTCTCATCATTCCCCAATAATAATTATTTGTGGAATTCACCTAACATCCTGTAAATAGTGGCGAAGCATGTAAATATTCTATTAATAATCAAAATTGATTACAATGGTGCAGGCTACAATATTTATAGATATTCCACAACTAGATACAAACAATAAAATATGTTGCACAGGTACAACCATGAACTAATACAAACAATAGTATTGTTAAAACAATACAACAAATGTATCTTTGAATAAAACAAAATATATGGTTATAATAAAATATAACCATATAACAATTAATAATTAACCTAACTAATATGCAATGCACAATTAATTACGGTAATAATATATTTATCCTAACATTCCCCCTTAATTTTGCATTGCCTCAAGGGATGAGGAGAGGAACTCTATGAAAAACTTGAACTTGTCATGTATAAGTGACTTTGTGAAGATATTTGCTCGTTGTTTAGCTGTTGGAAAAAATGAAGTTGTATATTATGTTTCAAGACATGCTCGCATATGAAATGAACCTATACCTCAATGTGTTTTGTTATTTCATGAAAAATTAGATTGTGAACAAGTTTGAGAACACCTTCATTGTCTACATACATGGTGTTCAATTTTTCTTGTGGTATTCCAAGTCCTTCGAGTATGTGACATAGCCATATCGCTTCACAAACAACTTCACCTGTAGAACGATACACAAATTTTGTGGAAGAGAGAAATAAAGTGTTGTTTCTTGCTTCCCCATGATATTGGTATATATCCCATAAAGAACACAAATCATGAAGTGGATTTTCTGTCATCAATGTTACCTATATGATTTGAATCCGAATATCCTGACAAGAAGAAGTTATCATTCTTCTTTTATTATAGACCAAGATCTACTGTTCCCTTAAGATATCTCAAGATGCACCTTATTTCCTTCCAATGACAAACTTTGGGTTCCTGCATGAACTTGGATATATAGCTTACTACAAAGCTGATATTTGGTCTAGTGTAGGTGAGGTAAATGAGACTCCCAATCAACTTCCAATAAAGAGTGGCATTTAATGCAGGAGATGGATCTGAATGAGATAACTATAATCTATTCTCCATAGGTGTAGTAATGGTGTGTAATCCATCATCCTGAATTTCTTGAGCATTGTCTTGGTATATTTCATCTGAGAAACAAATATGTGATTCTCTTTCTTCCATACTTCCAATCCAAGACAATAATGCATTAGCCCAAGATTTGTCATGTCGAATGATCGATTAAGATCTTTCTTCATTGCATCGATCATCCTCACTGAACTTCCAATGATGACTAGATCATCGACATAGACAATGACAATCAAAATCTCCCGTTTTTCTTTTTGAGGTAAAGATTGGGATCGTATGGATTTCTAAAAAATCCATGATGTATGAGATGCTCATCAATTTTGATGTACCATGCTCGGGTGCTTGTTTGAGGCCATACAAAGATTTCTTGAGTTTGCATACCTTTTCTTCTTGACCAGGTAAACATATCCCTCAGGTTGAGTCATGTAGAATTCTTCTTGTAAATCTCTATTCAGAAAGGCACTTTTTACATCCATCTGATGGATTTTCCAACCAAAATGTGTGCTAGAGAAAATATCATCCTGATCGTTTTGATCTTAGCTATGGAGAAAATGTCTCCTCATAGTCAATGCCTTATTTTTGTGCATACCCCTTTGCTACTAGTCTCACTTTATACTTTTCCATTGTCCCATTTACTTGTACTTAGTTTTGAATATCCATCTGCATCCAATGGGTTTCTTCCCTAGTGGAAGATCGATAAGCTGCCAAGTGTTGTTTTTCATCACGAGTTGATATTCAAATCCATGGAATCTTTCCAAGATTTTGACTATAGGGATTCCTAGACTATAGAGGGCTCATCAGATTCAATAACTCTACTCATCAAAGAAAAGTTCACTTCTTCTCTTGCTTTATTGTGAGTCCATGGTCCAGGGTGGATGTATCTAGTGGAGCATCCATTCTTGCATCTCGTAACATGCTAGTATACCACTTGGGCATATGTTGAGTAGTTCTCGTGGGTCGTGGTTCTATCAGATCATCACCATCATCCCCATCATCACTTTCATCATCTGTGGGAACATCAAATTCAATTTTTACAACTGGTGAAGAATCTACATCAGGTGAGTCTGGAGGAGGAGACTCTGCTTCCTTCTTCTCAAAGAACTCAACATCTCTGCTAGTGTAGACTCTCTGGTCTTTGGATCCATCAATTTGTACCCAAGATTTTCTTCACTATAGCCAATGAAAATGAGTTTCTATGACTTCATGTCCAATTATTTCTATTCTTAGGCATTTATATACTTGCTTTACACTTGAATACTCGAGGGTGTACAATAGATGGTTTCCACTTTGACCATGCTTTATGTGGCGTTACTCCGTCAAGAGAAACTATGGGCACTCTATTAAAAAAATACATTGTTGTCTTTTTGCTGCTTCTACCCAGAATGTCTTTGCAAGTCCAAAATCATCAATCATGCATCACACCATTTCCATGATAGTACAATTTCTTCTCTCAACAACACCATTCTGCTATGGTGTGTGTGGAGGAGGCATTTGTTGATGAATCCCATGAGCTTTTAGGTAGTCTTTGAACTCATCATTGGTGAATTCCCCCTCGATCTGAGTGGAGAGTTTTGATGTGATGACCAGTTTTGGTTCTCAACAGCTACTTTGAACTTCTTGAAGGTTTCAAAAGCTTCACTTTTCTTGCGAAGACAAAAATCCACATTTTTCTTGAATAGTCATCAACATAAAGCATGAAGTACTGAAATCCTAGAATGAATTGGTTGCATTGGACCGCAAAGATCGGTATGAACCAGATCAAGCTTACCATGAGCTAAAATGTACTCTTCTGGAATGAAGCTCTGTGTTGTTTTCCTGCTAGGAATTGAGGACACTTTTATGTATCCTTAAGAAGAGATGGTAACCCATGTACCATATTATGCCGACAAAGTGTCTTGAGATACTTGAAACTAACATGACCAAGTCTCGATGCCAAAACTATGCAAGAGGTAGAGTTCTTAGCCACAAGTGCTTGATCATCTCTGTGGAAAAAATCAATGGAACATGCATCCCACATTGGAGGATTTTGTAACTATTTTTGAGCCTCGTGATTTGTCTCTTGAATTAAACACGTTTTCTTTTGGAATGACTATCAAAGTCAATTTTCAAGTTGTGATCTAGGAGTTGACTAACTGACAACAGATTTTTAGTCAACCTAGGGACATATAAGACATCTGATATCTACAATTGCGTGAACCAAGGGGTAGAGAAATGTTCCCAATCCCCTGAATTGTATATGAAGAATCATCACCCAACGAAACATGGTTTTTGAAGGCATGTCCCTCATTGAAGTAAACCAGTCTCTGTGGCCGATCATGTGTCGAGTGGCTCTCGAATCAACATACCATACATCACTAGATGACATGGAAGGTTCACTTGATCGAGTAGTGTACAAGTAGTCTTCAGTATCTAAATGTTCTTCTTGCTTAGCAATATTGCCTTGTTGATGGGGTCTTCTTTTCCATTTCCCTTTTTTACCCCTTGATTGTAGTTTGAATGTCCCTTGTGATATTTTGGTGTTGAGGTCTAGAGTTTCTTGATGAACCTTTCTTATAAGTGTTATACCAACAATATTTCAATTCATGTCCTCTTTTGCAGATTGGACATTTCTTCTTCTATTGCTTATCCCCTTGTTGATTCTGATTCTGATATTGGGGTTTTTGATAGGAATTAGGTTTTCCTTTCCTTTTCCTTTCCATTTTTGATGAGAAGAAAGTTCTGCTCCTCTTCATCATCCTTATTATATAGGGATTCCTCTTGTTGCAGTAGATTTACCAACTTATCAAAACTCACTGTTGTATCTGAAAAGTTTAGGGTTGTCAAAAAAATGTGGTATGAAGAAGGGAGAGCTCTCAGAATAATGGGAATGAGAGATTCATCAAGTGACCTTCTCCCAGGGCTAGAAGTGAAGCCCTCAACTCTGTAACTCTTCTCAAGAAAGCTTTAATTTTCTCATTTTGCTTAAACTTTAGTGTGTGTAACTGACTCTGTAAATTTAGTATGACATTCTTGTTTTTGGCCTCATATATTGTGCTCAACTTATCCCATGCTTCTTTGGTTGTTTTGGCATCTCAAATGTGGGGTTGCACATCATCGGACACTCCAAACAAGATGATTAGCTTGGCCTTCTGATATGATCTATCAAACATCATTGTTTGTGTTGTATTAGTAGTTGATCTGGTTAAAGTACCATTCACAATAGGTCAAATCTCTTCAAACTCAAGTTGTGTCTTGATTTTAGTCTTCCATGTAGCATAGTTGTTTCCTCTGAGTAGTTGTGAATCTGGAAGAAAGAATTTGGGGGCATTAGTGCCCATTTTGCAGAATTCACTAACAGGGTTAGGCTCTTATCACTCTAGGTATAAGGTCTCCCAATCTATATACCATCAGTCCGATATACCAAACCTTTCTATATATGCACCCTTCGATATACCCATTGGTATGTGGAAGAAGCTCGCCCTTTCTATATACTCGAGTGGTACATGAAAGAGGCATTAACGTACGTGAAATAATTTGATACGTGGTACCAAGATAGTATAGAAAGGGTGTGTGTGATTATTGACACCGGCTCAAAGAAATATCCTCATATGTGCGCGTAACTTTGCTATATACTCAAATAATTTCTTAGTCTAGATTTATATCGTGCAATCATTCATAGATGGATGGGAGGGCTCATAAGTGTGTGCATTGTGTCCTTATTACTCCCCATCGATTTAAAGGGTCGATGCCCAGACGATGTTGTTGCAGCTATATTAGGTGTTAAGTGTAGTAGTAGTCATGATGACTTTACCCGTAAGCACTTCCCAGAGGCACTATATATACCGAACACTACGAATGAGATCTAGGATCTCGTGAGTGTTTTAGAACCAAATTTCACTATTTTTTATTACAATTATCTCTCTACTAGTTTCTGAGTAGTTACAATGTTTGTAGTTGACTATGGCAACCTGTAAATTAGTACAATATATTGAAGTATACAATTACATTAAAAAATTTGGAAAAATTGAATGGCAGGTAATTGTTTTTTGTTTTTCGAGGCCACTGGTGGCCTCCAGAGCCCAATATGACCCTCTATGCGAAAAAAATTGCAAAACAATAGCTGAAAATGTAATTTTTAGGTATACCTCCTTTAGAAAAAGTTGCTCGGAATGAAAAAATAAGAGGTCTAGGAGAAATTTTTTTGCCCTAAAATAGGGTTTTTCTCACTAAAATTTTAGGGGCCTATTTAGTTATGACTAAGGCTTTAGCGATGGTTTTTGGGCTTTTTTACCTCTAAAATTGGCATTTTTGCCATATTTTCCACTAAATACAATAGTTGTTTAAAAAAAGAGTTATGGGTATGGGTTGAACTAGAAACCTCACCCACTCAAGTCTCTTTGCACCATCCAACTAAGCCACCAATGCGCTTTGCCTACTTTATAAAGCTCTTTGTATATAAATAATACAAAAAGGAACTAACCTTTTTTAAACCCGATGTGGCCGATGACTAGGAGGTTACACGTGGCTTTGTTGAGGTGGAGGAGGGTGGTTCTAGGTTTGTCACATTTTCGGATCTAAACCTTATCTCCACGCCTTTGTATTTTTATTTGCCTTTGTTGTTTTTATTTGCTTTACTTTTTGTTTGTTTGTAGGTTTTATTATTGCTTGTAGGGACGACGTTGGGAGGAGGAGCCTCTAATTTATATTTTCCTTTTTCGCTTCTTTTGAATAGATTCCTCTAGAACTATGTTGGACTAGAGCTCGATAGTGGTCAAGGTAGTCGTAGGTGTTTTCGATCGAGTCTCATTATTTCCTCTTCAACGTTGGTTTCCCACCGATTGGAGAACAAAATAGTCTCAATCTTCAAACGGAGCTCATGGGAGTGGCTCGGTCCAATGAACAACTGTTCGGTTCAAAATGAATGGAGAGAGGGGAGGGATCATTTGTGGGCTTGATCATTCAAATAGAGGTGAAACAACCTTTGCGTAAGCTTGGTTTGTCTAAACCTTAGCTTGGTCCTTCAATCAAGAGCTTGTTTCAAGAACCAACTTGATGGAAAATTTTGCAAACAACAACCTGGTCTTCAATAGACACAACTTGTTTTAGGCTCAAAAGCCAATGTAACTCTGTGGTGAAGGATCTTAGTCTACCAAAGTGGCTATCCAAGCTTGATTAATGGGCTCTTGCAATGTTTCAGACGAATAGCTCAGCCTTCTACTCGGATGCAGCAGAGCTCGAAATAACTTCGATGCTTGGCTCCACATAAACACCTAGGCCTCCAAATGTGGCAAAACATATAATATTATCTGTAACTAAGCAATCCTCTAGATTTAGAGGAAAAACCCCTATTGGGGATTTTTTTTTAATTTCCTATTCCTGTAATAAATTTTGCCAGTGCAAGCAGGTGCACTAGTTCAAAAAAATTGCGTTCCAAACACCTGGAACAAATAGGAGGTTGTGGTGAGGTAGGGATGGGGATGGGAAGTTGCAGGAGGTCTGTACATGCTCTCAATTTCTGCAAGTGCTTCTCCAATCTCATCCATCTATTCTCTCTCTTTCCACACCTTCTCTACTCACAGGTCCAGATTAACCAACGCTGGTACCAAATGTAAAACATGGACGGAAGCCTGTAAATATTTTATTAATAATCAAAATTAATTACAATGGTGTAGGCTGAAATATTTATAGATATTACATAGCCGGATACAAACAATAAAAGATGTTGCACATGTATAACCGTGAACTAATACAAACAATAGTATTGTTAAAACAATACAACTCCTGTATGCTGAATAAAACAAAATAGATGGTTATAATTAAATATAACCATATAACAATTAATAATTAACCTAACTAATATGCAATGCATAATTAATTAAGGTAATAATATATTTATCCCAACAATCCCTTCACTAGCATTGCCTCTTCTATCCCCCATTCTCTCTTCCATCCCCTACTTTTTCTCCACCCACACCCTTTTCTTTGCCGCTTCTTCCCAACCTCTCCATCTTCCCTTCGCCCTCATCAATATCTTTACTTTCTTCATCATACATCCTTTTTCTATTGTCTCGTAATCCTTGTATCCCCATCTCATGTATCTCTCGCATATTTTCTAATCCATGTCATTTCTCCCCTCTTTATTATGTTTACGGTCCCGATGTTGCCCACTCTATGCCAAATATCACCATTCTAGTTTTCCTTCCTTCTTGCATCATTTTCTTTGTTTTATTCTCCTCCTTCCCCCTCTTTATCTTGTTTCATCTTCTCTTTATCATCTTATTCCCCTTTTTTTCTCATTCCTCCTTCATAATTCCCCATTAGTACCCCTGTCTTTCTCTCTTTGTTTTATTCTCCTCCCCTTCTTTATCTTGTTTCATCTTCTCTTTATCATCTTATTCCCCTTTTTTCTCATTTCCTTCATACCCCATCCTCATCCACATGCATTTTTCATCTCATGCGAGTGTCCGTACCTTATTTTCTACCTTGGTCTTCCCCACAATGACTGGGTTCCTTAAATCTTCTCCCTATCATTTTCACCTTCCTCCTCCCCTCCCCTTCTTTTCTCTACCATGCCTACCTTTTCAATCATTCTAAACCAGTTTCTCTTCTTTTCTATGATCTTCTCCACATCTTCATGGTCCCTCATAGTTCCTTTCCTTTTTCCATTCTATCGTCTCTTTCGTCTTCTTTCAATTCTTCACCTTCTTCATCTCCTTCATTTTTCCTTCCTTATCTCCCTTTATCTCATCCTCTCTCTCTTGATTTAATATTTTCTATTCCACTACCTTCATTTTCACCTCTCTCCTGTTTTCCCGATTTCATCCCCTACTTTCATCTTGTCTTCCTCTTCTTGTTCATCTTTCCTCATTTCCTTATCCTATCATCCTTTATTATTCTCTTCCACTTATTTTTTCTTCTCCTTTGTCTCCAACTACTTTATTCCACACCCTTGTCATCTTCACCTCCTACTTCTATAGTTTCTTTCTTTTCTCTGTTCTATCATCTCTTTTGTCTTCTTTAAACTTCCTCAACCCCTTACCTTTTCCATCATTTCTCTCTGTTCATCTCCTTCACCATTATTCACTATTCGAATCCCTTCATTTTTAATCTCTCTCCTTTTTCATAATTTCACCCCTTCTCGTCATCCTCTCTCATCTCATCTCATCTTCTTCTTGTTTTTCCTTCATCATTCCCTTCTTCCCCTATCATCCCTCTCTCTTATTCTCTTCTACCTCTTTCATTCATTTTTTTCCTCCTCCATCTCCATCCACTCTATTCCATACCCTTATCTCCTTCACCTTTGAATTTTATTTCCCTTCTCATAATCAACCACTACTCCTGTCCATTCCTTTTTTTCTTCTCTTTCCACTCTTACTCATTATGTCCTTCAACACATCCTCACACCTAGCATTCAAGGCCAATTGAATCCTTTCCCCATTTGTGCACTACAGTTGTTCCATTCTCTTACACCCCATTCTCGTCCTCCTCTCTGCAAAGTTGACCTCTCCTCTTTTCGAGAGCTCTATTGTCTCTTCCATTCTCATCAGCCCTCTTGAGGGGGCATCATCACATCTATCCATAATCACATCTTCCCATGATTTTTTTGAGGATACCATGACATCCATCATCCACCACCTTCTACTCTCCCTAACAAACGTCTATTCTAATTTTTGTTTAGCAAAAGTAGATTGAATTCTTCCCCTGTTCTTACAAGCGAAAGTTTGTTCTACTATTTTCTTAGAGAATGCCTTCTCTTTTCTTCCTCTGATAATTTCTTATTGAAGGAACACATTCCTTAAGAATAATCTCTTCAAATATTTCAATCTTTCCACCTAGGGCATATTCATCCATCTCGTCTACTTTCTTTGAAAGGACACTACTTTCATAATACCCTTCCAAAGAGGGGAAAATTTAGACACCCCAATTTCACACCTATCCTAAATCAATTAATTCCACCATTTCGTTTCCCACAAAAATATACATTTAATTAATCAATGTTAATCATTTAATTAATCCATTTCAACCCCTAAATTAAACCCGATTTTCCTCACATGTCAAATATTCCCTATCTCCCCACACTTGCAAATTAAATATTCAAGTTTAATTCTTGACCATTCCTCATGTATCCCACTCACCTAATCATGTTTACTTTTCCAAATCATGATTACCTAAAACCCCCAAATTAATCCCACTTTTAGGCTATAAATAGAGCCTCAACCCCTCTTTTAGAATAAGCTTGAAATCTTGTCGAGTTCTTGCATCATTTGAGCATAGAACATCCCTCCACCTCATCCTAATGCCCAAATAGCCCCATTTTGATCATCCCAAATCCATTATCCCCTTTATCCATTGGTGCAAAGTTTGAGTTGATCTTGTTATAGTGAAGGTCTTGCTCAGTTCGAAGGAAACACCTACATTTTAAGCAATCTGGGCCCATCCACATTATGTTCTCCCATTTTGAGGTTTGCTAAGGAATCGTGAAGGAGAAGGTATCTAGTTAGTTAGTTAATTTCTTTTTATTAGTGTATTTTCCTAGCTCACACATGATATATATATATATATATATATATATGATGACGACGGGTTTGAGTTCATGAGTTGTGTTAATTTTTGTATTTGTGTGATGTGATGTGATTATGATTACATTTTAATTTGGTGTTTTGATGTGTATTATTATTATATGGTCATTTTGTTGATGCTTTAGATGATGGTTTGTGATGTGCATGATATGATGGTGATTTTAATATATATGTCAAAATGTTTTCTAACTCTTTAAAATGGGAATAAAAAATGGAATGATTGCTTTTGTATTGTATTTGATACATACATGATGGGGATAAATATGGTGAAGGCACTTGCACTTTCTAGCCTTTATAATGAATGTTAACATATGACTAACAATGCACGTAGGATCTCGAGATATAAATGGAAGTGAAATGTAAACCTTTTTAAGACTTAGGAAGGGTTAGCATATGTAGGATTTGTGAGAGTGAAGATTCTCATATCAATGGTTTTATAGAGATATGCCCCAGCTATAATTTTTTTGACATAAACTAAACGATGCAGGAATTTTGTTTTGATGAGAAAGTTGATCAATGTGGGAAGCTTTCTGAGGATACTTTTGATATTTGAATTTTTAAAGGTTGATCAATGTAAGAAGCCTTATTACATAGGTATCCATCCTTCGAGGGAGTGGTCTACAATTTTTACTTTTGATTTTTTGATGATTTTTGTAGATATTCATCCTTCGAGGGATTAGTCTATAATTTTGATGGGAAGCTTTCCTTCAAGGATCAGTCTACTTTTATTTTTTATAATATGATTTTGATATTTGAATAGTCGTCCTTCGAGGGATCAATCTATTATTTTTGATAAGATGCATCCATGAATATTTTTATCTTCTTTTGAGTTGAGGGAAGACCCTAATAGACCATTTTGAGGAGGGGACGAGATATATACAAAAACTACACATGAATGCCCTAAGACATGTCTTTGGTTGGTATACAAGGTGGATGGATGTAATGATTGCGAGGTTCCTTCTAAGGAGGAACTTGTCCATATGAAAGATGCGATGTACAAAGCCATGGTGATCATCTTTAAGGTATGTAAGGATAGTGACAGAAAGAACCACATACGTTCAAGTCATTACAATGTTAAGATGATTGGTTGTTGATGAAATAATACCCTTGATACAACTACGCCATGACGGTCAAAGTGTTAACTTGTGAGAAATGCCGCAAGTGCAAGGAATTTAGAGGTTCCTTTTCAGGTATACCATTAAGGGAGGCTAAACAATACGCTCCCGACCCATACTTGTGAATGATGATGTATGGAGCGATCTAGTTAGGGAAAAATTTCCATGTTTACTCCTTTTTAGAGTAGTGACATTTTGATTTTATTTTAGGACAAGATCACCTATGTTAAAGTTGGGTTATTTTACATGCTTGTTATATGCATGTTTGATGCATCCTTGATAGACACGATGATGTTCAAGAACCGTTAAACATTTTTCATCTAGTAGTTCTAATTGTGCTAGATGATCTTGTTGATAATCTTCATCAGAGATAAAATCTCTGAGAGATATGTGGAGTGATGGGATTTGAACTTCAAGGGGTAGAACCACCTTGGAGCCATAAACTAGTGAGAAGGGCGTAGCACATGTAGGAGTACGAGATGCTAGTTTGATAAGCCTAGAGAGAAAACAAGATTTGGAGATACCGATTCCTTCCTGCTTCATCAACTGTTTTCATGAGGATTTTGTTAAGTGTCTTGTTAGAAGATTTAGCTTGTCCATTTTCTTTGGGATAATATGGTAATGAGAAGCTAAGTTTGATATTGAATGTGTTACATAGTTTCTTAACATCCTTATTTTTGAAGGATTTCCTATTGTCGGTGATAAATTTATTAAGGGTCCCTCTAAAAAAAGCCTTGGAAAATATTTGGCGAATATTGGTAAAACCACTTTGCATGTATGGCGAATTGAAGGAAAATTTGTTTCATGTGGTAAACGATTTTTAACATGATTATGAGAATGGTTGGGCCTTGCCCATTGGCCAATGGTGTGACAAAAATAATATATGACACCGGATGGTAGCATTAAACATGCTACTCAGCAAGTAGCATCATGCAGAATGCTACCGTTGCATAGCAATCACAATGCTCCCACCGACATCACACATAATGCTACTAACCGGTAGTATGTAGAATGCTACTAGCCGCCAGAAAAGTGTGAATGCTACCTATCGGAAACATGCAAAATGTTACCAACCTTAAGTAGCATGTAGAATGCCACTATATTGCATGCATCTTTACCATCTGAATCTGAATGGTAGCATTCCCACTACTTCCATTTGGTAACATTATGTATGCTACACTGGGATCGGTAGCATATATATATTATTTCGACCGGTAGCACATTAAATGCTCGATTTGGTGGGGTAAAGGTTATGATTTGTTAGTTGTATTAAATGTGCTATAAATACATGAAGGCAGTCATTTTCACTCCACACAATAGAGAGAAGCCAAAGCATATGAGGAAAAACCCAAAATATGAAACTTGAATGCAAAGGAAACATACAAAAAGGAAGAATATAGAATGCAAAGGACAACTACAACTAGGAATTTTATAAATAGATTGAAAAAATGCCAAGAAGAAAGAACACTTCCAAACAACCCAAGAGCCCAGCTTGACATCAACAATAAATATGAAGAAGTTTTTGTTCAAGAGCCTGGTATTTCCTCAATTGTACACATTTCTAGAGGATCTAATGTTTTCCAATGGATCAAAGTGGCCAGTTTCACAGGGCTAGTGTATATGCCCAATTTCAAATAAACCAGAAAACACTTAACAATCTTCTACTCAACTACGACACTTCCACTTTCACCTTTCATTATCAACTCCCATCTCATGCAAGAGTCATTTGGAACTTCACTGAGGACATTGAGCAGTCTCACAGGACTACCACACAAAGATGTGGATCTGTCATGATGAAGGTTGTTTTATCAGATGAAGAATGCAAGTATTTGGAGTCTAGTTTTCAATTATCTATTGATGTAATTACATTGCAGCTTACTGCTCGTAAGTTTATTTTCTATTTTACAACATTACATTTTCATTATTTTCAATTTAACAAAGTTTGATTATGTTTAAAATTCACTACTAACAAAATGCTTCTCCTTGTTGTATTGACAATTATAACTTCCCAAAACCCTTCAAAAAGAGGGATTCAACTCAAGGATTTTTAGTCACCCATTTTGTAGGCCATGGTGTAGTTCTTCCAGGCCATAATTATTTACAAGGTTGATATATGGATATTCCATGGTGGGATTTAGCGTATATCGTTTGCACCTATGTGGGTAGAAATTTGACTGGTGCAACTTCTTATCCTCCAGGATAAGATCTGATTTGGAAAATATTCATTTGAATGATAATGTTACCATCAACTCAACAAATTTTATTCTTGGTTTATATTATGAATCTCTCTATAATTTATGTGGCACCTCTCCTCAACAACAATGCATTCAAAGCTAACGACTTTGTCATTAACACTAATTGAAGAGAAAGAGGTGAGTCCCAATTTTTGATTAGATGGTTTTTAATTATTTTTTTATTATTGTAATATTTATCTTTTAAAATTAATATTTGAAATTAATTAATAGTTTATTATTGAATTATCATAGAAGATAGTAGATTGTGGCATTAGATGCATCATCATGAAGGGAATCTCTTTATCGGAGGTCATTTCCCACCAGTTTAGGAGATTCTATTACTATTTCGATGATCAACAAAAAAAAGAGAGGACACCCTCCACATTCTATTAAATGGATGAGGAGTTCCATAAACCCTCAAACTCAAACATCCACCATACCACAGGCATTAATCATAGGTATTTTAATTTATGATGTATATATGTTTCAAAATGTTTGAAAATAAATGTAATTAATTATTTAAAACTTGTATGTGTTTCAAAATTTCTTGCAATTTATATTGCTTTTTTGCTACAAAAACCTCAACAGAGAACAGATTGTATCATCGGATCAAGAGCTCAAGTGCGGGAGGTAGAAATATCTTCAATACCTCACTCTGTGGCCCAGGTTTGAATCTCTTGTTTTTTATATTTTTGTTGATATTTGTTGAAATAAAAATTCAACAAGCTAATAAATCTTTAATTCTTAATTATATTTTAGATCACACCTACCAAGTATTTTTAGTCTACTCCTCCACAACCACCACATCAATAAAACAGGATTCATTTGCACCTCAACAACAATCCTCTCAACAAAGTAATTTTTATAATCTTATATGAATTTATTTATTTTTCATTTTTATTATGTTTGTCTTTTGAATTTCATCATATTATTTACAAAATTACAATTCATTGTTTCAAGGCCTCTAGTTCCACATCCACTACAAATGCAGATGCCACCTCCGCCACCCCCACCACAAAATATGAGGACCAGTTCCCTAGGAAAGAATATTTCATTCGCTCATCCAACTTCAAGAGGGGCACCCTTAATTTTTCTTATGATTTTCAACGTTTTCATTGGGAAATGCTCCTAGTGGATGGGGTGTTTCGGTGTTGAACAAAATTGATTTGGATGAGGAGTATCTTGGGATTGAAAGTGGAACTTTAGGCCCATGGAAATTTCAATCCCCAAGATATGATTCATGGGGCAAGGCAACCTTCTCAATAAGAGTGGATAGATCAAGCACACCTTCTCCAGTACAGACTACCTTAACTGATGACCAAAAAAACTTGCTTTTTCAATTGGTGTTCTTTTGGTATGATAATACTGAAGCCAATATTGATATTATATCGAAGGAGGTTGAACAATTAAAATTGTGGGAGTTTAGGGCTAAATTTATGATTAAAGAAATAAATTCACGATATAAAAATCACAACCAAAGACATATATTGTATTCTTCACATCAGAACATGAGCCAAAAAGATTGATATTTTGTTGAATCAGGTTGTGTCTAGTTTTGTATCATTTGAAAATAATTATGATGATGAAGTGTTGGATATTATGTTGAACAAAATTGAGAATTTAAATGCAGAAGCACAAGCCTACCACAATATGTGGTCGAGAGACAAGGGCCTTGTAGTTATTGCAAATGTAAAATGAGATAAGGCATTGGTAAGTCTTACTAAATTTTCAAGTATTATTTTCATTTTTTGAAATTTTACTAATAGTTTTTCTCTTTTGAAATGCAGTCAAAGTATGAAAATTTGAAAAATGAGGCTAGTGTGCTTGATTTGCATTTACAAAAGTGCCAGGAAAAGTTTAAATGTGCAGTTGAATTGAAACAAAAGCTTGTTATCTTAAACAAACAAAATAATACCTTGAGAAGAATAATAAAGGCAAATGGAATGGATCTAGAGATACTATTGAAGAAGAAAACATAAACAAGATCAACATTATTATTTTTGGTGATGTGGAAAATATAGAAAAAGAGATTCTTTCGAATATTGAAGTTTACAAAGGATCTGGTTCAATTAGGTGTTGTAAAAGAAAGTTCTTGTGTGTAGGAGAAAGAATCACATAGAGAAGAATCTTCTCAAGGATGAAGCTGCAAAAAAATTGTGAAATTATAATTGTCATTGTAGAATATTTTTGTAAAACTATTTCAAATTGTATGAAAATATTGAAAGTTTCAAACTTCAATCGATGTGGATTGTGGTGTTTTACTTTTACTTTTGTTATATTGTGTAGAAGTTATTCAAACTGATTCTTAATGATTTATTATTCTCAATTGTATTTGATATTACTATTACATGGTACATTACTGATTATTATCATTTTCAAATACTTTGTGGATAGAACAGTGAACTACAAGTAGCATTTATTTTTCAAAGAACAAACATTGAAATTATCTAAAAATATTGGAAACTAAAAAATTATATGGTGTTTTATATGTACTATATTCATGCGTAAGACTGAAAAATTCTCCAATAAATGGAATTATATTTTTTCATTTTAAAGACAACAAAAAAATAAGTATGACATTTCACATTTAAAAATCTAAATAGTAAACACATTGCAACATTGAAAATATTATTAAAAAATGAACATGCGCATATAACAAAAATAACAATATACATAATTATAATCTGAATCTTGATATGAAATTTTCTTTCTAGAATAAAAATGTACAGTCATTCTTCTTTATTCAATATCAGCTAGATCAAATGAAACTTATCTTGAAAAATTTTGTTGCCCAACACTTTTATCTAATCTTTTTTGTGATTTTCAGTCACAGTTTCATTGTTATCTGTAGTCCTTGTATTAGTATTACTGATCCCTCTCCTCTCGAAAGAGAATTCCATACAACCATTACCCATTCATAAGGAAATGTATCCACATCATATCGTGAAATGTACAATCTCAAGTAGGTCTCAATATTTTTATCAGTCTATTCCGATATTTTGATTTTATAAATGTTAATGCATTGAAAAACTCTTTCATCTTCAATTGATCCCAATATCATTGTTTGACACAGTTCATACAATCGAAATATTCACTTATGCTTTCATGAAGGATGGAACTAGGATAAAAATTTTTCCATAGAAGTGTAATTGCTCCCTTCTCTGTTGGCTCACTCAGTAATTCAAATTGTTCATTCATTACCTGGCCAAAATCAGTTGATTGCAATGCAAGAGTTTCCTTTTGAAGAACACCATTAATCTGAAATCCATTACATTCAATTGATTGTCCAAAATGTTTAATTATAGTACCCATGTGTCTTTTAAATGAATCATCTACAACTCCACCTCCTACAGGATTCCAAAAGTTAGGATTGACCACTCCATGGCCTCAAGAATCTCTCCTTTTTAAAAATGATCTTTGATCTCACTGGATAAACATTGTGAGATTTTTGAAAATTTTTTTCTTGTTTCAGATATAATAACATCATATAAATTACGTGTAATAGAACTTCTTCAAGCTCTCTCCAACAATATCCACTCATTTTTTGAATGTGTGCATTTGAATCTCCTTCGTTAACAAAGATACAAAGATGACCACATATATTGAATCTGAAGTAGTTGTTAGGATCCTTTAAATATGTCAGAGCTTTCCAGTGATTGAATACATGTCCTTTAAAGCATTCATCAGAGTTATATAACATATCTAGAGTCTAACACACCCTTTTCTGAACCTAATGAAGTCGCTATATAAATGGATCATTCTTGTGCAAGCTTTGTTATGAAATTCATCTCATGCAACATTGGAAGAATCCCACAAAGTGTTAACAATGTTTCCAAGTCTGTAAGGTGGTAAAGAAAATATTTTTCCTTGTCAACTTGCCTACGGTTCTTATACATGAAACCAATTAAAGATGGATATTCCTCAAAAAACTCTGCGTGTAGGCTCATACATAGAAATCCATCTAGTATCAACATCTTTAAGAAGTTTCTTACCATGTGACCCCAAGTGAAAACTTTTGAAACTCTAGAAATATTTTTGGATTGCTTGACATATAGGCATGTAGTTCATGGATAAGCTCTTCAACTTTTTCAACACATTCAAATGTGCTTACTATCCTATATGCAAGATTCATCCTGTGAGCCATGCAATGAATATGAATCATATAAGGAGAAACAAATGTTTGGAGATGCACACATAGACCATTTCTATGACCCTGCATCACTGATGCACCATCAACACCAACACAAATCAACTTTGTAGCTATAGAATAATTATCCATTCTTGTTATGTCCTTCAAATTAGATATAACCAATTTGGAAAGATTTTCAAGCATTGTAATTTTCTTGCATTTTATGAACCGATAGTAGATGAGGTGTCCTTGGTGTGGTTCTGGAAAATGTATATACATGCATGCAAACCCAAGAAGTGTTGTCAATAGATTGTAACCTCATCAATTGAAAGGGAGATGAAACTTGCATTCTTGACATTTTCTTTCAGATCTTCTTGTTCAATCATCACAAGACATCTCGCCATCTCCCAAGCACTACTCTTTGACCAATGTGAATTTGGAAGGTTTGGAAACCCATTGAACTTGAACAATTTTTTTATATTCTGAAAAATATGAAATTGGTCTGCCCATTTTAAGAATAAAGAATATGGTTGAAAACTGGGTCATTTTTGCCTTCAGATTTTCATTTGTAACTTTTCCAAAATTTGCATTTATGGTTCCTCCTTTCTCTGAAGTTTTTGAGTGTGTTTCATCTTATTGTCATACTCCTTATATCTTACATGCATGCACTCTTTTGTAATTTTCCATCTATGAGTCTTCGTTATTTTTCCATCATTTTCAGTGACTATGTAATATACTTTTCCACAATGTTTCTCTATAGTGTCCAATTTAAGTTGCATTCTATGTTCTTTACCCAATTTCCAAGTACAAATAGTACATCTACATTCTTTGGGAGTATCACTACCATTATCTAGTTGTACAAGTTCAATAAATGGGTATTTTTCTGCCCAATCTACTTGAAAAGACCTTCTAATTGTCCAAGGATGTTTTCTTCTTTCTCCCAGACTTATTTTTTGAAGGGTTTTGTCATTATCATCTTCTGTTAGAATATTTTCATTTGAACATTCATCTATTGAATGCATTTGGCATTCGAGACAATCTTCTAGCTCTGGCATGTCTGGGTCAATAAAATCTTCATCTACTGAAATAATTGTTTCCTTAGGGTTTATGTTTTGGTTTACTATTTCATTCTGAATAAAATTAACAGAAGGGGTTTTGTTTTCAAAAATGAAAAATGTTTTGACTATTACAAAGATATTAAAAAATTAAACTGAACTGAAAAAAGAGAAAAAGGTTATGATAATTTGTTACAACTTACCAGTACCCATGTTAATGTTTCAGTGGAAGCAACTTGGGTCTTCATTTTTTTTTTGTGGGGCTGAAAAAATTTGCTATGCTACCTTTTTTTTTTTTTTTGCCTTTTGTTGATTGTTTAGAGAATCCATTGTACCTATCCATGAAAATATTTAAATTAGATAAATTTAATCAACATCTAAATAGTTCTAAAATTTGTAAATGCAACCAAATGCATCTTGATGCTACCATACGGTAGCATAATGCATGTTATCAAGTGACATCATGCGATATCATCTAGCATAACATCATAGTAGCATATGCATATCTATAATATATGATGTATGCAGTATCATGTAGTATGTTACCGATTACGATAGCATACTACATGCATGCATACTCGACAAGCAACGGACATACATGATGTCGATGTTGGTAGCATAAAGTATGCATTATGCGTATGTTTGCCGTATAGCATACTACATATCATGGTAGCATACTACATGATGTCATGTCGCGATAACATGTATATGCTACGGTAGCATGCATGCATACTACATGATGTAGTATCTTCATGCATGCATGATACACATGCATGCGGCTATATCTGATAAAGCATGTATATTTATATCAAAACATGACATCATGTAGATGTCGAGACAATATGATACATGTATACTATCATCTTGGTATGTAGAAAATTTTCTTACTTGAAATGCTACCGAACAAACTAAAGTACCTTAAAAGTAGAAAGGAAATATCTACCTCTAGTGACTAGTCCTCAAATTTTGAAAGTAGAAAGCCTAAAGGAAATATTTGATAATCATGATTTTATAGAAGGGGAAGTTGAAGTTTGATGTTTAGAACTATGAATAATGAATTATAAATACTTAAATAGAATATATATGAGGTGAATTTGACATATTTTAATTTTGCGATAAGGGTGATTTGAATGATAACAGTCGGCTGTCGGTGGAAACTCCTTGGTGAACCAAACCCTAAAATTAACTTGTACCTAAAAGAAAAATTCACTGATTTCAAATTTTGAAAACCGAAATATTCATGAATTAATGAATATTCACCACTAAAATTTTCCTTGAAAGTATTTAGTGGTTGTGATGATAAAATTATGTTGTTGAGATGAACAAAGATTGATAATGCCAATGAGGTCTAACCCCATTGTGAGAAAGACCATAGGTCTTGGGATGGTTGTAAAGCTTGACTAGGGATGTGAATGAGATCCGAATGTTGTTGGCATTTAAATATTGTTTTGACATACACACAACAATCTTGGTCGATGGTAGGCCATAATAGCCCAATCATAAAACACATTTACCAACAACAAGATCTATTGAAATGTCCACCGCATATACCATCATGGACTTCTTGGATGGCTTTAGTAGATTCATGGGATTTAAGACATCTTAGGAAGAGGCCATCAAAATTGTGCTTATAAAAGATACCACCTACAATAATGTAGCGGGTTGCGTATGTTGGAGGATAGATATTTTAGCATTTCTAGATAGATTGATGGGAATTTTAGATTCGAAAGGTAGTCAAATATTTGTGTGTACCAAAGATCAATTGAATTATTTTTGATGACATTGATAGAGGGGAGTTGATTTTTATGAGAAGGTTAATCTAATTTATGGATGATGACAAAAAGTTTGGAGCTATCGGTTGATTATTTAGTTAATAAAGGGACAAGGGATCCTAAAGAAGCCATGGTGTTTGTAAATTTGTTAGAATATTGTAGAACTGTTTGAATGGTGTAATGATCAAAGGATTCGAGGAGGAATTCAATGACGTCTATATATTTTTATATAATTTTGTTCTTGCATTGATAAATTCCTTTGACTTGATTAATGATAAGATGTGAGTCTCTGTATATTTCTAAGATTTTAACACCTAGCATAATAGTGGTTTGAAACCCCATTATTAAAGCTTCGTATTTGACCTTGTTGTTAGTGCATTTGAAGTTAAGTTTGAATGATAGAGGAATAGGAGTCCCCAAGGAGGTATAATGATGATATCGACCCCTTCCCTTGCGTGACATTTAGATCTATCAAAGAAGAGTGTCATTTTGATAGGAGTGAATTCTTGATCATCGATAGAATTGATTAATTGATTAGAGAATTGTTCGCGAGGTGTTCGAGTGTCAAGAAGAGGAGAATCGGTGAGATGATCTGCAATGGCTTGCCCCTAATTTTTTTTTTTTGGTATGAACTCTAGATCGATCTTGGTCATAAACATAAGCCATCAAGTGATGTGGTCATTGTGATATGGTTTATAGCGCATGGTTATGAGTGGTTTAAAACTGGTAACAACATAAGTTTTTTGATTGAGTAAATAATGGTGCAATTTGGAAGTTACAAAGTACATGGCATAACACAACTTTTCAGATTTGGTATAACCGGTTTCATATTCATATAGGGTGTGGATTATATAGTAAATGACTTATTCATGACCATGCTCATCTTGATGAGAAAACATGACACCAAAAGCATGATTTGTAGCAGATATGTAAAGATAAAAAGGCTCGGCATCACAAGGAGGCATGAGCATAGGTGGTGGTAAGAGATATTGTTTGAGCTCATCAAAGGATTTTTGAAAATTAAGATCCCATGTAAAGTCAACATCTTTGCAAAGAAGATGATGAAAGGGTTGACAACAATTTGAGAGTTGTGATATAAAGTGGTGAATGGATTGTAGTTTACCTTGAAGGATATACAATTTTTTTGAGGCTTAATGAGAGGAGGTATTTCAATTATTGATTTGATCTTAAAAATTTGGGTCTACTTCTATGCCTCATATAGATATTATGAAACTTAGAAGCCTACCGGTGAGGACACCAAAAATGCATTTATCAAGATTAAGGCGAAGAAAACATTGGGTGAGTTGAGTAAAGATTGAATCAAGAATTTTGAGATGATCCCTACGTTGTTTATATTTCCCTAGGAATTCATCGACATAATCTTTAACATTTTATGGATGAGGTCATGAAAGATATATGTCATGGCGCATTGATAAGTGGCCCCTACATTCTTGAGTCCAAAAGTCATGACGTGGTAACAAAAAGGTACCCCAAGGGGTAATGAAGGATGTTGTTTATTGATCTTCAGTAGCGATGAGAATTTGACTATAACCAAAGAAACCGTCCATAATAGAAAGCGTCTCATGTCACGTTATTAAATTGATGAGATGGCCAATGTTTGAAAGGGGGAAATAATATTTAGGACTAGTGAGATTGAGATCTCAGAAATTAGTACAGATGCGTAGCTTTCCTGAGGCTTTGATTACGGGCATGATATTAGAGACCCATTGTGGATAGTCAATGGCTATGATGAAATTAGTGGAGATTAGGCGTTGTAACTCTTCTTTGATGAGAAGATCTATGTGAGGGTGCATCCTACATAGATTTTTAATTTGGTTTAGTGTTAGGATAAGTGACGATATTGTGTACAATGATGTTAGGGTCTATATCTGGCATATCACTATATGACCAGGCAAAGGTTTGACTATACTTGGATAAGAAAGTGGTAAAATCATTTAACTCATATAGATTTAAAGGTTGGACGAACTTAACTATTCGAGGTGCATGTACGGTTCTATGTTAATGTTGATAGTGGATTCATTGAGAAGCGTGGATGTGTTAGGTGGTAAGGATTTTTGAAGGAAATGGTCCTCTTCCCCATGTGAGAGAGGATATCTTGATCATCTTGACATTGAAGAATATTGATGGTGGGTGATTCCTCTTTGATCATTTTTGGCTAGATGAGAGGAAGGGTTTTAGTAACGTGATTAGTTTGATAACTTAATGAACCTAATGAAATAGTATTGACTAAATAAGAGTCAGGAGGGATGGAGATTGTGTCGATTGTGTCCATGTGATCATCATGTGTAGTCTAGGATGATGTTTCAAATTCTATGATAGGTATAATGATGTTTGACTTAGAGGATATGGAAGTTGGATTCTCATAACCTAACCCATGTTTTCTCGTGTGGTTTGCGGGAAGTTTGGATGATTAAATCATGGATTCCCTATTTGTAATGTCCAAATCAAAACCTTTCTAGGCCCAATGATGGAGGTACATTTGTGTGAAGTCCTGGTTGTATAAGCATCTTAAGTTTGATATGAATTGCAAAAATGGTGTTGATGAGTTGGTTGTGAGGAGGGGGATTAATACCCCCATATATGAGATTCATTTTTAGATACTTAGGACTGTAGGAGATGACATGTCTGATTTTAGGCTCATGCATGGGTTTTTATACGGTCTTCCATACATATGGGGTATAGGAAGAAAATTAAGCATGAGGAGACAGTATTCCCCAGAAAAATATGCTCTATAATGTTATCAAGGGAAGATTCATCGGTATTTTGGATGATGGGATATGTGCTCATAGATGCCTCGTCGGAGGATCCTAAGTTTGATTTTAGAATGAGTACGTTGTGTTGTAGATCACAAGTAATGAGAGGGGGGGTGTGAATCAGTGTAGATTAAAACTTTTACACTCTTGATTCACTTTTAAATTATTTACCAATCTATATGTATGAGCGTGAGAAAATTAATCAAGTATTCATTAAACACTTAAACACCGAACATAAAGATTTCTTCGTGGGAAACCCTTTTGGGAGAAAAACCCACCAAAAACGTTGCTTATATTACACAAAGAAAGGAATCATAATAATATAACACATCTTACAAGATTTTTTTAGTGAGACACCAATCCCATAAGGAGCACCAACCCCTACACCTATGCTGATATTACACATAACAAAGGACTTAAGTGAATATTACGCATCACAAAGATTTCTTTTTGCAGGCACTAACCTACAAGGAAGCTACAAATCCCTTAATGTGCTAAGATACAAATTAGACATCTTTACATATACATTTTGATCATGTAGTTACAAAAATTACTAATACAATGAATTATGATCACTTTCTTGGCTCAATCTATGTTCTTCCTCTGTCACACTTTTCTGCTCATTCAAACTATTGTTGTTATGATTTGCTTATCTGATCGTGTTCTTCATTATTTTCTCGATATTACCCTTTCTCTCTCCTTCACCATTGTAGCTCTTCTAATCTTTATTGCATCATATTTTATTCTTTCTACATACATCTTGCTCTCTTGGATCTAGTGCCTTAGTTATTTCTCATGAGCAATAATCGTTGAAACACTTAGAATTTTTCTTTTCTTCCACCTTTTTCTCAAAAATCTTGCTTCGAGATTTGCATCGTGTAATCTTCCTAATCTGTCACCTGTGAATTTGGATCATTAAATGTTCCCAGATGAGTCCAAATTTTATTCTTTCCTTGTTTGGCTTCATTCCTCCTTCTTCCACACATCTGACAAACCAATTAAATAGCCATTTTCCAAAAATAGAAAAATTGCATTGTTTAGAATTTACATCGTGAAATTAAAACGGTGACCCATCTTCTTTGCATTATTTTAATTCACCTTGAAATCGGGAATCTCCATCGAGCTTAAAACCAAATTGCCTCATGGTCAACATGCATTAAATGTTGGTAGCTGGAACAAAGAATTTCATTGGTCTATGTGAAGTCCCAGTTGTATTTGCTTTTGCAAATCTCTGTCAATCAAATCTCCTTTGAAATCTAAATGCATTCATTCACTCTTTCAATTTGAACTCCAACTAATTTTCCTTGATCCACTCTAGTTCACTATGATCGTTCTATGGCTTCTTTTGGCATTTTTGATCTTTTCCTTCATATCATGGCATTTACTTTTGTCCTTCAGCTTTTCCCTTATTTATGTGGATTTTAGTTATCTGCTAAATCTGTATGCATTGTGCAACTTTTTAAACCTCTCGCGAGTTCCTCCTTGTTTGCTACCTTCCATGGCTTTTCTCCTTTTCTAGTTCTTCACAGATTTCCTTTTGTCTGCGGAAATCTTCTATACTTAGTGGATTTTCGCTTATCCATGGTTTTGCATCTTTTCCCCTTTATATGTGGCATTCTCCAAATCTTCATATATGTGGTTTTACCTTCTAACTTTCTTCACTCTGCGGCACTCACCTACCTTTCATGGATTCATTTGGAGCTTTCCTTTAGTTTGTGGTTCCTTCCTTGAGCTTCTTTACTCCACGGCTCTCTATTTACTTGGCGGATTACACCTTATATCCGTGGCTTGTACAAATGATGTATAAGTCCTTTAGAACTTATCTTTGATCATCTCAAAGCATTTGTGAGTTGACACTACCAATCAAACTTCATCTACTTCACATGCTCACTTTACCAATTGACTCCTCAACTCATCAATATTGACATCAATGACAACACATATAACAATGAAAATATTCAACACGTTGTTCAAATGATACATCATGTAAGGGATTAGGATCGTAGGAACCATAAATATCTTACCATCATGTTCATACTTAAGGCATTGGTGTAATGTTGAGTGGAAATAATGCATAGTGTGTATTTAGGGTTGGCCTAACAATATGTTGTGTTGTAACTCTCCCTCTATAAGATAGAAGAGTTCGGGAAGATTTTTGACACTAAATTTAAGTGGTAGGATGACTGTACCCAACATGGGAGCAATCATATCATTAAATTTTCAGAGTACAACTAGTGTTTGGGTGACAATGGTGTTTGGTAAGTGAAGTTGGTTGAAGGCGTATGATGATATAATATTTATTATGACACCATTATCAATCATGACTCTTTTTATAAGGACATCATTGACTTAAGTGGTGATGAAGAGTGGAAGGTTGTGATCTTTTTCTTGTAGTAATGGTATTTTAGAAGTATCAAAGGAGATGGCGATGGATTTTTTTGAGAGTTCCTAATAGGTTTGTGAAGAGTTGTGGATCTTCCGAAGGTCTTGATATAGACTGGAGAGCCTCAATCATGGCTTGTTTGTGTGATGGTGAGGTCTGAACCAATTTGTAAAGAGACATTTTGATGGGAGCTTGGTGTAATTTTTTAATGACAAATTTTTGTACGTGGTAGTGGATTGTGTAGAAGGGGTGACAAGGATGGTAAACTTAATTTGGGAAGGCATGATTTGATCGGATGATTCAAAATCGAGAGGAATGAAAACCTTGGATTTGTTTTATTCTTAAGGATTAGGTTCGTGGATGCATGCTTGAGTAGTAATACGAACCATGTCAATTTGATGAGGAGGGGTTTTAATAGAAACCCTTCAGTAGGTGTTGATGATGAGGTAGGTATATTTGTTGAGAGATTTTTCATAGGAGGTCTTTGATTTTTGTAATTTTGAAGGGAGCAAACCCTTATCTACAAGGTTTTGATGACAACATGAATATCTTTACAATGTTCTATGGAATGTCCTAGTGTTTGATGATACTCACAAAAGGCTTCATAATTATACTAGGAGGTTTCTTGACCTTGAGAGATGGAAGGCTTAAGTGGAGGAAGTGTTATGAGCAACCATTGAAGAAGTTATTTAAGGGTTGATGCGTAGTATCCTTTTAAAGTGAACGTTGAAGGAATCAATGTTTCATTTTATTTGACGGTTATAGAATCCACTACTTGTAGTTTATTTGGTTATTCTTGGGTGAGTGGATTTTGATTGATTGACGGTGATAGGTTATTTAGACGAGGGATGTGGCCCTAAGATAGAAGGCTAATATTTTATTTTTGTGTTGAAGAAGTGGGATGGTTTCGGGATATGATTATAACCTTTTTAGATGGAGGTGGGATAGAATTTTGAAGGTTACATACGTGATATTGAGTTATAAATTCATCATATGATATTTTCATGATTTGGAGAATAGGTTGATTTTGTGAGGTTGGTGAAGATCTCATAGGTAGACTAGATGAGGTGCGAATGAAAGAAGGTTTGTTTCTGATGATATTTTCGTGGGTTTTATGGATTTATTATCTGATGGTTCTACAATGGAGCTACTAGAAGAAGGTATGGGTGTAGATTCAGTAGTAGGTAGCATTTCATTAATTGTGTTGATGGTATGATGGGCTTAGATATTATTAGTTTATGGTTGACTAGTCGATGGAGAATGGTTTGGAAATGGTTGTTTAAAGACATCAAGGTTCTGATTTTGAGGTGCATTAGGATTGTCTAAATGTAAGTCACCTTTATCGATTAGATCCTAAAGGATGTTATGGAATGAGCGACACCTTTCAATGTTGTGTCCCTTGACCCTATGATACTTGCAATAATCATTATCTCTATACCAAAAGGGTTTTGAAATAGAGGTATCGACATAGAGGATAGGTGGAAGAGTGATCATGTTAGCATTGGGGACTTTATAAAAAACTGCACTATATGATTCACCGACTAGGAGTATAGTTTCGTTGAGGGTGAGAGCGTTTGGTGGTCAAATGTTCCTTAGAAGAAGATTTGATAACTACTGTGTTGGATGATGATTTGAATATGTCTTGGGTATAGGATAGTTTGGATGAAAACTCAATTTTTGGTCTCTTTGGTCTAAGTTTGACCCTACCTTCTTCAAGGGATTAGAGCTCAAGTTTGCATTCCATGATAAAATCTTCATCAAATGTCTAAAAGGATTGGATTTAAAGTGTGGATGAGATATGTTTGGTGCAAGAATGAGTGAATAATTCTATCAGTTTAGTTTGTGGGAGGGAAAATGACAATTGATTGATAATACCCCTTCAATGGGTAATAGATTTTGTAATGGACTCATCTTCAATTTTTTTGATGGAATACAAGTTGGTAATGGTGATTTTACAAGTGATGTTGATTGAAAAATGTTCAAGAAATAGTTGAGTGAGTTATGTAAATGAAAAGATAGAATACTATGGGATACTATTATACCAATCCAGAGTAGGGCCTACTAGAGACACAAGGAACGCCCTAAGCATCAATTCTTGATCGTGAGCTATAAGGTAACATGCATGAAGGAAGGCCCATATATGTTGCTAAGGATCACGAGCTAGGGATTTCCTCCTTAAAGAGATCATGATCATGCCATTTAGTTATTTCCAAGAATCCAACCCCCAAACATTAGGCCTTATAATACCAATATGCGCAAAAGAGTGAGATTGAGAAGATGGATGAGGAAATATTGGAAATGGGTATTATTCGTCATAGTTAGAGTGCTTATTCTGATCCAGTGGTGATGGTGCATCAAAAATATGGAAGGTGGTGCATGTGTCTAACTACGAGAAATTAATAAGTACACTATAAAGATTACTTTCCTATTCCTATAATTGATGATTTGTTAGATGAGTTGTATAGTGCACTTTATTTTAAAAAACTAGATATTTGTTCTAGATATCACCAAATTAGACTAAAGGAAGAGGATATACATAAGACATCCTTCAGAACTCATCAAGGGTATTGTGAATTTATAGTGATGCCTTTTGGTCTTCCTAATGCACCATCCACATTTCGAGTTTGATGAATTCTATATTTCGACCATTCCTACGAAATTTTGTCTTGGTATTTTTTGATGATATCCTAATCCACATTAGATAATGGGAGGAACATTTAAATCATGTAAATACAATCTTGGAATCCCTACAAAAACATCTAGTAAATGTCAATCCTTCAAAGTTTTCTTTTGGGGTATAGGAAGTGGAATACTTGGGCCATATCATCTCTCATGAAGGTGTTAAGGTGAACCCTCATAAGATCAAGGCCATGGTGGAATGGGAAGTTCCCATAACCCTCAAGAATTTATGAGGTTTATTAGGGCTCACATGTTTTTATTATATATTTGTAAAGAACTATGGAAGTATAGCAGAACCACTCACAACATTATTGAAGAAATACTCCTTTCAATCTTCTAGGGAATTTGGAAAATTAAAGGAAGTGATGTGCACTACCTCGAAGTTGAAAACCCTAGATTTCTCTAAGACATTCATAGTTGAATGCAATTATTTAAGAAAGAGGATAGGGGAAGCACTCTTGTAAGAAGGACATTCCATATAATTTGAGATTTGAAAACTAAAAGGAAATAATTTTTTGAAGCCCACTTATGAGAAGGAAATGATGACTATATTGAATGCAATCAAACAATGGAGACCATACTTGATGGGTAGAAAATTCAAGGTAAAAATGATCATGATAGTTTGAAATAATTCTCAGAGCAACTAATATCTTCTAAGAGAATAAAAATGGGTCATAAATATATTCTCGTTATGATTTTGAAATTATTTATAAGAAAGGTAAGGAGAATGTGGTCACCGATGCACATGTCTAAGAGGGATTAGTCCACAAAAACATTGTAATGTGCTATCTCTATACTAAAGACAAATTGGGTAGATAAATCAAGGGAAGAATGATAGAAAGATGTAGAGACCCATGATCTCATTCAGAATCTCTAACAGGATCCAACCATATCTAAAAATTTTATATGGAAGGGTGACACATTGTGGTATAAGGACAATTTGTATTTATGTAATATCTCTACACTTAAACACTATGTACTTTTAGAGCTTCATTCTTCTCTACTAGGTGGTCATTCGGGTTCTTGAAAACTTAACATACGGTTAAAAAATATTTATTTTGAGAGCGGTTAAAAGAATGTGTTCTAAAATTTGTGGCAAAATGTTTGGTATGCCAACGTAATAAGGGTGAGACAATCAAGACACTAGGTCTCCTACAACCCTTGTATATTCTTAGCTAGAGATGGGAAGAGGTATCAATGGATTTCACCACAAGATTACCTAAATCGGAATGAAAAATATAATCATAGTCGAAGTGTATCAATGTACCAACTATGCTCATTTTTGTGTCATGTATCATCCTTTCACAAATAATAAAGTTTCCATCTCTTTTATCAACAAAGTTTAAAATCTCCATAACACGCCCAAAATTATAGTAAGTGTTTTTGATACGATATTTACAAGAAATTTTTGGACTAATTTATTCTCTTGTTTGGGTACCTAATTGGTCTAGAGTTCATCTTATCATCCTTAGTAAGATGGAAAAACAAGATGGTAAATAAATGTTTGAAGGGGTATCTTTGATGTTTTTGTTGGGTGTATAATAGTAAGCAACAAATGCATATTTAGAAACTCTGCTAAAGACTCGCATGTTTTCAATTTATGGTTTATGTTTAAAATATAAACATGATATACCTCAAAGTGGGTTGGCTTTAATAGTGGATCATGACCACCCACCTTTTATATAACAAGGTGATCTTATTAGAGATCAATTACACATTGATAGTAACATTTATACGAGTTGTATGAGAAAGCTAGATAAAGAAATAGTGGGAGTGTTGGGTGAAAGTTTATTCTCAATAAAGATAAGTGATTTTCAGTGGGTTTTTACCTTCCAAGGTTTTCCCACTTATATCTTGTGTCACTATGTTCATTTACTTTTAGTTTTATGTTGTTTACATATTGTAATATGCAATATAAACATCTGGATCTATGTTTCTAATTATTGTACTTCATAAACTATAATCTTTGGCAATCTATATTGTGGATCTATAATTTATAACATTATATATCCCTTAAATTTTCTAACATGGTATCAAATCCTACATTTATGCTTGTGTAGGATAGATTTGGTTTTTTGTGAATTGTAGGTGCAAAGAAACTTGAATATTTTGCAAATTGATTAAGCAAATTATAGATAATATAATCTGCTAAATCCTAATTAAGTTACAATGTAATGATATATCAATGAAGTACATATTTTACCTAAGCAAGAATCTAGAAAATATGAAACCCTAAGTGCAAGAGAAGGGATAAGATACTTAGCTGATTTCACAATAATCCAAATCTATGCCGAGCTAGAAAAATGATGAAACACGAAAAGTGCATTGTCACAACCAAGCCAATAAAATTGTGGAAGTGTCGAAATCTTTGGGACCGGGGTGCTTGGATTAGGTCAGGGACACTGGGTGTTGTAGACCATTGATGGGCGCTCGTGACTATGAAAATGGCGAAAGTGACTTTTTCTATGTCACTTCACTTTGTTGTTGATTGCTTGTATGTCACACTAAGTCCTAAACATTTTCCTGTAACCTACAAAGAGAGAGCACTGTAAAACCCCAAAACACATCACATCCTAAAAAAGAAAAAAATTTAAATGGGGAGTTAGTGACCCTAACGGTCACTTGACTAAGTGAACTTATGATCCAGAAGCGCACTGCACTACATTTCAAACTCCATGTAATTCTCTTTTTGTGTGTGTAGAATCATGTTGTAGGTGGATTTTGTGCAAGATGCACTTGATAGCGAGTAATAGCTAGATGTAAAATATGTGCCCATGGAAAAATGAACTTCCCTCATATGAAGTGTATACGAGAAGAATGCAATCCCCTATCCCTTGAATGTATGTTAGATGGATGATTTGATGCTCTTGAAATGCCTTTGGATGTAACCTTAGGTGATAGTAGTAGATGCTTAGTGTTTGGTCCTTTATTATATTTATGTATCTTTGTATTTATATGATTCCCTTGTTTGAATTTCATAATCAACCACTAAAATACTAACCCATAAGAAAACAAGATGCCTAACAACTAGAAAAGATCCAAAAGGTGTTAGCAAGATGCAAAGAGGTCGGGGGCACCCAAAGGGGATGAGGGCACTTGGGTGTTGGCGTCTTGGATTGGCGTTGGTGTCAAGACTCAAAAAAATTGAAGTATTGAAAGTTAGACTAGGTAGTAGGGTGTGTAAGACCAAGAAGGAAAATATAAAGAAAACAAAGAGGCCAAAGATAATGGTCAATTAGTACTTTTCTCACTTAGGAATCATATGAATAATGGCATGCGACTAGGACCTAGAAATGTACCTAAAGTGTGTGGTTTAATGTCTACATAAATCCATAAAACCCTAGCTCGCTTCGAGGATTTCTTCAAGTTCATTAGGTCCACAGATCCTAATTTGTATGTTTTAAGATAAATGTAATGTGTTTGGATGCTCTAGATCAGTGTGATTGATCATAATCTAAGTTGTCATAGATTGTGTATACTTTAATCTCTATTTTTATGATCCATAGTTATTTTTCACTTGAATTAGGTTTTTGTAGCTTACTTGAATGTTTCATGCCTTTTATAGCCGTTGTGTGACTTATTTGAATAGCTTGTGCCTTTTTATTCATTCACATAATTTCTTAGATTTTTTTAGGTTTTCTCATTTTTAGGCTTACACGGGTATTTTTAGTGTTTTGTGCATTTTCCAAGTATTCGCAACCTTTTTACTTACATGAAATTATTTCTTTGTTCTGCAGCTTTCACTTGCTTGTTGCACGTATTTATTTGTGATGTGGCTTTCACCTACTTATTGCGTGGGCTATTTGTTTTTCAGCTTCATTTTGTTTATTACGTAGATCATTGTGTTCTACAACATTCTACTATATTACATAGACTTATAGTATTTTGTGGCTCTCTTATGTGTTGCATTTGATTCCTTGTTTCGTGGCCTAAAAAATCTTCATGCACTTTTCCTTGTGCATTTGAATGTAGACCTTCACAACATTTTTTTGTGCTTTGCATTTTCTTCTAAATATCTTCCTCTATTTTGAAACTTTCCTTTGTTTTGAGGACTTTTAGTGTTTCATGAACCTTCCTTTGTTCCACAAATTTTGGTTGTATTTTTTCCGAACAATGTTTCATTTTATCGCAGCCTCACGACCTCTCATGGATGTTTCCCTTCCTCATTTCCCACAAAAATACACTTCGAATTAATCAAATATAATTTGATTAATTATCCATTTCAAAATCAAAAAATAACCCAATCCTCACCACATGTCATTATTCTCCATGTTTTCTACTATTGAATTAAAAATTCAAATTCAAATCCTCACCCACCTCTTCGTGGTCCCCACTCACCTAAAATCCTCCACTTATGAATTAAAAATATAATTCAAATCCTCACCCATTCTTCGTGGCCCCACTCATCTAATCTTGCCCACATTTTCAAACCACTCACCTAATCTTGCCCACATTTTCAAACCACTCACTTAATCTTGCCCACATTTTCAAACCATGATTACTTAAATTACTCTAAGTTAATCACTCCCCCAAGCTATAAATACAACCTTACCCCTCCCCTCTAAACACGGAGAATAAGCTTGAATGCCATATCTAAGTTCTTGCATCCTTTGAGAAAAGAACATCCTTTTGCCTCGTCCTAATGCCCAAATAGCCTCATAATCCTTTTTCCCATCTAGTGCAAAGTAAGAGGATCGTTGTTGTAGGAAGGTCTTGCTCGTCTTGAAGAAAAGCACCTACATATCACACAATCAGGGCTCAATCCAAGTTTCCTAGCCCATTCGAGGTTTCTATGGAAGCGAAGAGGAGGAGGTATGATTATTGGTATTTTACTTCCTTGTTAGTAGTGTATTTTTCCTAGCTTACATTAGCACGCTTAGGTTACTTTCGATCTGTTACCATTAATTTCCCAATTAGTGGTTTTATCTATTCTTTGTTTATTATTGTTTGTTATTATTTCTTTTTTGTTCCTTATGGCCTTCTTTGGTTAACCTTCACGCTTTGGGTAGTGTTTTTGTTGTGTGGTGTCTTGTGGTGTATCTGCAGGTTATAACAACAATGAAACTATGAAGCTCATCATGTCTTTGATCTCCTCGGTGCTTGGTGTTTAGTTCCCAGTTTTGATTTTTCTATTCACTCGTAATCTATAGAAACACATGAACTAGTCATTAGTTTATCATCTTACTGTCATGGGACAACCAATCGGAAAATGCATTTATTTATTTACTTTTGCTAAAATAACTGCTTTGTAGGAAGTTAATCATTTTTTTTTCTTTCATTTTAGTTAATCATTTTGTGATCTAACTCTTTATTTCTATGTTTATTGTTCTTTTTAACCTTCGTTGTCAAAATTTTAGCTTCTCAGGTGAAGTACGAAGTCGAGAAAAAAAAAAAAAAACTAGCTCTCGGGACGTTTTCTCACGTTAAAATTTTCATTGAGAGTCTCTGTAGCCCATCTTAGGAAGCCATAACTTTTGCTCCCGAACTCGGAATGAATTAATTTTTTTAATGGAAAGGTATGAAAAGATCTATGTGATGGAAAAATAATTTTTTGATTTAGACTTATAGAAAAATTTTGGTTTCATTTCTTAACTTTTTGTCTTTTTTTTAACAAAAAACAACAAAATTATAGTTTTTTTTTTTTTTTTTTTATTTTATTTAACATAACAACCTCACACGTATGCTCTTTCCTCGCACTTCAAAAGTGATCTTGGAAATCAGAAACGTGAGGCCACCCGGGCTCTGTAAAACAATTTTTATTTTTTTTTTTTTAATTTTTAATTTTTTGCCTTACATTTCAATTTTCCACGACAACACTTCTAGGTAACGTTTTCACACTCTTCTTTCGTCATTTTTCTTTTTTGTGAAAATAATCATTATCACTATTTCACAATCATGATTAATTGCAATAATTATTAACATTTAAAAAAAAAAAAAAAAAAATCTATTCCAATTGTATCCGCGTATGCTCTTTTCTGCCTTGAGCGATCGGAAAATAAAAAACGGTCACAATTTTTAGTTTCTTGTTCTAACATTGCAGGATCCTCTAGCTTTGTTTTCCAACTGTCATTTCAATCATTATTTTCCTTTGTCATATTATTAATATTTGTTTGGTCGTTGGTTGTGTATGCTCTTTTCTGCGCCTTCGAGCGATCTGGAAAATCAAAAACAACCACGATCACTTTTCTAACATTTCGTTTTGCGGGATAACTACTAATTTATTTTTTTGTAGGACCGCGTGCTTTGGAATATTGTCAAAAAAAAAAAAAAAAAAAAAAACAAAAAATCACAAAAATACCACCATTCAAAGAAAATTGTTGAAACAAAAAAAAAAAAAGTACTCAGGTACGTAATTATTTTTTGTTAGTGATTTATTTCAAGTTGGAAAGAACCTTACGTTTAATCACTTTATCATTTTGTTTTTACACGTAGACGAGGTGGATTTCATCACCACCAAAGCTACACGGTGACGTGGACTTGACTACCATGCACCAACAACATTTGCATCTGCATTGCACTTTGAGACCTAGTCTCATCACAGCGTTCGGTATTTACCTCACCCCTGCTCTTCACTTACAGGTAATGTTTTTGTGCGGTGCATGTGAGTCACGCCTAAATAGTTATAACAATGAAGCCTGGGCATCGTCCCTGTAAATCTTTGGGGAGTTATAAGGACACCATACACATTCATCCCTCCATCACCTTCCACCTTTTCAAAACTTATTTTGGACGTGGTGATTCACTCCAAAGCAGGAAAGTAAGAATTGGTGAGTCTCCTCCAGTGCTCTAAGGGTTCCCCGTACCAATTTTGTCCCCATAGAATTAGGTATATCAGGACTAGGGTATATCGGAGGACGCATCTTTTTGGAGTAATAAGAGCCTGCATCCATCATTCCACAACATACTTGTATGATTGCATGAAACAATGATCATTCTGAAGAATTTACCTCATAAGCCAAAACAATTGGATCCACATGATTGCTTGTTGTTTGAAAACAAAATAGTTTAGCATTGTTTTATCATAAAACTTGGTTGATATCAATGTGTTCATTGTAAAAGTTCAAACCCTAGTTGTGTTCCACAAAAAAATCAGTTCTCGACCAATTAATACCAAGTGAAAACATCCAAACAATCCAACAACATGAGACAAAACATCACACCAATTTCATTAGCTTGCTTCATCCAACAATACATTTGTCATAGCTTGTCTTTGGCTATATCAAGTGATATTGAGTGACTAGCATTCACTCCCCATATAAATCGATTGTCAAAACATCCTTCATAGCTTGTTTCAGCTATATCAAACTAATATTGGGTGACTTGTTTGAGTTCACTCATTATTTCATCCACCACCATCGCGTTTATCAAATCATGACCAACACAAATCCTTTCATAACTCATTTTGAGTTATATCACAACCATATCATGATTAACCTATTCAGGTTACTCTCCCCGTCAATAGTCCAGAGCTTGTTTAAGCCAAATCTACACAACGTGCAACAAATCCTCTAATAACTCGTCTCGAGTTACATCATCATCATATTGAGATAACTTGTTTGAGTTACTCTCCTTATCAGTCATCACGAGCTTATTCGAGCTAAATCCAAAATAATCGAGTTCTCATTTCCTCACACTTGTTCAAAATTCCTACCCACTTTTCAGCTTAATCAGACACATTTCATCATGGTATTCACTCGCAGTCACAATCATGAAAATGATGATGAAGAAGTCACTGACAGAACTCACCGATGAAGAACAAGAACAAGTCAATAGGGTGATAGAACAAAACAAAAATGAATATACATTACGCATCCTAGCCATGGGGGAAAAACTACCCCACGACTTTGGGATGGAAAATTTAAACAAACTCATCGACAATGGTGAATCAAGTTATCATGATGAAATACCAAACAATCAAATGGTTCTTGGCCGAAGAGTTATTCACTAAAATCAAGACCTAATAAAGAAACTTGAGGAAGCAACGACTAGAGCTGAAAGATTAAAAGACCTCAATCTAGATTCCAATACTCATGACATGTTTGATAAACCGTCCCCGCTTCTCCATTCGCACAAGAATGGAAACTTATGAAAGACACCATTCAGGGACTACAAAAACAATCAAAACAATTCAACTTTGAAGAATTGTGTCCTTATCCATTTGATACAGAGATATCACGATTACCATTTCCGTCATCCTTGAAATCCCTAAGTTTGATAAATACAAAAGCAAAGGTGACCCAGTGAACATGTCGAGGAATTTTACATGCAATGTAGGAAGTTCCTATCGAGACACGTACCTTTTACGATTATTCCCCAAAGTTTAGGAGGACAGGCTTTAGACTGGTTTTCCATCTGCCCAAAGGGTCGGTCACGACATTTGTAGACTTATCGGAGAAATTTGTCAAACATTTTTCCTATAACTTAGACTCAGAAATAACCATGCTTGATCTCTACTAACACTAGGCAAAGGCCAAATGAAAAATTTACCTCCTTTTTACAATGATGGTGAGGAATTGCAAGTCGATTTCCCCTGCTCGGTGCGAGAGACAACTAGTTAGCATTTTTTTTCCTAATCTCAATGCCGAATTATCATTCCACATGCAAATGCATTATCTGAATAGTTTGAAGAAGTCATCGAAAAGGGCACACAAATGAAAAAGCCCTCATTTCTAAGGGCTTACTTAAAGCACCCTTTAGGGACCAACCTTATCGAGACACTCCTCAGAACCAGGACAAATCTAAATTCTTTAACCGGAATCGAAATATCATCAGCGATGGCATTTTGATTCCCACCATGTCGAAAATGTCAAAACCATCCCCATCGACACATTAAAATCTAAACAACCAATCATTATCCCTAGAAAGGAAGTTCCTTCTCGGGATCGACGAAGAGAGTTCACTCCTCTCGGAGAAAGTCTATCTAGTGTCTTTCGTCATTTGGAAAATGCTAATATGATTACATATCCCATTGTCAGACCCTTCACGAAGAAGGACAACCCAAACCAAATTGGTATAAAGACAATGAATATTGTGATTACCATCGCATAAAAGGGCACTCCACAGATCGATGCATGCAACTCCGCCATTACGTCCAAGACCTGATTGAACGTGGAGACATAGAAGTTGAAAATACTTCTGAGACAAAAACACCTAATGAAAAACTTCACATGTTCAAAAATCCATTCCCTAACCATGATAACAATTCAAAAGATAAGGGTCAATCATCAAGCAATGTCGAGTATGACTCAGTCATCTCGACCATAGATTATGACCAAGACTTAGTGGCAACTATAAAGATCAGAACTGACTGTGCGATCACCACTAGACAGAAAAAAATGTGGGTCCCTACAACAAAAAAATCTGCCACTTCGTCCCCGGCATCACCTCCTAATCCACCATCTAATTCCACCACCAATTCCTCTCCACAACCTACGCCATCATTTAATATTGTCAAACAATTAGAGAAGACTGCCACACAAATTTCCATCATGGAACTACTTAATTCTTCTCCGCACTACAACGCATCCTTATGCAAACATTGAATAATGCTCGTGTCCCTGAGGACATCAATTCACAACAATTCAGGCTTTAATTACACATCTTACGAGTCCCAATCCTATTTTATCTTTTGGTCCCATTGACCTGCTTAATCCCAACATCGCTAATAATCATTCTTTATACGTCGAGGGTTATGTAACTCATCGTAAAATCAAGCGCGTCTTAATCGACAATGGATCAACATTAAATATTTGTTCCATGAAACTTTTACGTTGTCTAGGTTACACTGAAAATGATTTACAAAACAATATCATAACCATTCGTGGGTATGATAATAGCGAAAGAAAGTTGAAGGCACAATCACGTTGCCTCTCAAGTTGGACCCATCACCTTAGACACGGTTTGTCATGTGGTAGATGTAGAAGTTGCATATAACATTCTCGTCGGTGACCATGGATTCATGCCATGAAAGCCATCCCATCAACATTCCACCAATGCATTAAGTTTCCTCATTTGGACAAGGAATTTACATTACGTGCAGATCCCCAACCTTTTGAGTATTGTAGATTCCTCGAAGGATGGTATCGACATGATCACTATTGTCCATCAACAGATAAATATGCTCCACCTCACATAATCCCTAATGAAACATGCATTGATCTGATACACTCCCTAACAATGATCCGAAACCATCATCTCATAACCAAAACACATTTTCCAATCCATTATCTTCATTAGTCAACCATCTTCCACCAGTCCTCCTCCCACTAATCAATCATCTTCTTCCACTAATCAAGCTTCTTCTTCTAGCAACAATTATTCTTCCACCACACCATCTTCTTCTTCACCTAGCCAATCTTCTTCATCCAACCACACCTCTTCTATTAAGATACCTCCTCCTGTGAATAACCAACCTTCATCCTTCAATCCACCCCCTTCTTCTTATAACCCATTCTCTTCATCTTTAAAAAACTACCAAACTAACTTCCCCACCACATGAGGTACCTATTGGTCCCCCATCTCACACATTTAAAATCATTGACACGGGATGCGGTGAATATCAATTTCAAAAGATGGCAGACTCTTTTTATATCACCAAATCCCCACATAGCTATGGAAAACCTAACGCTCCACATCTGAGAATCCATCCCACTTACCAAATGGGACAATCAGTTTGGAAAAAGTTTGGTTATCTTGACAATGAACATATTCCAAGTTCTTAGGATCTTGGTTATATAATGATGACTTTGCTCCATGTTATGAGTCCCCTCAATTTACCAAAGCTCACCGAATAATGAAAAACATGCGATGGAAGGGTAAAGGACTCGGTCCAAATGAACAAGGTCGTTTAGACCCGATAAATTACACACAACATCACGGTAAACATGGTCTAGGTTTCAAGGTGTTTGATGTTGCTCCCATAATAATTTCAAGTGACAATGATGACACCAGTTTGATAATGACATCAGGTCTCCATGTAGTCTTTTTGAGGACCTCGTTGAAACACATCTTTACTTTGAACATTTATCTATTAATGTCATCAATTTTGAGCCTACACATCGAGTCTCATAGACCATGGCCAACCACATCATGCGGCCATGGACATGTTCCAAAATGATGAAGCCATCGAAGAATTCCTTGGAACTCGTGACCAAATCCCTACTTCGACCATAGAAAAGGATTTGAAATCAATCTAAATGAATCGGCCTATTTTGGTGAAGAGATAAAATATTCAGATCCTTCACCCTCGGAAAATTTGGATCAAAAGCAAAACAGAGGATTTCCCATAGTCAAAACCTCACCGCCACCCTATCCAACAAACATGTCAATAAAAAGTCCCAACATTACACACACAAAATCTTTCCAACAACTCACCTAAAACACCCGACATTGATGACCTACATCAACCATTAGCATCATTCTCTGAAAAGGATACATCTAAAATGCTTGTAGAAGAAACAAAAGACATAAACATTGGCACCACCGAACAACCAAAAATTTTACAACTTGGCATTAGTCTGTCTGACCAAGAATGCATGGAATTCACAACACTCCTTATTGAATTCCAAGATATATTTGCATGGACATATAAGGACATGTCAGGCCTAGACCCATCTCTTGTAGTACACCATCTTGTGGTACATCGGATGTAAAACTTGTAAAGCAAAAACTACGCAAAATGCATCCCCAAGTTGCATTGCTTGTCAAAGCTGAACTCGAGAAACTCTTGGAAGCTGACTTTATCAAACCTATTGATTATTCGGCATGGATATCTAACATAGTTCCCATTGCCAAGAAAACTCCGGCATCAGAATATGCATCAGACTTTCACATGACATCAACAAGGCTTGTCCCAAAGATGACTTTCCCTTGCCAAATATAGACATGATTGTTGATTCTACGGCAGGCCATGAAATGCTCTCCTTAATGGATGGATTCTCTGGTTTGATCAAATACGTATATTTTGAAGGATCAACATAAAATGACATTTACTACACCATGGGGCACCTTTTGTTATAAGGTCATGCCTTTCGGCTTGAAAAATGTTGGTGCCACCTATCAACGAGCAATGATTGTCATCTTCCATGACATGTTACATGATATCATGGAAGATTATGTTGATGATATATTAGCAAAATCAAAAACATGAATAGGGCATCCAAGTGTGTTGAGACACATTTTTGATAGATTACGTGAGTATAAGGTTCATCTTAACCCAAAGAAATGTGTGTTTGGAGTAACCTCTAGTAAATTATTAGGGTTTATTGTCTCACGAAGAGGCATAGAAGTGGATCCTGCCAAAGTCAAAGCCATTATGGAAATGCCTCCTCCTCAAAACCTAAAACAATTACGCAAGTCTTTAGGGAAAGATACAATCTATTCGGTGTTTCATATCACAGTTGGCTGATAAGTGCCATCACTTTAATCAGTTACTCAAGAAAGATGCACACTTTCACTGGAACCACGATTGCCAAGACTCTTTTGCTAAGTTAAAAGAATACCTCTCTAGTCCACCTGTTCTTATGTCACCAGTTGCCGATAAACCCATGTTGCTTTATACATCTGCCACTGAACATGCCATAGGAGCTCTACTAGCACAACATAATGATCAAGAAAAAAAAATAAAGGTTGTATATTACCTTAGTCGAACACTTATTGAGCATGAAGTACGTTATTCCCAAATCAAAAAAGTATGCTTAGCGGTCACCTTTGCATTCCATAAGTTACGTCATTACTTGCTCAATCACACAACTAAGTTGATTGCCAAAATTGATCCTCTCAAGTATTTGTTGTCAGACCCATTCTCATGGGAAGAATGTCTAGTTGGGTCGTATTACTTAGTGAATTTGATGTGAATTTGTTCATGTAGAAAGAAATTAAAGGACAAGCCCTTTGAGACCAACTTGCTTTGAGGCACCCCTTCTGGCACAGAACCACTTGATTCTCTTTTCTGATGAAGATATTCTACACATAGACATCGTGCTGACTTGGACTCTATTTTTTGATGGATCTTGTAATCTCCATGGCTCGGGGCTGGTATTTTCTTATCACCCAGTGGACATGTTATCCCCAAATCATTTCACTTAGCATTCCCATGTACCAACAATATCGTAGAATATGAAGCTCTCATCATGCAGGATTAAAACTGGCTATATCTTGGAATCTTACAGAATTAGTTGTATTTGGTGATTCTTTACTTATCATCAAAGCAAGTTACTGATGAATACCAGGTCAAGGATGAAAAACTTATCCCATATAAATGCATGGTGGATAGTCTTCGAAGCTATTTTTGATTAATTAGCTTTGATCAAATCCCAGAATTTGTAATAAATCTGCCGACGCTATGGCAACCATCGGATCCCTATTAGAAATCGCATCTAGTCAACCCCAGGCACATTTTCTCGTCGAACATCTCTTAATGCCTACCTATGATCTTCCTGAAAACACTATGGTATGTGAGATCGTGGGTCTGAATAACCCTTGGTACCATGATCTTTATACCTTCATTCGTGATAAAACATTTCCTACTGACATGAAACCAATGCATAAACGTGCTTTAGCACAACGTGCTTCTCGTTACACCATTTTAGTAGAAACTCTTTATAAACGAGGATATGATGGCACCCTACTCGATGTCTTAATCAGGAAGAATCCTCGAGTGTCTTAGTTGAAGTCCATTCTGGTATTTGTGGAGCACACACGAATGGTATAGCCTTAGCCAAGAAAATCCTGCGAGTTGGATATTATTGGCCCACCATGGAAAGTGACGCATGTCATTTTGTCAAACGTTGTCAAGCATGTCAAAAGCATGGAAATCTTATCCATGCACCTTCCCAAGCATTATAATCGATAACCACACCATGGCCCTTCTCTCAATGGGGACTTGACCTCATTGGTAAAATCAGACCAACATCGTCTGATGGACATAAGTTCATCATTACCACTACTGATTACTTCACTAAATGGGTAGAAAGCTATGCCTCTCACTTATGTTACTGGTAGCCAAATATCAAAATTCATTTTTAATAATCTCATCTATCGATTTGGTATTCCATCCGCTCTGGTTGCAGATAATGGAAAATCATTTAAAAACCAGGATGTAAAAGACCTAGCCAAACGTTTTCACATCAAACTTAAATGGTCCACTCCATACTACCCTCAGGGTAACGGTCAAGTGGAAGCAACCAATAAGACCTTAAAATCCATCATGGAAAATATTGTCAACACCCATGGACGTAATTGGCATACTCAAATTTACCCCGCTCTTTGGGCTTACCATACATCTTACCGCATGCCTACCGGAGCCACCCCATTTTCCCTTGTTTATGGTTGTGAAGCCATTTTACCTATTGAGATAGAACTCCCATCCTTGAGGATCTCCCTTAAAGATGTAATTAATGAGGATGAATACCGACAGTCACGGCTTCAAGAGCTTGAGCTTCTCGATGAAAAATGACTTAATGCTCTCAATCATCTTCAAGTCTATCAAAACCGATTGCAATGCGAGTTATCATAAAAGGTAAGACCCGAGAGAATTTGAAATTGGTGACCTCGTTTTAAAATAAAATCAAAAGAATACCACTAAAGAATGAGAAAAACAAGGAAAATTTGAGCCTAATTGGTTAGGACCCTATGTAATTACAACTAAATTTGGCTCTGGAGCCTATAAATTGGCCACTTGAAGATGGTCAAGATCTTGATGAACCAATAAATAGTTCATTTAAAGAAATTTTATCCTTGAGATGTTCACTATTTCGGAAACAACGTGTACATTGTTCCTTTTGTCTTGCTTATCTCGAATAATTTAAATTTATTCATTTCCATTGGCAGATATTTTCTTTATCAAAATCACATCTTCATATTTATCATCATGAGACAAGTGCTAATATAGATCCTATTAAGTTTGTGAGTATCATACTTCTTATAATATCTCCATTTTTAGTCACTTTCATCTATGGTCATACCTAGAAGCTTACTGATGGTAATATATTCCCTTCAAAGACATTCTCTCTTTCATAACAAAGCTCTAAACTTCTTTACCTAGTTCGTTTGGTCATCCATCTCAGTCTTCGGTGTTGAACCCTCGCGTCCTACTAGTCGTGTGGGGTTGAGATTGGGGGCAGACGTTCCTTCCCAAATACAAAGCACTATTGTAAAAATCCATCAATTCAATAACTTATGAATAATTCATCGTCACATCTTTCGTCCTTCATAGTCTTTGGTGTTGAGCCCACACTTCTTCCTGGTAGTGTGAGACTGGGAATGGAGGAAGGTGCCCTTACTCATCTACGTCTTGTCTTCGGTGATAAACCCTTGCCTCTTACAAGTGGCATGGGGAAAAGCGTAGAGGTCATTCTCATAAAAGCATAAAAACATTGCAAAATATTCAAAAAAAAAAAAAAAAAAAAAAAAAAAAAAAAAAAAAAAAAAAAAAAGGGAATTCACTCACCTATATTTTGCCTTGGTGATGAGCCCTTGCTTCTCACTAGTAGCATGGGGCAAGGCATAGGGAGTCATTTCAAAAATACAAAATCTTACAAGTGCTTGCAAATTATAGAATCCCCAAAGAAGTAATTTAGATGCCTAAGTGAAGAGAGAACTATCCCTTCACCTCATATCTTACCAATCAGCAAGCCACATAATTATCTAAGTCTAGCACGTGACTCATAAAGTGAAAGCCATTTTTGAAACTGGTTCAGTACCATTATGAAGAATGGAGTCACAATTTCCCAAAGGGATTGTTGTTAGCATTTGTCTCTATATTCATTATCTACCTCCTACGTCCTTCTTGATTCTCGGTGATGAGCCCACACATCTTACTAGTTGTGTGGAGTCAAGAATGGAGCTGGACTTCTTTTCATCATATCATCACCACCATATCCTACCAATGGAAAGAGAATTTGTGTTATTCGAGCATAAGTTACCACACGGAACATGGTACATACGGATAATATCTTGGTTTATCACCTCTCAAAAATAAGTCTGCACTCTGGTCCATAAATTGCCAATAATAAAAGTGTAAAAATCCACAAAATAGTGTGCAAAAATGTAAAAAAATGTAAAAATCAAAAATGAAAATGTAAAAATCTAAAAATAAAAACATTTGAAAATCGTCAAAAATCGTCATTAAAAATCAAAAAAATCCAAAAACATTTGAAAAAAAATTAAAAAAATCATCAAAAATCCAAAAAATTAGAAAATCGTCAAAAATCCAAAAAAATTAGAAAATCATCAAAAATCCAAAAACATTAGAAAAGAAAAAAAAAAAAAATCACATTTGAAAAAAAAAAAAAAATAAAAAAAAAAAAAAAAAAATTATCAAAAATAAAAAACATTATAAAATATATATATATATATATAATAAAAAAAAAAAAAATTGTAAACTCCACAAAATCGCAAAAACTCTAAAAATACCAACACAATTCAACCTTTGAACTATTATCCCCAACGGATGATCTAATCACTTTATGACTACCAAATTCAAACCACTTCTCCTCGCATGAATCCTCGCTTGGGGAAAATCCGGCTCTCATTGTTTCCTTGTTTGAGGACAATGACCCAATACTTTACTATGTCCTCGTACCCCTGCTTGGGGCACATCGATCAATCCTCATTATGGAACACGTTAGGGACATGTTTATTGGTTCTTGTGTTGCATTATTAGTTATAAATTATTAATTGCTTTCTTGTATCTTGATATATTATAGGGGGCATCTTGATTTTATGTATCCTGGTGTTCTCTCTAATATTCTTATGTTATCTGATTGCATGTCGTACTAGGGCATCATACTTTCTTGATGGCCTCTATCTATGCTCTCTTCCATTTGCATATCATATTGGGGCATCAAACCTTTTTGATGGCCCCTATCTATGCTATCACGCATATTACAGTCTAGTCATCATGATCTTTTATATCACGATGCATCTGTTATGTGCTATATTAAAATTAAGATGCTTTTCATCACGTGAGTATCTTCCTGCATGATCAACATCTTACTTTGCACCCCATCCATTCACCCATACTAATACATTCCCAGTTTGGGAATCCTACTTGATCACCATTGCAGTTTGTGAATCCTACTTGAAGATCTTTCTCAAGTAGCATTCACTATCCAGCAGCTCCTCCTCCCCACCATGATCACCATGTATTTGATCCATTCATCCTCGCTCCTCATTTTTACTCCTCCGCCACTTATCCCCATATTACCCTTCTCACCATTCCTGTCCCCTCTCACCCATTTGTATTCTTTCCTTTCACCCTTTTGCTTCCCGCTTGACAATCTTACTTAATAACCCCTTCTATATGGGATCCTCGGTGGAGGTTTACCTCTCCCTAAGATCTTCCCGTTGTAGAAGCTTCTTCACCACCTCCTCCTCTCATCAAACAACAATCACCACCACACACATCTTCCCATTCCACCTCTTTTGCTTCTCATTCTCGCATCATTACTCTCACCACATGGGCATCCCAATTAAGGATTCCCCTCACACTCTCCCCTTCACTACATATATTCCTTCATCCATTCATGTTACACTCCTTTGTTTCCTTTCTTTCTTGTTATCACCTCATCTCGTATCATATACCACTCAGGCATACCTCACTCACTCTTTTCTCATCCTTCCCCAAATCCATCTTATGCTGGTCATCCTACTTACACGCTCTCGTAGTATGGAAAATTCACTTGAGGGTTCCCCTTCAGTCCATTTTGTCATACCCTATTCCCACCAACTCTATCATCATCTTCTTCTTCTTTAACTTGGCGATCTTACTTAACCATTCGGCCGCATGGCAATCTTACTTAAGACTTCCTCTTAAGGTTGATCTACCCTATGGCCTTCCCCCATCCCATCATATTTCCCCCATCTTATTTCTCTCACCTCTCGTCATGATCATCTTCTTCAACCTACCATTCCACCCCTATCCCCAATATCATTTTGTCTTTCTCCTTGCATATCATCCTGTCGGTTAGGTGATCTTACGAAACCTCTCCGATAGCATGATGATCTTACTTAAGAGATTCTCTTAAGCATGACATGTCATCTTACACTCGCCCATCACTCTACAATCTCACCATCCATCTTTCCTCTTCATTCCCCATCATCACATATTTTTACCACCACTATCACCTCTCTCTGCTTGGAAATCTTACTTAACCACTCACCCGGCATGGCGATCTCACTTAAGAGTCCCTCTTAAGGATGATCTATCTCCTTGCCTTTCCCCATCACTACACACCCTTCACCCTTCACTTTTTCTCGGCATTCCCCATTATCACATCCTTTCACCTCCTTTTCCATTCTCACAAACACCACTTCTCGCTTGACCACTTGTCATCTCAGTTTCACTCGCTTGGCAATCTTACTTAACCACTTCGTCACATGACAATCTTATGTCAGGGTCCTCCCTACACTTAACTTGTCATTGTGAACTTCTCCCCACCTCATTCTTCATTCACTTTGTTGATCGCTTCTTCCACCTGGTATCTCCTACTACCCACTTTTTCCTCCTACTATTATCCTTTCTCCACATATCCTCTTACAACATACATCTAATCTCTTCCACCTACAATCATGTTCTTTTCCCCATTTTCCCCTTCTTGATCCATCATCCTTCATACCATTTCTTCCCATTCTTTTCATGTCTTGTTTCTTCATCCTCACCTTCGTTCATCCTCATCACCCGCATCCTCTCCTCACTTTCACCTAGTCCCAACTCATCCCTCCCATTTTCTTTACTCTTTCCACTTCATCTTCTCAAATCCCCCCCACATTTCTACCCACACATGCATTCGCCATTATTGTTAACATTCCTCTATCATTCTTTCATCATCATCTTCTATTCCCGCGCTAATAATTGTAAGTGGGCTTTCCCTAAAAATCATCAATCCTCATTCCACATGACCTCATTCACTCCCTTGGACCTTCTAGAGTTTCCCTTCATTCCTTCCCTCCTCTAAGCCCACCACTCATTGTAAAAGGGCTTTCCCTAACGTCCCTTTGTTGGCGTTACCCTTTCCAATCCTCGTTACCTTTCTCCTTTTCTTCATTTTTTCTCTCACCCTTCCCCACCACTCATTGTAAGGGGGATTTCCCTAATGTCCCCTCATTGGCATTGCCTCTTCTATCCCCCATTCTCTTTTCTCTCCTATTCTTTTCCCTCAATCCCACCCTTTCTTGTCACTTCTTACCCATCTCTCCATCTTCTCTTCGCCCTCTTCAATATCTTTATTGTCTTCATCATACATCCTTTTTCTATTTTCTCATCATCCTAGTATCCTCATTTCATGCATCTCGCATCTTTTCCAATCGATGTCATTCCTCCCCTCTTTCTTCTCTTTACATTCCTTATATTATTCCCTTTCCACTTATTATCCCCTTTCTATATTCCCTTCCTTCTACATCATTTTCTTTGTTATCCTCTTCTCTCTCCCACCCGTCTTATTTCCCTTCCCCTGTATCGTCTTCTTCCCCTTTTTCCATCACATTTCCTCCTTACTTCCCCATCGATAACCTGGCTCTTCAGCGTTGTCATGTATTTTTTTATCATACCACCCTCCACATGCATCTCCATATGGTCTGCTCCATATTCTTTGCCTTGGTCTTCCTCGCAATGACACGATTCCTTCGATCTTCTCCCTGTATTTGCTCTATCTTCCTTTCCTCTCCCCTAATTTTCACGTTTCTTTTGACCACTTCTCCTTTTCTCTACCACCCCTACCTTTTCGTTCATTCTGTATATGTTTCTCTTCTTTTCTCTCTTTTTCACACTTTCCTCGCCCCTCATAGTTTTTTTTTTTCTCCGTTCTACTTCTTCTTTCATCCTCTTTCCATTTTCATCCATTTCACCCCTACTCCCACCTCGTTTTCTCCTTCTTATTTATCCTTTCCCATTTCCTACTTTTCTCAACTCTATCATTTCTTTCACTTTCACGCATCCCTCTTTATTATCTCTTGTTGCTTCCTTCATTTGGCACATCTCTCTATTTCATCCCTTCACCCTCTACTCTGTCATTTTCCTATTTTTGCCTTGTTTGTCCTTCATCATTCCCTTCTTCCCTATATCATCCCTCTCTCTTATTTCTACCTCTTTCATTCTTTTTCCCCCTCCCTATCTCCCTTACTCTTCTCATAATCAACCCCCAATCCTATCCATTCCCTTTTCTCTTTCCCACACACCCTCACACCTAGCATTCAAGGCCGATTGAATCCTTTCTCCATTTGTGTCGTGCGGTCATTCAGTCTCTTCCACTCCATTATCATCCTCTTCTCCACAAATTCATTTCTCTTTTTTGAGTTTTATCGTATATTCCATTCTCAGTCCTCTCGAGGGGCATCACCACATCTATCCATAATCACATCTTCTCATGACATTTTTGTCTTGGAGGATATTATGACATCCGTCACTCACCACTTTCTATTCTCCCCAACAAACATTCGCTCTACCTTTTGCTTAAAAAAGTAGATTGAATTCTTCCCCCATCCATCTACTTTCTTTGAAAGGACACTACTTTCATAGTACCCTTCAAAGAGGGGAAAATGTAGACACCCTAATTTCACATCTATCCTAAATCAATTAATTCCCCTTCCTCATTTCCCACAAAAATACACTTCGAATTAATCAAATATAATTTGATTAATTATCCATTTCAAAATCTAAAAAATAACCCAATCCTCACCACATGTCATTATTCTCCATGTTTTTCTACTATTGAATTAAAAATTCAAATTCAAATCCTCACCCACTCTTCGTGGTCCCCACTCACCTAAAATCCTCACTTATGAATTAAAAATACTTAAAATCAAATCCTCACCCATTCTTCCTTACCCCTCCCCTATAAACACACGAGAGAATAATCCCATATCTAAGTTCTTGCATCCTTTGAGCAAAGAAAACCATCTACCTCATCCTAATGCCCAAATAGCCTCACTAATCTTGCCCACATTTTCAAACCATGATTACTTAAATTACTCTAAGTTAATCACTCCCCAAGCTTAAATACAACCTTACCCCTCCCCTTTAAGGACACGAAGAGAATAAGCTTGAATACCCTATCTAAGTTCTTGCATCCTTTGAGAAAAGAACATCTGGAGATTTACCCCGAGAACTTAATTGTTTTCTCAAAAATCCCGAGAATCCAATAGCCAAAAGCATCAAGGATGAGTTTTTTTCCCATATGGTGCAAAGTAAGAGGATCATTGTTGCAGGAAGGCCTTGCTAAAAATCTTGAAGAAATGGCATACATATCACCCCTATGAAATCGGGGAAAATCCAAGTTTCCTAGCCCACAATTAATGATTTAAAGTTCGAAGATGGATGTAATTAAGACTTTAGATCCATGTTTAAACCCAAACACAATAGGAATAATCGAAGTTTAAATTAAATTTTAATGGCACTTACACCAATTGTGGTAAATTTGACTATAAAGCAGTTGATTTTTATGAAAAAAGTATCATAACAATCCTAAAAATAAGAACAACAATAATAAGAAGAAGAACAATAAAAATTAGAGTCATACTAACTACCAAGCCAATAATGTTGAGCAATATATTTCTCTTTATACTTCCCTTTTAGCCTCTAATGATAGTGAATGGATCATAGATAGTGGTGCATCTAGACATATGACATATATGCATGATATTCTATATGATGTTGTTGAGTGTCATGAAATTATTTATTTAGGAGATAACTCCATCATCAATTCTGAATATTATGGCAATGTTAAGTTAGCAAATAGAATAATTAGAAATGTGTTATTTATTCCTAACTTAAAGAAGAACCTTTTATCTTGTTCACAATTAAATAAGGATGACTTTAAAATTGTGTTATTACAATATAAATGGTATGTTAAGAATGAGTTTCGTAAAAACATTTTTCTTTGGTTTACAAAAGAATTTATTATAAATTTTTCATAGATTTAAATTACCGAATCTTGTTTTTCCTTCTTCTTGTAATGTTTTTCAATTTAGGAATGAAATGCTTGGGAATGTAAACTTTAAGAGTTTGTCCAAGATGTCCCTCTTTAACCTTTTTGTAGGTTGATCCATATTGAAGTGCAACTTGATGGACAACACACTAATAATGAGGCTTAATGTGATATAACAATCAAATTCACAATGAAAAGAGCTATAAACATAAAAAAATCTTAATGCAATCACAAATTGGAAAACTCCATAAGAGAGATGTATGCTAAGAGATCTATCTCTTTATTCAAAACCAATTACTTTATAGCTATACAAGGAGAATATGAAAGAATTGCTAAAAATAGAATATGAAGGGTTCAAAATGGGAATTGAAAGGTCATCCTACATGGATGATCCGGAGGATCCTCACAGAGAAACACCGATCTAAGATCTTCTCAGAAATTGTTGCAGTCATTTTTAAAGCGTGGGGAAAAATTCTATGACTCTGACGACATCTTGTTTGCAGGAAACAGAGCTCGTTTGCAAAAGTTATAGCCCGCTGAAATTTTTGGGCAACTGGCGAAATTTGGAGTTTTGTGCAGGTTGGACGTGTGCACACTCGCCAAGTGTTTCGATCATATTGCGACACGTGGACGAATTTTGTGACGTACTAAAAAAATGGGTTTTGGAACACCGAGTCTTGGACACTCGTTCTCGGACAAATGGACCCCGCTATTTCGGTGCAGGGCCCTCGGCAACCAGTTCGACACACTCGATTATGGAGGGGTGCCTTGGCCTCCTTCTCATTTAATCATTAAACCAACTTGTGTATATAAACCTCTATATTTCCCTTTGCGCCATGCATGTGGGACATTGGGCATGCATTATTTAAATTACCCACGCCTAATTACCTATTTGCAATTTTCCACGCATATTTGTAAACTGTTCAACGCATTACCTATATTCCATTTTCCACGCATATGTAAGTTGTCCACCGCTTTAAAATGTACCTGCATATTTGATGGGATTGTTGGCACCTAAAATTAAACAATGCGCCATCCCCAAGAAATGCACCCCAAGTATAGCGCCTACCACTTAGGCTAAAGTGGCTCTTTAGCCACTCAAAAAATGCGCCCACCTACCATTTAAACCCTTGTCCAAGATTACATGCACCAAATGTGGGATAATGATCCCAAGAGGATAAGACAAAAGCAAGGGAGGAGAATGGAACCGGGTGGGCCGTGTAAAATGATAAGCGCCCAGCCGGCATGCTAGGAGGTGTAGAAACAATATAAAAGGAGTGATATTCTATTTGTATGGCATTCGGGACTGTGTAGTATTATTGTAATGCTCATAACTTGAGCTAGGAGTGGAATTTGAAGGAGATGTAAAAAGCAACCCCTGTTATTTTTGACAGAGGAAGACTGTGAGAAGGTTAGAATTTTGTAGAATTATTTGTAAAGAATTATTTTCAAGATTTTAATAGATCGGTCCCATTCAACCGGACCCGGAGACGTAGGCCTCAAGCGCCGAACTCTGTTATCAATTCTTGCGTCACATTTTTGGTGAATCCTCTTCATTTCTTTCAATATTTGCACAGTACTTGCAGTTTTTATTCTTTTATTAAAAATACAAAAAGAAATAATGCTCAAATTTTACATCGAAAATCAATACAAAGCAAGAAAAATGTGTGTGCACAATTGCTAGTTAAATTTGGTTTTCAGATCAATGGATACCATTCGTATCCACCTTAGGAATGAATTTGAAAAGATAGAAGTGGAAAAATATGAAATATATCTAACTGTTACTATTATTTTATTAGTCCCCCTTGTCGGGTCATATATCCTAAAGCACGTTGACCCATTTTGCAAATGAAAGAAGCATTGGAAATCTATGCGAGAACAAGCTTGGTGTGGTAAGATTTGAAAACAATTACACTTTTTTCATTGTTTCTATCATCAAAACTCCAAAAATGCTTCAGAGACCCTCAAAATTACAAAATACTAAAAGTCACTTGAAAAATACTAAAATAGATTTTTAGAAATCCTATTATGGATCATAGGTATTCCTAAATTAAAATCATATCATAAATGTTATGAAATTATTTTTCGTTGTAAGCAACACGTATAACCATTTCAAAAACTCCGGAGTCTAATTCCACTTGTTTTCTTGTGTTAATTAATAGTGATGTTAGAGGTCCTTTGGAAATACCTTCTCTTGATGGTGCTTTATATGTTGTTATTTTTATTAATGATTTATCAAGAATGACTTGGTATTTTTACATTAAGAAAATTCTGATTTCATATCAAAGTTTTAAGAGTTTAAAGGCCTTGTTGAAAACATGGCTAATCTAAAAATTACAATAATTAGAAATGATAATGGAGGTGAGTATGTTAATAAGAGTTTTGATGAGTTTTGAGTACCTAGTAGAAATCAAAGGGAGCTAACTGATCTTTATTCTCCTCAGAAGAAAAATGGCATATCTAAAAGAAAGAATACAACCATCATAGAAATGGATAGGACTATGCTTCATGCTTCTAATGTGCCTAAGTTTCTATGGGTTGAAGCAGTGAAATCTGTTCATATCCTTAATAGAGTTCCCAAAAAATCTTTACATTAAATCACACTTCATGAATTATGGACTAAACAAAAACCTGATATATCTTATTTAAAAATATTTTGCAGCCCTTCTTCTCTTCTTATTCCTAAATTTAAAAGATAAGCTTGATCTTACCTCTTACTCTTGCATTTTTGTCGGGTATGACAAGTAAAAAAGGATTAAGAGTCTATGATATAACTAAACATGTGATTTTCAAAAATAGAAATGTGCATGTTCTTGAAAAACCTTCTTGTAAATATTCCTCTCTTCCCTCTTCTTATTATCCAAAGTTTGAAAATGATTTTCTATATGATATTCCCTTTTAGACAATATGGAAACCGGCAAGGGTAGTTGCATGCGGTCCTCATCATTTAATATTAAAGAATGCCAAAACCAAAGCGATGTCCAAGGCTATTTGCAAAAGAGGTGAAGGAAATAATGATATACCAATTATTTTCTCTAGAATTGAAAATTCTTGTAAGGAAATTCAATAATAATAGTGAATTTAATTTAGCAAACTAAAAAGAAATATAATCTAACAAACTAAAATAAATAACTGAAAAAAAAATAAATGAAAGTAAACAAATGATTGTGATGCTTCACAAGAAAAACAAAATAAAACAAATAACGTTGATTTAAACAATATAAGTAAAACAATAATGATTCTATTCTTAAAAAATAATAAACCATCCTCCTCCTTGGATAAGAGTGAGCCCTTGCTCTTCCCTTAGAGTTGGGTTAACAAAACTAAAAATAAGTTGTTGCCAAGATACTTGAACTATGGATTTTATTAATAAAAATGATGTTACAAAAATCATCCATCTTCTACCACTATTGCATTGAGTGCTTTGGAGAGATATTTATAACTCATCCCTTAGCCAATACTCCAAGATTATAAAACTACCTACCTATAATCTTGGGAAATACTTGACTACATCTTCCAATTTCCAATGAGATAAATGTGGAAGGAATTTATTCAAATACTACAACTCTAGATTTAACTACTTCTTTCACTTTCATTTAACTACTTCTTCCACTTGACAAGGAGACAAATGTGGAAGATATTTAATCAAACACTACAACTCTAGATTGAACTACTTCTTCCACTTTCCAAAGAGACAAATGTGAAAGATATTTAATCAAATATTACATCTCTATATTGAACTACCTCTTCCACATGCACTTAACTACTTCTTTAATTTTCCAAGTCTACTCTTGCATGATTGAATCTTTTAATATGACAGTTGTCCCTGCCATATTCTCACTTACGATTTTTTTATTATTGTGAATTAAATTTGAAGAATATTTTCAAAAATTTCTAGGTTTGGTGCTCACTATTGTAAGCTTTCTAAAACATTTTAAAATCATTATTTTCATTGAAAAATGAAGGAGATATTGTAGTTTTACTAAACCCTGTGTTATTGGAGATTATTCTTTGAAACTTCAAATGAAGATATCTCCTTAATTATTGTTGATGTGTAAAAATGGAGAGATGTTTTCCTCATAGCAATAATAAGAACAAAAACCTCTTTCAATTTCTCATTTAGAGGTATGCAATTTTAGTTATAGTGAATCTGGTGTTTCTTGTACTATTCCTATGCTTGAGAACCTCCTCCTTCAAATGTTGATATATTTGTAACCATTATTGTTGTGTAAAATGGAGAGAATTTTTTCCCTTAACAATGAGAGGAACAAAAAGCTATCCAAATTTTTCTTTTTAAGATATCTAAATTTTGTTAGAGACTATTTTCTAAGAGTCTCATGTGGCTGTGACTTTTGAGTTGTGTACTTTGCAATGTGTGAGTCACGTGCTCTTGAACTTGTGAGTCTTTCACTCTCAAATCTGTGAGTCATGCACTTGGGTTATGCGAGTCAGTCATACGCTTGACCATGTGAGTCATGCGCTTGTTGTAACACATTCTAGAGAATAATCCAAAGTGTTCTAAAGTGATTTAACTTTTAAATATTTTGAAATGACCTACTCATACAAAATACTGCACTCTAATTTACAAGAAATGTTAGGAAATGAAACCATTCATATTGCAATGAAATTTTCAAAAATAGATCAAATATATTCTACATTTTATCTTAAATAAGCTATCTAGTTCTTAAGACTACATCTAAATCCACTTTATAAGAGAAGTAATAATGTTATTTTGTGCAATATATGAGACTTAGTTTGGTCTCATCACTCCCCCACACTTAACTTCATGCATGTCCTCATGCATATTGTTGATTTCAATGCAAATTTTGATTTTGAGTCCTCTTTTTCTTCTTCTCTTTTTGTACAAGACTCTGGTCAATTTTTCTTTTTGACAAATGATTATGTTTCTTTTATTTTCTTTTCAAAACCCTTTTCTTCTATATTTTCAAATATCTATGTAGGATTCTATCTTCTTCTCCCCCACACTTGACTTCCTACATGGCTGATTTTTTTGCAAAAGAAGTTATTCACTTCTTTTCTACTTATTTTTTTCAACATCTAATTTCTCTCATCTACTACTACAAGCCTTATTAAGAACAAATATTTCTCTTTTGGATAGATTCTTGGAAGTGGACTTCTCTGTAATCGAAACTAGTAAATTTATCTAAGAATAAAATGATAGAATATACTTGGACCATATTTTGAAGTCATCCATACTTTTTTAGTGTTGCACAACCTTGATTTTTGTAAATGCTAGAGAGAACAATAAATAAATTCATATATTTTACATGTGACACCAATATTTTTATCTTCATAAGACTCCAACCTTGCAAATATGAAAGAATATAAAAATTGTATCAAAAATATTTTACCACAGATGGGAAAAACAACCATTTGCTAGTTTTCTAATTTCCTTTTTATTCGAGAAAAGAGCCATCATTTACCAGTTTTTAACTTTTTCCTTTTTTTGTAAAAGATCTTCCATTTTATGGTTTTCAATTCTTTCCTTTTCTTATTTTTTGGGAAAAGAGCCATCATTTGCTGGCTTTCAAATCTTTCATTTTTTTGGAAAAGAGATGCCATTTGTTAGTTATTCAACTCTTTTATTTTGTACCTTTTTTTATACTTGGAAAAGAGTTTCCATTCGATGCTTTTCAACTCTTTCCTTTTTATTTTTATCTCTCTCTTTTTGGGAAAAGAGCCACCATTTGCTATTTTTCAACACTTTTATTTCTTTTACAATCCTTTATCAACATGTAGTTGTTTGCATGATGGTTAAAACCCATGGTTGAGATCTCTTTGTTCTACAAAAACTTTTGCTTCTATAAAATATTTTCTTCCTTTGAAGTGATAGTTACATGTTGACAAAAAACTGCATGAGTTACTCAAATAAATGCATACAATCCATCTTCTTTTAGAAAAAGCATTCAACATGATGTTTTTTTCATCTTTATATCAACAAATGTTGTAGGAATCCTTCTTCCTCTTTATTTATCTTAAATAACATATCTAAGGTTTGCTGATGTAGAGATATTTCAAACAATCAAATCATTCAATAAATCAAGAGGATATATAAACAACCAACTCCCCCTACTCTGTGTAAAAGAGGATCTTGCCAAGCCCACAAAGGTTAATTTTCTCATTTAGATCAGAATTTTTGTCATCAATAAATTTTTGTAAAAGGTAAAATCCATATTTCCTTAATAACTAATTTGAAAAATAGTATCATAATTATACCCTAAAAATTTCAGCACCTAACTCCACCAAACACATGAGTTATGCTCACTTTACCATGAAAGACATTTTGTCAAACAATCTACATACATTCTCAGTCCAGCTAGGAAATACTTCAATATCTCCAAAAATACTCATATTTAAGGTAAACTATTAAAAACCCATCTGGAGAATGACCTTTTCCACCTAAATCCAAAATTTCAAGTCATTTTGATTTAAAATGAAAAATTTATGCTCACTAGTTCGGGACAAATCATCCACTTGTATACACAGTCACAATTTCCTATGGTTTTCACACACATGCAAGATCTCATTGATATCCATATGATTGAAACTATTATGCATTGTAAAGGAAACACATCATTTCTTTCTCCTAATTCATAAAACACCCTTCTCAAGTAAGAATCAAATGTAAAAAAAAAGTATTCATTATTTCATATGGAATTTTTCTTACAAAATGCATGCCTCTACATGCTTTCCTTCTTTTGTTCTTGAGGAAAACTCCTTCTCTAACTGCCCTCTTCATCCTCCACCTGAGGAATCCCTCCAAAAATCCTCAAAACTCCTCCTATTTGAATCACATTTCCATCCTTTTGTGATTTCCTTTGAAAAACCTAACTAACTTTTTCAAGTTAAGACACTAACATATGGCTTAGTTAGCCATTATCCAACATTACATAACATTTTCATCTTAAACCACCTCTAGGAATTTATTTCACCTATTTTACCTATTTACAACCTTTACCACCTTTCTCTAACCCAAAATACCCCTTTACATCTCTTGAAGACATCATTTACAATTTGAAAATTTGAATTTCCAAAAAGGTGGGAAAATACATTTGAGCCTCTAATTCAAATTTCTTGAACTCTAAATGACTCAAAACCATTCCAATTGACCCCTTAGACCTTTCTAATCACGACCAAGATGTATTTTTCTCAAAATTAAATCTCCTTCTTGATGCTTCTATATCAATTGTCATCTCTTGGTATAAATCAACTAGATCTTTATGCTTTTTTAACTTTGTATTGACATGCGTGAGTAGATGATCCCCTTTAATGTTTATTGGTTATCCTGCATAAATTATATTTTGGGGGATTTTTTTGTTGGTAAATATTTTTGAATCTCTAATCCTACAAATTTAAATAAAATTCTAATCTAAACTAAGGATTTATAAGAGATTCATGTTCCATTCACTCAAATAGCTCAAAAGTTACCTGTTGTCACTACATATACTTTTTATATCGTCTGAAGGAATGAAAACTTCTAGAATTTATCTCACTAAGCCCAAAAATTTAACTAAGAAAATGGAAAAATTAAAAATACTGTTTAAAAGGACTAATAAACCAATATCTCCCCTACGCTAATATTTCATAAGAAATTCCTATTCCACTTACTCCAATGGCATGAAAGTAATTTGTTGTCACAATAAAAACTCTTTTATATTTTTGGAAGAAGAAAAGAAATTTATTTTCTAAATGGAAACTTATGAGATTATTCTTACCAATATTAACTTAATAACTTACCCCTATTGAAACCTATCCCTTGCAATGATGCCAAAATGATGAGGGTCATTGCATTCCTCATCATTTAATCTTACAGAATTTCAAAACCAAGCAATGTCCAAGACTATCTATAAAAGGGGCTGAAGGAAACAATGATATACTAGTTCTTTGCTCTAGAATTGAAAATTCTTGAAATAAAATTCAATAATTGAACTTGAATCTAATCTAACAAACTGAAAGCAAATCTAATCTAACAAACTAAAATAAATAAATTAAAGTAAAAAATTAAAGGAAATTCAAAAACAAAACAAAATAAAACACACAATGTTGATTTAAACAATCTAAGTAAAACAATAATGATTCTATTCTAAAAAAAAAACCATCCTCCTCCTTGGGTAAGAGTGAGCCCTTGCTCTTCCCTTAGAGTTGGGTTAACAAAACTAAAAATAAGTCTGCCAAGATACTTGAACTGTGGATTTTATTAATAAAAATACGTTACAAAAATCATCCATCTTCTACCATTATTACATTGAGTGCTTTGGAGAGATATTTATAACTCATCCCTTGGCCAATACTCCAAGATTATAAAAATATCTTCCTATAATCTTGGGAAAGACTTGAATACATCTTCCACTTTCTAATGAGATAAATGTGGATAAAATTTATTCAAATACTACAACTCCAAATTTTTCCACTTGCATTTAACTACTTCTTCCACTTGACAATGATACAAATGTGGAAGAGATTTAATCAAACACTACAACTCTAAATTGAACTACATCTTCCACATGCACTTAACTACTTATTCCACTTGCCAAAGAGAAAAATGTGGAAGAGATTTAATCAAATATTACATCTCTAGATTGAACTACATCTTCCACATACACTTAACTCCTTTTTCCATTTTCCAAGTCTTCTCTTGCATGATTGAATCTTTCAATATGACAATTGTCCTACCATATTATCATCCCTAATTTTTTGATCATTACTATGAATTCAGGTTGAAGAATATCTTCAAACCAATTTTGGGTTTTGTGCTCCATGTTGTAATATTTCCAAAACATTTTGAAATTATTATTTTTATTGAGAAATGAGGGAGATATCATAGTTTTATTGAACATGCGTTATTTACCTTATTTACTTTCCTTCAACCTTATTATGTTGAAAATTCAAATGAAGATATCTTATCAATTATTTTTTTGTGTAAAAAGGAGAGAGGTTTTTACTCCTAGTAATAAGAATAACAAAAACCTATTTTTGTTTCTCATTTTGAGGTCTGAAATTTTAATTATAGTGAATCGATGCTTGAAAATATCCCACTTCGAATGTTGATATCTTTGTAACCATTATTGTTGTGTAAAAATGAAGAGAGTTTTTTCCTCCTAGCAATGAGAGGAACAAAACCTCTCTTAATTTATCTTTTGAGATACATAACTTCTGTTAGAGACTATTTTCTACGAGTCCTGTGTTCTTTGACATGTGAATTGTGTGCTTCGTAACGTGTGAGTCCCGCGTGTTAAAAATACATAATAATATGAGAAATAAAAATTGAATATTATAATCTACAAATTTAGTTCATTCAAGATGTCTTCAAAGAGAGAGAGAGAGAGAGAGAGAGAGAGAGAGAGAGGTTACAATATATAACAGTTTGATCTCCTTTATCATAGGAGTCAATTCCCATCTTAAATCCCTCAACTTACTCCCTAGAATCACTCTCAACAACCCAACAATCTCTCACTTCTAAAATAGCTACATGAGTTTATAATTTACTCAACAATATCAAACTAAATAATAATGTTACTAATTAAATATTTGTAACATTCACCCCCTTAATATTGTTATTCATTTATACACCCTCTTAATGTGAACATGGTAGGAAAAATATTCACACTCCTTCGCAGCTTTCGCCCCTCGCATGTTCATGATCTTGGAACATTGATGGTATTGAAAAGGATGACCAAAAACCTAGGTATGAACCCCTGTCCATCTGGTATGAATCACTATTCATCAAATATGGACCTTTTTCTAAGGTAAGAACCCCTGTTCATGAACCTTTGTTCATCCTTTTGAAGTATCATGATGTTTCCTTACACTTGTGCTTTTATCTTTCCACTACAACATATTTAGATAGGGAGGTTACAAAATGAAATAAAAATCTCAATAGGAATGTTACATATGTTCTTATTACACACTATAAAAAACACGAAAGTAGACACACTTTGTATATTGATCACCAAATTAGTTGTGCAGCCCCATTGTTGGTGTGACAAGAGGGCATTGGTTGACCTCCTTCCTCTGTTGCCTCCTACCTCCATCATGTCATTTGCTTAACTCAACAAGAAGTAATTTTGAAGCTCAATAACATATTGATTACAAATCAGATGTTAGTTACCCCAAAAATGCATCCGTAAGGAAAAAAATTATTTTATTTTATATACTTTTATAATGACACTTTTACGAACAAAAGACTTGACAACACGAAACAATAAAAAGTAATTAAATATTACTTTTTAATACAATATTATAGTTTTGAAAACAAATTTTAATGAGATGGATGATGGCCCTTCACTACTTAGATGTCATTAACCATGATTGACTTTATGAAATCTTATAAAACTTTAAATTTCTAATATAGCTTTTAGCTATAATTAAAAATTTAAACTTAATAAAAAAAGATTAAGACTACTTTTTCCAATGACTCACAAATGATATACAAGACTTTATTAACAATGACTATATGGAATTTGATAATTTGGATTTGTAATAACTTATCACCTAATAAAATTAAAATCCAAATATCATTTCAAAAGACTTTGACATATATCAACACGGTGGAAAAATTAAATGAATAATGTGACTATAACAAAACGTTGACACTATAAAAACTAAGATCCAAAATTTAAACACTTGAAATTTACATGCAACTATGATTTTACTGCTACCATCACCCCGATGAATAAATCAAAAGTGAATTATTTAATGGAATGACTTTTGATATTTGTACATGGGTTTTAGCATAGGAATGGAGTTATTCTCTTTTCTTGAGCATTACCACTTCCTTTACCACCTAGGCATTTTGATCAAGAACTCAATGCCTAATCAAGAACTACATAACCAAGAGTGAATCTCAAGATGCAACCTCAAGACAATAATAAATCTAAATGGTGCTGATGTCTTTGGAAGTGATCAACTAGAATATAATGACTTTGGATTTTCATTGAAGTGCACATTAAGTAGAACAAGATGGAGATACACGTGAGTGCAGTCTGAGTGTACTCATCAGTATTTTTATTTGAAAATACAATCTTAAATTTACAGGTATAGATGCTCAGGACACACATGGAAATGAAGAATAAATAGGATCAAACTAGATAATATTAAAAAGAGCACGAAGATCTATGATTCTCAAAATCTGCTGACAGAATAGTCCTATACTTGAAACATCTCCCCTTCGATCAAACACGTCCAGATATCTGGTACCATCCTATCCATTAACTAGGTTAGCCAAGAACTATTATAGCTCTTCCCTATACAATATATTATAAATCCATTAATAAATTCGATCAGACCATCTTTTATACCATCTTTGTTAAAAACTACACAATAATGTGATAAATAAACGCCAAATATTATAATATACAAATTTAATTCATTCAGGATGTCTTCAAAGAGAGAGAGAGACAGAGAGAGGTTACAATATATAACAGTTTGATGTCCTTTATCATAGGAGTCAATGCGCATCTTAAATCCCTCAACTTACTCCCTAGAATCACTTTCAACAACCCAACAATATCTCACTTCTAAAATAGCTACGTGAGTTTATAATTTAATCAACAATATTGAACTAAATAAGGATTTTATTAATTAAATATCTATAACAACGTGCTTTATGAATCCCACGCTCTAGGATGTGTGAGTCCCGAGCTCTTTTAGTTTTGAGTCTTACGATCTTGGCTTTGTGAGTCCCACACTTTGGCTATGTGTGTTATGTGCCCGACCATGTGAGTCACGTGCTTGTCGTAACACATTGTAGAGAATAGTCCAAAGTGTTCTAAAGTGATTTGGATTTCAAATATTTTCAAATGACCTGCTAATACACAATATTGCACTCTAATTTACAAGAAATGTTAGGAAATGAAAACATTCAGATTGCAATGGAATTTTAAAAATAGATCAAATATATTCTACATTTTATCTTAAATAAGCTATCTAGTTATCAAGCCTACATCTAAATCAACTTTATAAGAGAAGGGATAATGATATTTTGTGTAATAGACGAGACTTAATTTTGTCTCATCAAAACTGATTTGCATGACTCTAATAATCCTTCTACTGATACGATGGATGTAGACATTGAGGGGAAGTCTTCTCAAATATGGTTTCAAAATCTCATCCTAATGATTTGAGAAAAATGACCCATGGTCAATATTCTTATCATACATTGTCAACTGTTTATGAGGTTGAACCTCAATCTTATAAAGAAGATAACCTAGATGAAAGATGTATTGTAGAAATGGAAGTTTAATACAATGCTTTAATTAAAAACCAAACTAGGAACTAGTCCCTCTTCCTTCTAAAAGAAGCACTGTAGGATCTAAATGGTTATATAAAATCAAATATAACTATATTGGTAAGATTGATAAATTCAAGGCTAGATTAGTTCTTTATAGGGTTTACTCAAAAACTGGTTTGGATTATGTTGAAACCTTTATCTGTGTTGCCAAAATGAACACTATTAGAATTATTCTAGCCATAACTTCTCAACATGGTTGGGAGATTCACCAAATGGATGTTAAAAATGTGTTTTTAAATGGTGATTTGAAAGAAAAATTATATGCATCAACCTAAAGGTTTTGAAGAACCTGAAAAAGAATTATATGTGTGTAAACTTAAGAAATATTTGTATGGTCTTAAACAAGCTCCTAGAGCTTGGTATGCTAAGATAAATAGTTTCTTTCATGAGCTTGGTTTCTCTAACTATTTTTCTGATAATGATTTATTTTTCAAGTATGAAAACAATCATGTTATCATTATTGTCTTATATGTTGATGATCTCTTGATTACTAGTAGTGATAAGAATCTAACTCTTAGAATTAAAAAAGTTTAAAAAATGTTTTGAAATTAATGATTTAGGACTCTTAAATTAATTTCTAGGTATGATTATTTGTCAAAATCATGAATATATTATTGCATCTCAATCACAATATACTATTAATCTTCCTAAAATATTTAATATGATTTATTGTAAGAATATCTCTATTCCTATGGAAGTTGGTGTTAAATTAGATCCAAAACCTTCTTGTGATAAATTTAATCCTAATTTATATAGTCTACTTTTCTATAGTTTGATCTACTTAACTATCACTAGGTGTGATATATCCTATGTAGTTAGTTACTAGATTCATACAGGATCCTTATGATGACCATTGGAAAATGGCATGAAGGATTTTAAGGTATATAAAAGGTATAATCAATTATGGTTTGTGTTATTCTTCTTGTGATAATGTAATTCTATTTGGTTATTGTGATTCTGACCATGTTGGTGATATTGTGGATAGAAAATCTACTTCTATATATTTTTTCAAGTTGCGTTTAGCTACAATAACTTGGAGCAACAAGAAGTAACCAAAAATATCTATCTCTTCTACTAAAGCGAGTATATAAGTGTTATGGAAGCAATAAAAGAAGTCATGTGGCTTAAAATATTGTTGGAAGAACTTCATATGGGCATAAAAGGAAACACTTTACTTCTATGTGACAACCAAAGTTGTATTGCTCTTACAAACAATCCAGTCCAACATCAAAGAACCAAGCATATTGAGATCCATATGCACTTCATCCGAGAGAAATTTCTCAATGGTGACATAGATCTCAAGTTTTGTTCCACTGAAGAGCAGGTTGCAGAAATTTTTACTAAGCCCTTAGGTGCTACAAAGTTTTGAAAATTCCATGCTATGTTGGGCATTTCAGATATTATCTCTTATGATCATGTGAATGACATTGATCTTCACCTCTGAATCATATGAGTTTTGACATTTCATAGCTATGACCATAGAAAAGTTTTGTGGCAAATATTCATAATTTGGCAAATAGTATGAATTATAGAATATGAATTTTGTTATTTTTAAGACCATAACAGTGCCCAAGTTTCACCCAAAAATTCCACAACCAATCATTTTTCCCATGCGAATGACCAACAGATCTCCAATCCCAACATATTATTTTTTTATTAAATCACCGCGCGATCGATGGGCTAGGATTTTAGAATGTTATTGAATCACCAAGAAATTTGTAGAGCCTTCCTGTTCATTTGGTTTGATTTGCCAAGATCTTTGGGAATATATTCTGAAATTTAATTAAATTCACCATATATATACACAGAGCTATATTGTAGAAACTAATCACTAAGTGAAACCTATTTATTTTGAAGATGTCCAAAATGCTACGCGTGTCTTTTTTTATGCTCTTGATCAGTACCATGTGTTTCCTTCTTTGGCCACTATGTGTCCTCCATTGATTGCTAACACAAGACTGACCCCGCTCAGGACTCCAAAAGTTATATTAATTGCGGCTTATTTTGTGGGCTTCAATTCCAACCCCTAATAATAGTGAGTAAGTCATGTATGTATGTATGTATATGTATGTATGTATGTATATGTATATATATATATATATATATATATATATATATATATATATATATATGAATATATGATTCATTTTTTTGAATTTCATCGTTAAAATATAAAATGGCCGACCCAAAGTGATTAAAGGTACTTTAGAAAATACAACAAATGATGTGGCAATCCAATTTTGAAAAATATAGGGAATAGGATAGAAGCGCCCATAAGGGGACAATAGTACTGAGTACTCCTATCCCAAATGGGAGCTTGTGTTTGTGTTGTTTAGAGGATATAACATAAAATATAGAGTTGTTTCATGTGTTTTCCAATGTCTAAAATTAAAATGACAATTCGAGAAAGAAAATGTCAAAAGTATCAAAAGGGAATAAAGCAATATAAAATAAAAACAAATGTTGTTATTTTCTAGTTTTTATAGTTAGGAATCATGCATATAATGGCATACTTAGAGACGTGATGTAAGTATTAAGTGCATGATTTCGTGACTACATATGTTAGTAATATTTTTTCCTCTTCTCCTAGTCATTATTTTTATTGTTTGGTATAAGAGAAGGATAAAAGTATTTAGAGGTTCAACCTTAGGTTTTTGGAAACATGGAACAAATTCCTTAAAATTTATAACCAATTGAAGCTTATTTCCTCATTGTATATTGTGATGCATTCAATGGGGATTTGAATTACTACTTGAGAGATAAGAATCCATTGATGACTAATCATGCTTTTAATTTAGATTTAAGGTTTATGATCCTTGCATATGTTTCTAATCTAGGTATTTATAATTCCATTATTAAAAATTGTTCTAATTTATATGAAGAGATGGTAACTATTTATGATCGGTTTGATTATGACGACCATATAATTGATAATAATATGGAATCACATGATAATTCCTATCATTTATAGTATGTTTTTTTAATTAAATTTTTAGCTCTATTTATATTGAATTTGGATATTGTGATGTTAATGTTGATCCATTCTCTCATAAGGATTATTTTGTAGCTGATTCTAGTGTTACATCTATCAAACGATAGTCTCTCGATGAGTTTAACAAAGTGATGGTCTATTTTCTCCTTGTATGGATGTAGGTACTAACAATGTTTTGTATAAAGTGACGAATCTTATGCATTTGTAGAGGAGTATGAATCATTTTAGTTTAATAATCACTTTATAGGAGATATCATTTCTAACTTGTGCACCATTTCAAGTTGTGATAATATTAATAGAGAAAGGAATGAGGCCTTTTGTTACTTGCTGCAAATGGTTAATGTTTTTATAAATGGTAATGGATCTTCCTTTAGTGAAAATTTTTAGTTTGAGGAAGTCAAAATGATTTGTCTATGCACTTGAACTACAAAGGTAGAAACATGTCATGGATGATTATTTGGAGATCAATGAATTTGAGATTGAAAAATATATGCCTAAGAAACTCCATGAATATCATCCCCTTGCACATACAAACTTCATCAAATAATATCATGAGACAAGAGTTTCATAATTTGATAAGAAAACGTGGTTTTACCTAACCAAAATATGTCTATTGAGGATGATGCTCAAATAAAGCATGAAATAAAAGACAAAGTGTTCTTAGAAAATGTTGAGACTCAAATTCAAGCATTAGGATATGAAGATAGAGACTATTCTGTTGAAACTCTTAGGATATACCCAGATAATGAGGTAGATAAAATGGCCTCCCATGAGTTTGAGGAGAAATAAATAGAGTTGTTAAACTTTATGTTTGAGGAAGAAGATAAATTAGACTACATAGATAAGTTCCATAAGTTTTATATTGATTTAGAAACTTATGATTTTTTAATCATTATTGTTCTAATTATATAAGTGAAAATATTGAGCCCACGTTAAGTGAAAATGAAATGGATTAAGGTAGCTCAATCAACTCAAAAACTTAGAACAACATTTTGATAATCTTAATGAGTCCACAAGTTATGATGGTCAGAATTATGAGTTTTCATAAAGAAATAATAAAGTGAATGTATGATAATGTTTGATGATACAATCCTCACAGAATTCAAGTTATTTGATAACTCGTTGTTTGATTATAAGAGTGCACATGTCACTTCACTCAGATTCCCTTGAGTCCCCACTTGTTGATTTTGTGTCTTGTTGATTTTTGTGTTTTATTATCTTGTACATGATGGATTGTAGTTGGGTTATGATGATGAGTTTTATGATAGGTTTGTTTCAGATTCAAAATGTGACTCATGCTACTCTATTTCTAATGCAAGTGATGTTTTATGGAAATGCAAGTGATTTTTTTGATCAAGGGATTGATCTTTAGGGTTGTTATTTTCTTCCTCATTATAATTTTGATGCCTTTTTTCTAACCTTTTTGTTTAGTCCTTGTGTTTTAATATGGATAAATTTTTGGAGAAAAAAGAGGGTCACCCAAATGAGGAATTAGAGCCTAGTTTTTTGTTATAATTGTTTACATGTATGGATCTTGGCACTAATGAAGATTGTGGGTGTGCTTATAAGTTTAAACCTTATAAACCCATCATTCCTTTTCCCCAAATTCACATAAAACCAAATTTTAGAGATTTAAAATTTTAGATGAAAAAATGAGCATTGATCCTTCTTGTTTACATGATGACACTAATATTGATTGGTCATTTGATTTTAATTTTGTTTTAAATATTTGGGAGTGGGAAGATCATTATTGTTTCTAGAAAGAGCCTCAATTTGATTGGCTGTAATTTTTTGAATCTAATTTCACATTTGGGACTTCTAAAATTAGTAGCCCATTGTGGTTCTTTTTGTGGAGTGTTTTTTTGACCTCTAGTTGTAGTTTTTTTAAGGATGACCTACTTTACTAAGAAATGGATCCCACTTTTCCATTATCGTGAATCGATTTATTTAATGAGGGTTATAATGTTTTATTCCTTGTATATTTTGTGAATATTTATAACAATTAATTTTCTTTAGAATAAGTGTTTTGCACAACTAAATTACTCAAGTTTTTCATAGGTTTTGATCAAACTAGTTTTGCATAATGGTTTTGGGAATTCTAGAGTTTTTATGTGCCTTTATTTTATTCATTAAATGTTATATGGTTATATTATAACCATCTATTTTGTTTTATTATATCATTCAAGAGTTGTTGTATTGTTTTAACAATACTATTGCCTGTATTTTTGTTCATGGTTGTACCATTATGCAACCTTCTATTTTGTTTGTAATCAGTTGTGTATATATATATATATATATATATATATATATATATATATATATATATATATATATATATACTGCACTATGTAAATGGTTGATTTGATATTAATAAAATCTATCAGGCTTCCACCCCTGTTGCTTAAATTACATTTGGTACCAGAGCTGGTTGAAGCTCTTGGAAAGGTTGGAGAAAGGGTGTAGAGGAAGGAAAAGTTTTGGAGAAGAAAATTGCTTCATCAGAGAGCTAGTGTTACCTCTCGCAGCTTCCTAGAACTCCTGCAGAGTCTCCCCACAACCTCTGTGCGATCTCCGGGGTTTTTCTCTAAGGTAAAGAGAAGCATTTTTTTCTACTAAAGTAACCCCTAGAAAATTTAGAGGGAATAATATGTGTCTTGAGATTAAAAAAAAAGTTTTTCCCCATAGGGGTTTTCCTCTAATTTCGAACTCATTTAGCTATATAAATTCTAGCTAAGAGGCAAAGTTGGAGGGTCTTGTGCACAGAGTTGCCAAAGTTGAGCTCTCTCTCAAGTGTTATACAGCAACAAATTACATGAAAGGGTCATTTTCAAACTGAGCTATCCATCCTTGCTCTTACATTGGCTTTTATTCTTATTGTTTTGAGACCATGTTTACTGAGAATTCAATTGATATCCACCTATCTCGATTGGTGAGTTCTAAAGAAGACATTGGATTTCAACGAGTGTCAAAGCTCCTCAAACCGACTATTGATCTTCGTGAAAACAATATACACAGGCCATTCAAATTCATGTGAAGTTTGAAAAACCCACACAGGTGAACTAGTGGTCGCACATGTAAACCACAAAAATGTGATCAAATTGACCATCTCCAATCGGAAGCTCCACCTCAAGTCAAGTCATCCTGATCAAACTACATTGGGCACAAAATCAATGAAAATTATGCATCCATCAAGTAAAAATAATTAGCACAAAAGGGGGAGAAAAATGGTGGAAGATCACACCTTCATGCCTTCACACACCGATGTGCACTCCTCACCATGAACTTGCACAAAGCAAAAAAAAACTGAGGGAATCAATCAAAGCAAAGCCACAAAATTGAGAAAAAGTGTGCGTGAATAATAACAAAAAAAAGCGAACACAATAAAAAAAAAGCGTATCATATCCAAATACAAACAAAAAGATCCATTTTTGGCATTTCTAAAATGCCTAATCTTCCCAAGCTCACACACCATGGATCCAAATCAAAGCCACGTCATGTTTCCTTCTAAAAGGTCAGCCATTTTTATTGTTATTAAGTATTGTATATGCTTCGTTTTTTAGCATAACAAGGGCATTATTTTCTAAGTTGGATAAGTGGAAATGACTTGGGGGATAGTGAGGTTTGGGGTTTGACCCCACCCCAACACATTTTTTTAAACAATTGAATTTTGGACAAAATTGGAAAACCAACCAAATTTAGAGAAAAACTCTTACTAAAAGCCTTAGTTATAACTAAAAAGGCTTCTAAAATTTTAGTGAGAAAAACCCTATTTTAGGAAAAATTTTTTCTCCTAGACCTCTTATTTTTTCATTTAAGCAACTTTTGCTAAAGGAAGTATACCAAAAATTGCATTTTCAGCTATTTTTTTGCAATTTTTGGCATAGAGGGTCATTTTGGGCTCAGAGGCCACTAGGGCCGTAAAACAAAAAAAAAATTTCCTGCCATTCAATTTTTCAAAATTTTTGAATGTAATTTATATACTTCAATATATTGTACTAATTTGTAGGTTGCCATAGTCAACCACAAACTTTGTAACTGCTCAGAAACTAGCAGAATATTGTACTCAAAAATAATAAAATTTGGTTCTAAAACACTCACGAGATCCTAGATCTCATTCACAGCATTCGGTATATATAATGCCTCTATGGGAAGCGCTTACGGGTAAATTCATCGTGACTACTACTGCACTTAACACCTAATATAGTTGCAACAATGTCATCTGGGCATCGACCCTTTAAATCGATGGGGAGTAATAAGGACACAGTGCACACACTATGAGCCATCCCATCCATCTGTGAATGATTACACGACATAAATCTAAATTGAGAAATTATCCAAGTATATAGAAAAGTTACGTGCATGTGTATGAGGATATTTCTTTGAGCTGGTGTCAATAATCACACAAACCCCTTTCAGTACTATCTTGGTACCACATATCAAATTATTTCACGTACGTTAACACCTCTTTCACGTACCACCGGGTATATAGAAAGGGTGAGCTTCTTCCATGTACCAATGGGTATATCGGAAGGGTGCATATATAGAAAGGTTTGGTATATCAGACTGACAATATATAGATTGGGAGACCTTATACCTAGAGTGATAAGAGCCTAACCTATGTCAAGTGATTTCTACAAAATGGGCACCAATGCCCCCAAATTATTTCTTCTAGATTCACAACTACTCAAGAGGAAACAACTATGCTTCATGGAAGACAAAAATCAAGACACACTTGAGTTTGAATATCTGGACTGTTTTGAATGGTACTTTGACTAGATCAACTACTGATACAACACAACAATAATGATAGTTTGATAGATTAGATCGAAGGCCAAACTCATCATCTTGTTTGGAGTGTCGATGATGTGCAACCCCACATTGAGATGCCAAAACAACCAAAGAAGTGTGGGATAAGTTGAGCACATGGTATATGAGGCCAAAAACAAGAATGTCATTTTGAATTTGCAGAGTTAGTTACACACACTGAAGTTCAAGCAAAATGAAAATCAAAGCTTTCTTAAGAAGAGTTACAGAGTTGAGGGCTTCACTTCTAGCCCTGGGAGAAGTGGTCACAGATGAAGCTCTCATTCCCATTTTTCTGAGAGATCTCTCCCTTCTTCTTACCACATTTTTGTAACAACACTAAACTTGTCAGATACGACAGTTAGTTTTGAAAAGCTAGTAAACCTATTACAACAAGAGGAAGCCATGCATAATAAGGATGATGAAGAGGAGAAGCACTTTCTTCTCATCAAAAATGGAAAGGAAAAGGAAAAGGAAAACCTAATTCCTATCAAAAGTCCCAACATCGAATCAAGTATCAACATCAAGGGGACAAACAACAGAAGAAGAAATGTCCAATTTGTAAAAGAGGACATGAGTTGAAAGATTGTTGGTATAATACTTACAAGAAAGGTTCATCAAGTAATTCTGGACCTCAACACCAACAATCTCACAAGGGACATACAAACTACAATCAAGGGTAGAAAAAGGGGAACTGGAAAAGAAGACCCCATCAACAAGGAAATATTGTTGAACAAGAAGAAAATTAGATAATGAAGACTACTTGTACACTACTCGATCAAGTGAACCCTCCACGTCATCTAGTGATGTCTGGTATGTTGATTTGGGAGCCACTTGACACATGACCGGCCACAAAGACTAGTTTACTTCAATGAGGGACATGCCTTGAAAAACCATGTTTGTTGGGTGATGATTCTTCATATATAGTTTCAGGGGATTGGGAACATTTCTCTACCCCTTGGTTCACACAACTATAGACTATCAAATGTCTTATATGTCCCTAGGTTGACTAAAAATATGTTGTTATTCAATCAACTCCTAGATCACAACTTAAAAATTGACTTTGATAGTCATTCCAGCAAGAAAACGTGTTTAATTCGAGACAAATCACGAGGCTCAAAAATAGTTACAAAATCCTCCAATGTGGGATGCATGTTCCAGCTTGATTTTTTCCATAGAGATGATCAGGAACTTGTGGCTAAGAACTCTACCTCTACGCATAGTTGTGGCATCGAATACTTGGTCATGTTAGTTTCAAGTATCTCGAGACACTTCACTAGTGCAATATGGTACATGGGTTACCATCTCTTCATAAGGATACAAACAAGTGTCCTCACTTACCTACTAGAGGAAAACAACATAGAGCTTCATTCTAGAAGAGTACATTTCGAGCTCATGGAAAGCTTGATCTGGTTCATACCAATCTTTGTGGTCCGATGCAACCAAGTCATTCTAGATTTTAGTACTTCATGCTTTGTGTTGATGACTATTCAAGAAAAATGTGGATTTTTTGTCTTGCAAGAAAAGTGAAGCTTTTGAAACCTTCAAGAAGTTCAAAGTAGCTGTTGAGAATGAAATTGGTCATCACATCAGAACTCTCCACTTAGATCGAGGGGGAATTCACCAGTGATGAGTTCAAAGCTACCTACAAGCTCACGGGATTCATCGAAAAATGCCTCCTCACACACACATGCAATAGAATGGTGTTGTTGAGAGAAGAAATCATACTATCATGGAAATGGTGTGATGCATGATCGATGACTCTGGACTAGCAAAGACATTTTGGGTAGAAGAAAAAAGAAAACAATGTATTTTTTAATAGAGTGCCCACAGTTGCTCTTGATGGAGTAACACCACATGAAGCATGGTCAAAGTAGAAACCATTTGTTGCACACCTTAGAGTATTTGGGTGTAAAGAAAGTATGCACATACCCAAGAAGAATAGAAAGAAATTGGATATGAAGTCACATAAACTCATTTCATTGGCTACAGTGAAGAAACTCTTGGGTATAGATTGATGGATCCAAAGACCAAGAAAGTCTACACTAGTAGAGATGTTGAGTTATTTGAGAGAAGAAAGAAGAAAAGTCTCCTCCTCTAGACTCACCTGATGTAGATTTCACCAGTTGTAAAAATTGAAGTTGATGTTCCCATGATGATGAAAGTGATGATGGGGATGATGGTGATGATCTGATAGAACCATGACCCATGGGAATAGTTCAACATATGCCCAAGTGGTATACTAACATGTTATGAGATGCAAGAATGGATGCTCCACTGATACATCCACCCTTGGACCATGGACTTGTAGTAAAGAAAGAGAAGAAGTTAACTTTTCTTTGATGAGTAGATTTATTGAATCTGATGAGCCCTCTATAATCCAGAATCCCTACAGTCAAAAGCTTGGAAAGATGCCATGGACTCTGAATATCAATCAAGTAATGAAAAATAACACTTGGCAGCTTGTCGATCTTCCACCAGGAAGAAACCCATTGGATGTAGATGGATATTCAAAATGAAGTACAAAGTAGATGGGACAATGGACAAGTATAAAGTGAGACTAGTAGCAAAGGGGTATGCACAAAAATAAGGCATTGACTACGAGGAGACATTTTCTCCCATAGCTAAGATCAAAATGATTAGGATGATCTTTTCTCTAGCTGCATACAGTTTGGTTGGAAATTCCATTAGATGGACGTAAAAAGTGCCTTCCTGAATGGAGATTTACAAGAAGAAGTCTACATGACTCAACCTGAGGGATATGTTGTACCTGGTCAAGAAGTAAAGGTATGCAGACTCAAGAAATCTCTGTATGGCCTCAAACAGGCACCCCGGGCATGGTACATCAAAATTGATGAGCATCTGTACAACATGGATTTGTTAGAAATCCATATGATCCCAATCTTTACCTCAAAAATCAAGGGGGAGATTGTGATTTTTGTTTTCTATGTCGACGATCTAGTCATCATGGCGAAGTTCAAAGTGAGGATGATCGATGCAATGAAGAAATATCTTAATCGATCATTCGACATGACAGATCTCGAGGCTAATGCACTATTGTCTTGGATTGGAAGTATGGTAGAAAGAGAATCACATCTTTGTTTCTCAGATGAAATATACCAAGACAATGCTTGAGAAATTTAGGATGATGGATTACACACCGATTTGCTACACCTATGGAGAATAGATTGCAGTTATCTCATTCAGATCCATCTCCTGAGGTAAATGCCACTCTCTATTGGTAGTTGATTGGGAGTCTCATTTACCTGACCTACACTAGACCAAATATCATCTTTGTAGTGAGCTATCTATCTATCCAGGTTCATGCTAGGAACCCAAATTTTTCATTGGAAAGCAGCAAGGTGCATCTTGAGATATCTCAAAGGATCAGTGGATCTTGGTCTAGAATACAAGAAGAATGACAACTTCTTCTTGTCAAGATATTTGGATTCAGATCATGTAGGAAATATTGATGACAGAAAATCCACTTCAAGGTTTTGTTCTTTATGGGATTTGGACCAATATCATGGGGAAGAAAGAAACAACACTTTGTTTCTCATTCTTCCATGAAGTTGAGTATCATTCTATAGGAGAAGTTGTCTGTGAAGCAATATGGCTACGTCGCATACTTGAAGGACTTGGAATACCATAGGACAAACCAACCACCATGTATGTTGACAATGAAGGTGTTCTCAAACTTGTTCGCAATCCATTTTTTCATGAAAGAACAAAACACATTGAGGTACAAGTACATTTCATATGTGAGCATGTCTTGAAGCACAATATACAGCTTTAGTTTTTTATCCAATAACTAAACAATGAGTAGATATCTTCACGAAGTCACTTACACGTGACAAGTTTGAGTTGTTCAGAGAGTTCCTCTCCTCATCCCTTGAGACAATGCAAAATTAAGGGGGAATGTTAGGGTAAATATATATTACCTTAATTAATTTTGTATTGCATAGTTAGTTATTTTATTCATTAAATGTTATATGGTTATATTATAACCATCTATTTTGTTTTATTATATCATTTGGGAGTTGTTGTATTGTTTTAACAATACTATAATCGGTTGTCAATACACACACACATATTATTACCTGCACCTATGTAAATGGTTTATTCGATATTAATAAAATATGTTAGGCTTCCTTTGTTGCTTAGATTATATCTACACATGTACAAGTTACTTTAAAAACTTTGGAAGATATTTAAGTCATTTTGGATCCCAAAATATTGAATATATATGAAGAGTGGGAATGCCAATAGAAAAAAATCACCCATCAAGATGAGGAAACAAAGCCAAGGTGAGGGAAAGAGAACTAATACTTTCCAAGTGTCGAGAATTAGTGAAGAAGATGTATGGGAGGCCAAGGCTTAAAATTCTTATGGAGTACGGTTGCACCGATGGTGGCCATGTGTCAAACATCAATGGCCCAAACATGCACCCCAAGTCTCGAGACCCTACTTTCAACAATTGTTCCCATTGGGGCCATGTGTCTCAAATTAGCAAAGTTTAAGGTTTCAAAGATGGAAGGAGGAGGCTATGTGGAACATAACTACTGGATGCATATATCTTCAATAGGTTAAATTTTATATCTTCCTCTAACAAGCTTGGGGATGTCTTGGCTGGAAATTATGGAATTAGATATTATATTGGGTTTTTGGCTGTAACTTCTCACACGAGCTCCATTTGACTTACAAGTGTACCATTGGAAATACCTTTCAAATGGTTATATTTTTTTATAGTTTTGTATAAAATGTTTTGGATATTGGTGATATTTTGATTATATATTTTTGACAATGTTTATAGATTTTTCTTCCATCTATTATGATGTAGAGGTGTCTTCAAGAACCTCCAAAACTAGAAAATCATCATTCTAGTTATGAATGTGGACTCAAAAAAAGTACAATAAAGTGTGAGGAAAGCATGGGAGAGGAAGAGCTAGGTGGTCAATTAGTTCAAATTTGAATTTTGATAGTTCCCTCCAAAATGTATTCAAAATTTACAAAAAGATGTAAAATGACTTGTCATGAATGTGAGGGGGATTAAATTGTCTAAGTCATGTTTTAGAGGGAAAGAAGAATATTTCATCTTGATGTAGGGTCTTAGGTGGCATGAGAAGAGTTACAAAGGTATAGGGGAAGTTGAAGAGTCATAAAATGTCAGTTATGAGTGATTATGAGACTTGTAGGTTAGGTAAGGAATGTAAGGAGTTACACTTCAAAATGGAGTCACATACAATGATGAATCTTAGAAAATAGCTATGCTTCTAGGAGTAGGTACATGCATTATAAAAATTCAAAGTAGGAAGGTAGAAATTAGTTTTAGGAGTGAATGAGAAGATATACCTCATGTAGAGGATGAAGGGGAGGATTTAATGGAGAAGAACTCAACCATTTTTACATGAGGAAGTATAGTGTGTGTGTGTGTGTGTGTGTGTGTGTGTGAGTGTGAACTTAGTTTGTATGTTGATTATTCCTTTTGAGGAAGCATTTTACATTAGGAATTAGTCCTAACATGGACACATTAGTTAGTCACCCACAATATTAAATAATTAATGTGTGTTATTTAAATAATGTAAGTGAGTGATAATATAACTCATGTAGTGATTTTAGAGTGAAAATAGGTGACTTATTGTTGTAAGTGATTTGGTATGCAAATCACGTAGATTGTAGGTTGTGTGTAATATAGTGAGTTGTTAGAACAACTCAGCTATTCTAAGGGAGTGGTTATAGGACAACTCCTATAAATATGTAATCTATATTATTGTTTAATTAATTGAAGATGATTGATGAATCGTGCCCCTACACATTTGAGCCTTTGGCTCTTCCCAAAAATGGGGTTCCATTATTATTTTCTCGTTTCAATGTTAAAGGATAACTTCTCCCCACAATGTATGAAATATTCAAAGTGTGTAGTAGTTAATGAGACCTTATATGCACTTAGCTCTAGTTGATGTTGATCTTATACTATGTGTTAGGGTGATCATGGACTTAAAACATGATGGAAATAAATCCTATGGGATATATTGATGAACTTCATAGTTGACGTATGTGGAGATAAACATATATGCAATGAGGGTGTATGATCTAAATGATTGAATGCTTTACATGTGCTTTAGGAAGTTTGTATGAGGGTTTTGGCATTTAGAGTTAGCTAATCGTATGTATTAATTCTTAGAATAGTCAAGCATGATGAGGCATTTTTGAGTGACATGGTTCAAAGATTATTTTTTGAGACCGGTGGTAGTGATATCATGACCAGAAGTATAGAGGTATTTTTGTTCTAATATTAAATGCATGAATTAAGCTGGAACTAGTGCACTCTTACAAACAAAGGGAGAGAACTTGAGAAAATGAGGATTTGCACATGAATTTAAGAGATACTGGTAAGATTAACATTTTAATCACCCTAAAACAATCCTATGGTTAAAATTTTGTGAATTGAATCGAAGTTTTAAATAAGTCATGCTAAAATAACTCATATCGGGTTTCTAGGAGAGTTTCATGGTGACAGTGCTAGGGCTTTATGTTTGAAGACCAAGATTACAAATTTTCACCCTAAAATTTTGTAGGAATAATACAGAGGGACTTTATGATATTCAATAATAAATTTGGAGTTTCACCAGTTAAAAGTGAATATATTCTTACTAGTCCTGAGATGATTGTGTGCACAGTTTGGGAAACCTAGTTGTCAAGGGAGCTTTACAAAGGAAGTAAGATTTGAACTTAGAGTACAAACCTGAAAATTTTCATGCATGATAAATTCCATAATGGATCCTCAATTAAAAAAAAATTCATTGAATCCATATGCATGAGAAGTTATAAGAGTTTTAGGACTGTCCTAAGCTAGTTAGGCCTTTGAGAGCAAAAAGTGAAAAAAAGAGAAAAAGGAGTAAACGAGGGAGTTGGGTTTTGATATTTTGCATGCACCTTAGATATTATGGAAGAGAAATAATTGAGTTTATAATATCTTCTAGGTATAAATAGAAATATTTGAGCATGAATGTTGCAAGCTACTTGGTCTTAAGGGTGTCGTAAGGATTGTTTTGACAAACTAGTACAAGATTGTTCTTTTGAAATTTTAAAATCATCTTAGGGATTTGAATAAAATTGAATTGAAGTTTTATAATTGTGTTTGTGTGATTAGAAGAGGTCCAAAATTAGGTAAGGTCACAAATAACTAGAAATTGAAGAGATAACAATAAGGAAAACAAGGTAATTTATGATAGGAAAGGTAAGTGTCTAACATTTGGGTTATGAATCATTGAGGTAAATTGTATTGGCATTGTTGGAAGTAGGGAGAGTAGGGTATGATGATAATCAGGCTACTCATGATGATATTTTTAAATTTTGAAAGTTTTTAAGCCATCCTAGTCTTATATGTGATCCTCTTTTGCAGAGCTAAGTTGATGTTGTTGTTAGAAACTCTTTTGTTAGTTGAATATATTACAAGACTTGTTTTTCATTACATCTTATTATCTTATTTATCCAATTTTATCACTCTTACACATATGTGGGGGACTTGGATGTTCCTCAAGTTTTGTGTGCTTCTCAAAGAACTCAATCAAATCCATTAGATTTGTTGTGAACTTGGATTTGACAGTGGTCACACCGGTGACAAAAGACCTCTTTTTTATGCTCATGTTGGGTTGTTTCTTTTCACATGCAACCACTATTGGAATTTTATCAACACTTGTAACTCTATTTTTGGAGACAGCTTTTTCAAAGTGCGTGTTTTTCATATAGAATCCTAATATTTATGAAAAATCTTCTCATTAAGCATAAAAACTATTTTTTTTTCATGTTTTTCATTTTTCTCTTTATGGTATGCATTTAATGATATTTCCAATTACAGAATTATAAGTAGTTTGAGGGGGAATTTTAACATGCACTCTACATAAAGTTCCTTTGGTGGTAATTTACTTTTGGAACACTATTTTTATGTTGATGTCATTTTTTGGCTTATTTTCTTATGTGCGCAACACCAAGCACACTTGTCCCTATTGTCTTGTGCTTTTGAATAATTAAATCTTTACATTATCATCTAAACATAATGTTTTATAATCCACTTCTCAATCCCTACAACTATTACACATGGAAATCTAAATATGCTCGCATTTTATATAGTAAAGGGTTATAGCAAGTTATAGTTGATAATGAATTTGAACATGCACAATCTATTGAAAAACTAAAATGGTTTAATCTGTGTGATGAGGTGTTTTGTCTCATTTATATATTTTTCTCACCTAAGCATTTGTTTCATATTTAGTCTCTTTCTACTATAGTTGGTGCATAAAATAAACTCAAAGAATTGTATGAAAAGGTGGATAAGATACAAGGTCGTTAGTTATACTATAAGCTCATTTATCTCAATCATAACGTTTTTATAGCATTCAAAAGTATCTTTCTAAAATAAACTCTTTATGGTTGTAATTAAAATGTTGTAATGTAACCAAATATTATTAGAAGCTACTTTATCAAGTCTTCTCCAAGTTACACAAAAATAATTATAATTTTTATCCGGTTTCCACTCCAATAAGAACTATTAGGGTCCTACTTTAAAAATTACCACATTTGATGAGTTTGTTAAAAGGTTGACTCGTGAGTAGGATAATCTCATTAAGATAGGCATCATTTCTAAATCAACAAAATCATATAATATTGTTGTAAAGAAATATTAAAATGTTCTGAACCTCCAAAACCATAGAATCCATTTCCTAACGCATAGTCATGTATCCCTCCTACATCTAATACTTCTTCATATTATTTCAATTCTTCAAGAACAAACGATGCTTGTGTTACTAAATGTAATTTTTTGGAGTAAAAAAACATTCTAAACTTAATTGTTTTAAGATATTGGAACTTCTTAATGAGAAAATGCATAAGCATAAAATAATTCTTCCATCTTCTTATACCTCTTTTGTAAAGGGAAATGAAAAATATAAATTTTCCATTGTTGTTGCTTCATTTGAACATAAATGAATAGTTGATTATAGAGAAACTCATCGCATGGCTAGATCAATAGTGATGTTTTCTTCTATTTAGAATTTTTCTTCATAAGCATATCTTCATGGATGACTCATCTTCTTTGAATGTTAAGGGAAAATGAACTCTTGAGATTAGTGAAGACATCTTCAAAAATTTATTCTATGTGCCTTCTATCACAAAAATATAATTTTATTCAATCAAATCACTCACATTGGCAAGATACTTGAGTTCATAGGCGACTTAACAATCATTTAAGAGTACTATGGTCCTTTATAGATCATTACAGTGGGAAAGATATATCATAATGCATGCTTGTATACATTTTCAAATTTTATACCTAAATTTACTTCTTAAATATTACTCACTCAAAAAAATCAAGTAAGTTGTGGTATGATTTTTTCCACTTGAACTACCGTTATCTTGAGCACCTTCATGTCCACAACATAGTCACTAGTTTTCCTTCCATTTTTTTGTTTGAAGGTTTATTTCTTGGGTTTATTCTTGGAAAACATCTTGATGATTCCTACACAAAGGGAAAATCACAAAGAGCATTTCAGTTTCTTTAATTTGTGTATAGTGGCATTTTTGAACCCATGTCAACAGTTCCATTTTATTGGGACCGTTATGTACTAACCTTCATTGATGATTTCTTGAGATGTACTTGTATAATTTTTGTAAGTTTTTTTCCACTTTTTTTTAATTTAAGGAATTATTGAAAAGTAATTAGGAAGATCATTAAGTGTTTGCACATAGAAAATTGTGATGAATACATGAATTCTTTATTTGAATCATTTTTTCCTTGCATTAAATTTCGATTCAAAGATACTGAGTTCCTCATAGTCCACAAAGCAGAGAGGCATTTATAAAATAAATAATCGCATACTCAAAGAGATGGCCACTTGTATGATTCACTCATGGGATTTTTCTCATGCTTATTGGGTTAAGGTTATAAACTCGAAAACCATATTAGAATCATGTTGCACTCAAGGAAATCAAATGTATGACTCTAAAGAATCTTGGAGTGGTGAGAAAACCATGGTGAGTACTTGATATTCTTTGGATGTAAAGCATGGGCTCACATTCCCAAATATAAATGTAAGGCTCTATAACCATACAACAATCCTTACATATTTCGTGGGTTATCTTAATGATGTCAAAATATTTAGACTTTTACGTCCTCATACACACCAATTAATCATTTCTAGACATTTTTACTTTTACAAGTATCCTCTATAGTATAAATCATCACCCACCTCTTCTTCCATTCTTGATATGACATACACATCAAATAATTCTTTGAAGGATGATACACCTCTTGTTGATGAGGATCCTCCTCCTCATCCAATTTCTTTCTCTTGTACCTATGTCCTTTCATTGATGGGTTTAATAGACATGAGTTACATTTGATTATTATTGTGTTGATCCTACCAATACTTGATACACTCGAGAAACTTATATAGAGCTCCCTCATGCATACATTTCTAATGCATAAAATCCCCAATCCTTTAGTGAGGCCAATATAAATTCTAAATTTGGCATAGCCATGGAAGAAGAGTATGCTTCTCTTATGAAAAATAATACGTAGGATTTATTTCCTCTTCCAAATATTCAAAACACAATTTTTTTGTAAATGGATTTATCAAACCAAGTATGAAACATATGAAAGTATTGAGAACTATGAATCATGATTGGTCTCCAAAGGATTTTTCCAAATGGAATACATTGATTATTTAAAGACCTTTTTCCAATTTCTAATTTGAACTCCAGTCATTTTCTTATTTCTATTATTGCCTCATGTATATAAACAATACATCGATGATTTGAATAGTAATTTTCTTCATGGTGACTTTCATGAGGAGATCTATATGGGCCATCACCTAGATTTGTCCAAGACTTCACACTTATATTTTAGTTGAAGGTATCCCTTTATGGCTTTAAAAAACACCTCAAACATGGTATGAGAAGACAGAGTCCTTCCTTCTCTCATGATTCTCTTGTTTCCATTTCGACCCAACTATCTCGCATTATGTGACATAATAATGAGATTCTTACTATTTTTTTATATATTTGGATGATCTCATCCTCACAAGTAGATCATTGTTATCACAAAAATTAGCACCCTAAGATTTTGTAATGCATATCTCTACTTTTTTCTAACATGGACCATCTCTCAAGTTGTGGGACTTGCATACTTGAGATGGACCTCCAGAGAAGGTTGGTTCCTCTACCTAATCCTAGCACTAAACTACTCCTAAGAAAGGAAATGCAACTAACTACTCCTAATCTATCAATTCCAAGGGACCAGGGAGAGAGAGAATGCATGAAAATGAAGAATTCCTACACTAAAAGAGGTGATAACACCAAGAAAAGGGGTGAAATATCCTACTGAGGGAGAATATTGAAGAGAAATGCAACTGAGAGAGGTCAGGATAGCTTTGACACGTCCCAAAATAGCATTTAACACCAAATCCCCATGAAACACAACAACACAAGCCTAAAAATAATAGAAACATGCACATAATAGAATAAAAATAACAAAGAGGCAAGGAAAGACAAGAAAATAAATGCAAGGGTTGAGAGAACACCACAAACACAGATTTTATTGCTTAAATGGTTGCACAATCCATTATATATACAAAATAAAGGCACAAATACATTCTACAAGCCCATGTGAAGGATTACATCTTAATGGAATTGAGAATTTTTTTACAGAGTTTCCCACATCCCAGAATATCTCCCTAAAAATGAGAAGAGTTTACAATATATAGAAGTGAATGAGAGAAGAGAAAAAGTGAAACTTGGATTTCTACTCCCACCCACCAAAAAATTTCATTGAATGCTCTAAAAATGTCATGAGAATCCTTAAAAATCATTTCCCCATGCACTTTAGCTTCTAGAAGAAGAAATGGGGTGTCATACTTCATTAATTGCGGTGGTTGGGCCTAAAACTGTGCATTTTCGTCCTGGTGATTTTATCTAATTTTTGTACAAATAACCTCAAGAAATTCGAGAAATACAATTTTCATTGCATAGAGGACATTGATACCTTTCCAAAAATATAAATTTCGTGAAAAATGGAGCAACAGTCAAAAGTTATGGCCATTTTAAGTTTCACGCGAAAAATTGTTGTTTTCCTTTGTTCTGCGGATTTTCCAGTTTTCTGTGGCTTTAGTCTTCTGCAGCAATTTTATTTCATGTTTTTCTTTTCCAGATTCAAGAGGTGGTCATTTTCCTTGGATGATGATTGATTTCATTGTTGAGATGATGGAGCACCGTATAGTGTTCAAGTGGGCATCTACTTTGCGACACGAGACATTCAGAGAGATGTGGGCTTGAACGAGCCACAAGTGTTATGGTATTGATGTTGCATTTTGTTTCAGTGTTGGGCACATGAGCATATTATGATTTCTCATCCATTAGGTTTACCTTGTGATATTGATGTTAGACATCTTGGCTTCATGAGATGGAGCTAGAATCTGGGTCGAGTGAGGAAGGCCAAGGGGCTTGGTTATTATAGAGACTTGGTGTCGGGACTTCAAGTGGGTGATGTGGTGTGGAGACCATACCTATATTTCCTTAATTTCCCTAAGTTTCCTCAAGACTTGTTGGGATTACAACAAGACATTTGGATACAAGGTTGTAGAGCTAGAGAGGATGAGCTCCTATGTTTCAGTCATATTAGGAGGTAGTTTGGACTGACTCGGGATATACCCTGCAGATCCAGTGTAGTGTAGACGGGAGGATGGGCACACCGAGACTCTGAGGGCTGTTGTAGTGAGGCCTGTAGTTATTGATGAGCAACAGTAGGCTATGGGTCCCGATGACAAGGCCGATTATTCGATTCATGATGTGGGGTGACTCCATATTTTACAAGACATGGTGGGCCCAATCATTAAGGAATTTCGATCGACTAGGGCAGCGGAGAGGGCTGCATAGAAAATCAGACGAGTGCATCTCGAGTGGCAAGAGGAGCACATGTGCTAGAGGAGGAGAGGGGTGAGGGTAAGGAGAAGCACTGAGAAAATTAGACGAGTGCGTCTAGAGGAGGAGCACAAAGTCTTTAGAGAATCGGCTATTGTAGTAGTGATGGTCAAGAAGGCCATAGTGGAGGGAGAGAGGTGTAACTTGTAGAGAGCGTGATGACCTTATGGGAGTCTAGGATACCCTCATCGCAGAGAGGGATGGATTGATCATTGAGAAAAATAGCCTTCAAGCATAGCTTGTACAAGTCTCTCTTGATAGAGAGAAGTAAAAGGGACATAGAGATACATTGAGGAATGCCTTTGGGATCACATGGCCTTCCATATTTGGCGTAGAGTTGTCGGTGATGGCTCGACAGAGCGGAGCATCTGTAACACCTCCTCTTGGTATCATTTTAGTGGTGCACTACAAGGTTTTGGGAGTGGAGAAAGACTATTATGTGGACCGATCATCAAGAGCTATCATGATGCTACATTATATTTTGATCATGTAGCCACCCGGGGCGGCCACAACATTGGTGAGGCCTAGTGCTAGCATGGTGAGCACCGGGACAACCTCCTCGGAGACCAAAGAGAGGGGGTGATGGAGAGGGAGGAGCCATAGGTGAGGTTGTTTGACGAGTGCTCATAGAGGCGGTGGAGATACGGAGTGCAGCTAGAGGCACTCCTACTCCTAGAGGAGAGGGTGGTGCCGCACGATACTAGGACAAGTTGATTTTACCACATGATTTATATATGATGTTATAGGCTCATAGAAGCCCATTTTTTTGCATGATAATACATTGATTATCCAAACATTTGTGATGTATGTCGAGACTTTGATATATATATATATATATATATATATATATATATATATATATATATATGATGGTGATGGTTTATGACTTATTCTTGTGATTTGATTTGTATATGTTGGATGTTGTATGTTTTATTTGAAATGTGTTGATATTTTAGATGGATTTAGAATTTTTATTAAACATGTTGTAAAGGTGGTTTTGATGTTTGATTGATTTAAATGACTTTAAAAAGTGATCCAACAAATATGCTAAATAAAAAATGTAACTAAATAAAATGAAGTGAAAATGGAAAGATTGCCCCACTATGAATTTGGTATATGTGATGGGTTTCAAAAACACTTTTGCACTTGTAGCCTTTCAGATGTTAAATAATATTATCAATGGGTAGTTATGCAAATCATGATTAATTCAAGTGAAATGTATTTTTCTAGGACGGAAAAGGGATTTCTTTGTGTAAGCGATGGGGAGAAAGGGATCTCCTTCTCAACATATTTATAGGGAATTGATGCCCTAGCTTTACATGTTATTTTGAAGAAAACTAATCGATGTGGGAAGTTTGCCATGATGGGAAAGTTGATCAATGTAGGAAGCTTTCTGGATGCTTCTTGATGTATTTTTAAGGTTGATAAAAACGGGAAGCCTTTTGTATGAGTAGCCATCTTTCGAGGGTATGGTCTACATTTTGATTTTTGACTGGATTGTGGTCCTTTGAGGGATCGGTACATAATTTTGACTACTAGTTGTCCTTTGAGGGAATAGTCTATTGATAATTTTGATAATGATTTTTGAATAGTTGTCCTTTGAGGGATCAATCTATTGTATTTTGATATTTTGATAGGATAAACATCTAAATGACTTTCTTTCATATATTATTGAGCTGAGGGAAAAAAACCATAATAAACTATTTTGAGGAGGGGATAAGATGTGCATTCTACTTACACCTACATTCCCGATGTCATGATTTTGATGAATGGGTGTAGTGATTTTAAGGGACTTTTGCAAGGAAGGAACCATTGCAAAGATATGACGAAGTGGTGGGATTTGACTAAAACTATTGTCATGACGATCAATTATTTAACAATAGAAAGGCCACAAGTGTGAAGCATTTAGAGGTTCCCTTCGAGTTACCCATAAAGAGAAGTGAGACGATACACTTCGACCCATACTTATGAGTGATAACGTGCGAGACCAATCCAATTGGGGAAAATTTCCATGTTTACTCCATTCTAATGTAGTGACATTCGATATTCTTTAAGTACAAGATTACCAATTTTAAAGTCACGTTATTTAAAAAAATTATTGTACAATCTACTAATACGTTGTTGATAAAATTGATGATCTTAGAGGGCTGCTAGGCCCTTTTCATCTAACAATTCTAATTGTGCTAAGCGATCTTGGCGATATTCTTCATCAAGGATGAAATATTTGAGAGATACACATAATGATGGAATTTGAATTTCAAGTGGTATGATGGCTTTAGAGCCATAGACAAGTGAAAAGTCATAGCACCTATAGGCGTGTGAATACTAGTTCGATAGGCCTAGGAGTGAACGGGATTTGGAGATGCCAATTCCTTCCCACATTGTTTATTGTTTTCATGAGGATTTTGTTAAGTGTTTTATTAGAGGCCTCGGAAAAACTAAGTTTGACGTTGAATGTATCACAAATATTTTTAACTTCCTTATTTTTAAAGGATTTTCCATTATCTGTGATGAGCTTATGTGGGATGCCAAAATGACATATGATATTCTGATATATGAAGTTGATGATAGGTCCATATTTTTTCGAGGTTAAAGGAATAGCTTCAACCCACTTAGTGAAGTATTCAGTTGCTGTGATTATGGAATGATGTTATTGAGATGATTTTGGATTGATTGCATCAATGAGGTCTAACCCCCATTGAGATAAATGCCACAGGTCTTGAGAAGGTTGTAATTCTTGACTAGGGACATAACCGAGATATGAATGGAGTTGGTATTTGACACACATATTTACGTATGCTCAACATTATTTAGCGATGGTATGCCAGTAATACCCCAGCCGTATAGCATGTTTAGTAATGGAATTTTCACTCAAGTGACCACCATATATGTCATCATGGACCTCTTCGATTGCTCTAGTGTATTCATAATATTTAAGACATCGTAACAGTATGCCGTCAAAACTACGTCTATAAATGATACCACCTATGATGAAAAAGTGGGTGACGTGTTGAAGAAGGGATGGTTTAGCGTATTGTGATAAATCCAATGCGAGTTTATATTTAGAGAGATAGTCATATATTTGTGTGTTCCATAAAGTCGGTGGATTGTTTTCAATGGCATTGATGGAAGGAAGATCATTTTGATGTGAATGATGATCCAAGAATTGAGCAATTATAGACATCTTGGTTTTATCTTTTGATTTTTTGTTTCAAAAGGGACGAGGGATCTGAGGGATACCATAGTATCTGCAAACCTGTTAGAAGATTGTGGAATGGATTGAATGGTGTAATGATTGAGTGTGCCAAGGAGAAATTTGACCAAAACTTTATATTTTAGAGGGATTTAATTTTTACATTGATATTCTCCTTTCACTTGATTGATGACAAGTTATGAATCTTCGTAGATTTCCAGGATGTGGAAACCTAAGAGAATGGCAGTGTTGAGATCCATGATTAAGGCTTCATATTCTACCATGTTGTTGGTACATTCAAAGTTAATTTTGAATGATAATGGTGGTGGAATGTTCGAAGGTGGTATGATAATGTCTCCAACTCCTCCCCTTCTTGGCATTAAGTATTTTTGAAGAAGAGGGTCATTTTGATATGGATGAAATCAGATTCATCGATGTCATATTCATTGATGTTGTTGATGGATTCGTGCAGGGGAAAGCATTCGTGAGGTGGTTGATTATCTGGAAGGGTTACTTCAGCGAGTTGATCCGAAATGGCTTGACCTTTAATATATATCCGAGATATGATCTCGAGGTTGAATTTAGTCATAAGCATAAGCCATTGGGTTATACAATCATTGTTATAATATTTAGCGTGCATGGCTTTAAGTGGGTTGAAACTAGTGATGATGTATGTCTTTTGATTGAGAAGATAATGTCGAAGTTTGGAGGTGGTGAAATACAACGCACATCATAATTTTTCAGCTTTATTATAACGTGTTTCATATTCATGGAGTGTATGACTAATGTAATACATGGCCTATTCATGACCTTGACTATCACGGTGGGTGAGCATAGCTCCTAAGGCATGTTCTAAAGTAGATATGTATAAATAGAATGGCTCCCCTTCATGAGGTGGAGTAAGCACAGTGGTGATAATATGTACTATTTGATTTCATCAAAGGCCTTCTGACAATCAGAATCCCAATGAAATTCTATGTCCTTACAAAGGAGATGGTGAAACGGTTGACAGAGGTCAGAAAGTTGTGATATGAAACATTGAATGGAATGTAATTTACCTTGGAGGTTGCATAGTTACTTAAGATTGGATAGTGGAGGAATTTCGATGATTTCTCTAACCTTTTCTAGGCCAAATTCAATTCCATGGATAGATACGATGAATCCTAAAAAAATTCTCGAGGACACCAAAAACACACTTTACAGGATTAAGATGAAGGAAAATTGGATTAGGCAGTGAAGATTGATTCAAGGATGTCAAGATGATTTTTTTGTGATTTAGATTTTCCTAAGAGGTCATCAACATAGTCTTCAACAATTTTTAGATGAGACCATGGACAATGTATGTCATGGCGCATTGATAAGTATCCCCGCCAAGGGCATGATGTGATAACAAAAGGTTACCCAAGGGTAGTAAAAGAATTTTTGTGTTGATTGTCGGGAATGATGAGGATTTGATTATAACATGAAAAAACATCCATAACGAAAAGAATTTCATGGTTGGCGATTAGGTCAACACATTGATCTATGTTTGAAAGAGGGAAATCATATTTTGAACAAGCAATATTGAGATCATTGAAATCTATGCAGATGCATATTTTATCCGAAAATTTAGTTACAAGGATGACATTAGATACCCATTGTGGATAGTCAATGGGTATGATGAAATTGGAAAATAAGAGGCGTTGTAATTCTTCCTCAACAAGGAGAGCTATACGAGGATGTATTTTACGGAGTTTCTATTTAACTAGCTTAACATTGGGATACGTGACTATGTTGTGTACAAAGATGTTAGGATCAATTCAGGTATATCACTATATGACCAGGCGAAGGCTTGGTGATATTTTGTTAGGAAATAAAGTGAAATCACTTAGTTCTTGTGAATCGAGAGATTGACCAACCTTAACTATACGAGGATCTTGGGGGGTACCTAAGTTAATGTCGAGGGTGGATTTAAGGAGTAGTGGTGTGTCAGATGGTAGGGATTTCTGAAGGAAATGATCCTCGTTTCCCATGTGTGAAAGGATATCCTAATCATCCTAGTAGTGAAGGATAGCTTAGATAAATGAGTCTTCCTCAACCATTTCCGGCTAAACACGAGGTAGTGATTTGGTGGAGTGATTGGATTGATAAGTAATTTGTCCTAAATATATAACATTGATTAAAAAAGTGAGGTGGGATGGGTACAATGTCATCTACATGTATGGGATCTTCAGGATTTTTTTATGGTGGTTATAGTTTGGAAATAGTTAGGGATGTAGCAATTTTTATATAGTGGCTTCACACATCTCAGAGGTGAATATTTTATAGCCTAAACCACTTTTCTTATGAGCTTTAAGGGAGCATAGGATGGGTTGATCATGGGTTCCTTGTTCATAGCCTTTGACGCCAAAACCTTTCCACGCGAGAGATGAAGATACATGTAGGAAAATTTGCGATTGTCAAGCGACTTGAGATTCAACATGAATGGCATGGCACGATGTGGATTGATATCCTGGGATGGAGGGTTATCAATTCCCCCATAAATAAGATTTATTTTGAGATACATAGGACCATAGGAAATAACATCCCCTACATTTGGGTCATACATGGGTTGTTTGTCAAGGTGGTCATATGTTTTAGGTGAAGGGATGGAGTTAAGCATGAGGAGACAATATTCTCTAAGCGTAAGGAATTTTATAGCCTCACCAAGAGAGGAATCATCTAGTAACTTGGAAGAAGGGATATATACGATAGTGGATGATTTATTAGAGGGATTGGATATGAATTTGGGTACAAGGACATCGTTAAGTGACACATCATGTGATCAGAGAATGGATTTGGATCAATGGGAACATTGAAATTATAACCTTCATGTTCATATTTGAGACAACGATGGAGGGTGGAAGGAACGCAATGCATGGTGCATATCCAAGGGCATCCTAATAACATATTGTATTGGAAATCTCCTTCTATAATGTAAAAGAGTTCGGGAAAGGTTTTGATGTCGACTTTAAGTAGAAGTATGATAGTGCCTAATGTGGGTGCGATAGTGTCATTAAAGGATCACAATAGAACCGAGTTTGAGCGATAACAATATTGGGTAATTTGAGTTGGTTGAAAGCGAGGGATGATATGATATTAATGGCAATGCCACTATCAATCATGACCCTCTTGATAGAGATGTCATTAATATGAGTGGTGATGAATAGTGGTAGGTCATGGTCCTCTGGTCTGAGAGAGGAAATTTCAAATCATTTGAAAGATATAGAGGCGGATGCTTTGAGAGCACCCACAAAGTTTGTGAATGGAACTGGATCATTGGCTGGTACAATTATGGATATAAGGGTTTCTAACATGGCCTTCTAGTGAAAAGATGGTGTTTGGACTAAGTCATAAAGTGACATCTTAATAGGAAACTGGTGTAATTTCTTGATAGCTACTTTTTGTATTGCAATGAAAGGGCATGTTACTGCTTGTATGGAAACTTTGGCTTTTGATGGTAGCATTTGTTTAGACTCTTCAGGATCCAAGGAAATGGAAACCTTAGGTTTATCAGATGAAGTTAAAATTTTAGGAGGTGGAGGTATAGCGACGGAGGTTTTACCTTTCTTACATTCAAATGATTCTTTGTCGTAATTTTGTGAATGAGTGGTGATGTGTACGACACCAACTTGATGAGTAGGCATTTTAGGCATTGGTACTTCAGGTTTTGATGATGAAGATGTTGATGTTGATGTTGGTGTTTTGTTTGATTGAGAAGGAAGGAATAGTGGACTTCCAAGTTCCTATACTTTCAAGTGAAAGGATCTATAATTTTCTATGGAATGGCCTCGTGTTATGTGGTAATTACAGAAAATATTGAAGTTATACTGTGCAGATTTTCATCTGTGATGATCCGGTGACAGTTTAAGAGTTGGTAATGTGATAAATGACTACCGCAAGAGGTGATCTAGGATGGTAGCATAATGCCCTTTAGGTGTGTACATGGATGAGGAAAAGGTCACGTATATACTTCTTTTAGGAGTAGGTATGATGGGTTGTTTAGCCACCCATTGATTATTTTTCAGTCGTGGAGGTTTTGTAGACATCACAAGTGGTGGAAAAGGATCCTGTATGGGTGGTGGCTGATGTGGATAGTAATATTGTGTGACATGTGAGGGCAAGGGAACCTATGTGGGTGGTTTTTGTTGAGGATATATGGTCTATGTTAAAATTGCAGGATACGAGACTTAGTGTAGGGGTTTGATTGGGGATTTTTGATCCTGTAATAATAGGGTGATTAGCAGATATGAGGGATCGAGATCCATGCAAAGGAATCTAATCTATAAAAACATATTGAGGACTTTTAAAAACCTGAACAACACCCTGCTTATGAGGTACCTTTGTGGTTTTGGATGAACTAGGTGTGGTTGATGAGGATGTAGCAGAAGGGTCTAATTTCTCTAAGGTAGCAAGTATTTTGGGTTATTTTTCATATGTCTTTTGGGTGTAGTAGAGGATGTGGGTATGGATTCGGTAGTGGCATGTGACAAAGGTGTAGGAATAGTTTTAGTAACATTTTCAACAAGCAAAGTCACGGTGACTTTGGACTCATTAGATTGGTGTTGATTCCGCATGTTTTGATTCGGTAAGTGACAAGGATGTAGAAAGGGTTTTAATGATGCTCTCAATAGATGGAGGCTCCATAGTCATAGTTTTAGGCTCATTGGTTGTTGACATTGGCTATGCGGAGTTATGATTCAAGTAAGTAACGAGGGTTTAAGAAGGATATGTTCTAATTTGGTTATTGTATTGATGGTGTGGAAAACATTTGTTTGTGGTTGATCGGAGGATGAAGGGTGATTTGGAAAAGGTTGCTTAAATATGTCAAGATTTTGATTTTGGGGTGCATTTGGGTTGTGTAAATCGAGCTCACCTTTTTAATCAAGTCTTGAAGTACATCATGCGGAATGTGCGATACCTTTCGATGTCATGTCTATTGACCCTATGGTATTTACAATATTTATTATCTCGGTACCAAATGGGTTTAGCTACGATGTATCAATGGGTTGAATAGGTGGAAGATTTATCATGTTAGAGGCAAGTAATTTGTCAAATACGTGTTATAAGTCTCTCCTATAGGTGTGTAGTTACATTGTTGATGGATGCATTCAGCGGTGGTTTTTCTTTGGGAAGCAGATTTGACCATGATGGTGTTGGCAGCCATTTTTGAATTATCATGACTGGACGTTGAATTGGATGGGAACTCAAATTTTGGTTTCTTAGGATGGAGCTTTATTCTATCATATTCGAGAGATCGTAGTTCCAATTTACGGGCCATGGTGAAAGCCTCATTAAAAGTTTGGAATGATTGAATTTGTAAATTGGATGAGATATGTTTGGCACATGCACTATAGAAAAATTTGATTAATTATTTTTGTGGTAATGTAAAGGATAGTTTATTAGTCACACGCCCTCAATGGGAAACAAATTCGGTGATGGATTCATCTTCGAAATTGTCTAATGGCATATAGGTCGTTGATAGTGATTTTGTGGGCTATGTTTATGGAGAAATGGTCTAAGAAAATTTGGGCAAGCTGCATGAAGGAGAACATGGATGTTGTGGGATGTTGTTGTACCAATCTAAGGTGGGACCGACAAGGGACATGGGAAAGGTCCTCAACATCAGATCTTGATCATGAGCTATTAGATAACATGCGTGATGGAAGGCACAAATATGTTGTTGGGGATCTTCCTTGCTATAAAACTTGATAAACTTAGGAAGTTCCTAGTGGGGTGGATATGGTTTATATGGTACTGAAGGATGAATGGGCTCATTAAAAATTTGATCATAAGAGAGCACATTCTTGGATGAGGACGAAGTAACTTTGAGACTGGATATGTGGTTTAAAAGGGCTTGGAGAGGATCATATTTTAGTTTTTGTTGTGAAGATGAGATAGGTTGAAATAAGGACTGCTAGGTTGTGAGTATGCCTAATACTATTGAGGATTGCCTTGGTGGTAGAGAATGGATTTTTGATAAGGGACATTGTGTTGATAAAGATTATTCTGTTGTAGGGTATTATATTGGTGAGGCATGTATTGTTGAGGTACTTTATATTGAGGAATTTTTGTTGAGATATATGTTGTTGATAAGGAATGTTTTGTTGTGGAGTATTACGTTAATATGGAAAACTTTGTTGGGAAGAAGGGATGTGAGGTTTGTATGCACTAATATTGCAATGGTACTTACGTGTGGGTAAGTGGTTGTGAATACATAGGTGCATGCTAGAAGGATATGTTTGAGGCAACAAAGGACGATCCTTGTTGCGAAGTGCTTTGTTGGGAGATATTATATTGTGTGATATTTTGTAGGGGTGTACATTGTCATATGGAAATAATTGATTGTGAAGGTTAATGTATATATTGCAAGACCTGGATGAGTGCTAGTAATGGTACTTGGTATTGACTAGTGGTGTAGTTGTATGGATAGACATGGTGATGTTCTAAATGGGACTAGTAACCTATTGGGAGGATACAACACTAGAAAATTCCACGAAACCCAAAGTGGAGATGTTTGTACTTGTGAGGAGGCTAGCGAATTGGAATAGGAAGTAGTGGTTCTACTTAGGAAGGTGTGGAACCTATGGAAGGATTGGGAAAAGGTGAAGATTGTTGAGTAGATATGTTTTGTGATGAAATCATGTGGAGGTTATAAATAGGGACCTGAAGAGACATATGATATCTCGTGTTGATTAGCGGGAGATTGTTCATTTGATGTGTAAAATGGGTTAGTATAGATGGTAGGAACCTTGGGTTGACTTATGTTTGGTATTTCAAATTGATTTTTCAAAGTGTACGGATACAATTTTTTGGACGATGGGTTCTTGATTTTGGTTGATAAGAATTGTAATGGCCAATGAAGGATTGTAAGTATGTGGAACTTGTTGGGGTGTACATGGTTACATTTGAAAATTTCTAGCTACTAAGTAGGCATTGAGGGAAATAGGGTTTGAGTCTATCATTTCTTCAAAGACATGGTCTCCCCTATTGTAAAAAGGAGGTTCAAATGCTCTAGGAGAAAATGGATGTTTTGATTCTAGTGTATGAAGGATTTACCATGATATCAATGTGGGGAATGAGAATATTTGTATTCAATTTCATTTTTATAGTTGACCCTTGAGTCACTCCAAGTCCGTTGGTTGTTCAAAGGGGATTAGATATATCTGTTTGATAATATGGGATTTTTTGTGTGTTGGTGTTGAAAGTGTTGTAGTGTAAAATGGGACATTTTTTTGAAATGTAGGTGGTGGAGTAGACATGTTTTCAGGAATTTGGTTATGAGCTTATTGTCTAGTAAGTACCATGATAAAAAAACACACAAACACTTAGAAAGTAAAAATAACTAAATGGGTTGATTTACAAACAAAAAGCAAATGCAAGAAAAATATGTTGTTTAGTATTTATCTTGATTAGTTATGAGAAATTGAAATGTGTAAGATGGTTAATGAGGGTCCTAGAAAATGGTAACCTATATATGGTTTTGGGTATGTTTAAGGGTGAAGTCCTCAATATACCCAAAGGTACGCGAGGCCCAACTATGTACTGCTGCTCTTGGAGTACATGCATGTATATTTGGGCTTACCCCCTCACTTCATGGTCCCAATGCGATAAGGGGGTCAGGTGTTGAGCCAAAATATACCGAAAAACATGAGATTATACTCATCCAGAACACCAAATTGGATTCCCTGTTGGGTGATGAAATCCCAATCAGTTTCACCCTGGTAGGAATGTTTGAATGTGTTTTTATTTGATAGTGATTCAGTTACGTGTGAGGGATAATAAGTGTATGTAATGAATTAACCTCCTTAATTATATTATGTAAAACAAGAAAGATGCAAATGGTTTATTTTAAGATCCCAAAATGAAGTGTTGATTTTGATGAAGAAAGACATGAAAAGATGCAAAACATAAAACAAAAAAGAAGGTTGTTAGGAATTACCGTGAGAGTGCTCTATTTTTTAAAAAAATTGAAATTTTAAAGTGAGTAAGAAGTAAGTATAGCAGATGAAATTTCAAAAATAGTTCCCTGAAACTAGATTAGAGAAAACAAAAAACAAAAAATTGTGAAGCAATGTAAAAACATAGTCTAATTGCTGGCGATTGACGCAAACGCGGGTGATTACTAGACAGTGAAAATAGTGAATATTTTTTTGATAAAGTGAAACAAAATAATAAGGGACAAGCATCCCACCAGGCATCCTAGAATGTTGAAGGAAAATTTTACCTCAGGGCTTTGGTTTTATACTTCAAAGGGGGAAAAATTGCTCAATCTCAATATGGTGGGTTTTGCAAGATACCCGTGAGATGTGGTGGGTGTATGATTATTTACACTCCATGGAGAACAAAATAGACTTCCTTTCCCTAAAATTAAGCCTACAAATAAAAAAACACTTACATAAAATAGAGTTAGTAAAATAAGATGGGCGGGATGTCCGGAAAAGCCCATCCCTAGAAGCACAAAAACTTCCTTAAGTGGATATCAACCTACTTTTAAGAAAAATAAGCTTTATTGATAAAAATATGGAGTACAATAGATGATATATGATTATGTGATCAAAACTATTTATCACTTATTTAGATTAATACATACATCAGCTGATAGTAATGAAATGTAAAACAACAAGCCTAGAATCCAAATTTAGAATCTAAGTCGATGTCTAGGTTTCTCGAGAAGTTTGAGCCTACAGCAATGTGCTAAGTCCTCATCTTTTGTGAAGTAAGAATCAAGCTCAAAGTTGTAATCTTCCATGAAGAATTTAGATATCTCCTCTTCCTTTTCGTATAGATGTAAATGATCAAAATTAGTTAATGGAAGGTTGATGTTGCTTTCGATTTCAGTTTTAGATGCGTTGCGGGTGTCCTCTGGGGTGTTTAGCCTACATCATAGTTGTACTCAAATGATGCAAGGTCAGCTTGGATCCTCTTAACCTTGTAAAATGCTTCCCAAAACTCTTCAGGTTGCTTCACGAATGCATTGGGTTGATGCAAAGGTTGCTTCCAAATGGTCAAGAGGCGCAACATGGATAGCACACAATTCTAAATCATGTAACAATTCATATTGCTCCCAGTGTAAGGGGTGTTGGAAAATTGGTAGTGAATCAATGTTGGTAATGGGATGATTAATACCTAATATGGCCATCTACCAAACCCATAATTGACAAGATGTTAGCGATTAAAAGAAATGGATACAAATTGTTAGGAGATTTGAAAAAATGTATGGAAGAAAAATATTATGCAGGAATCGTAGGTGATTCTAGCAATCACCAACGATTACTATGAATTCTAACAGGATAATAAAATTGATAATATAACTTGATTAATATGTGATTGTGATGACTTCTAAAGCTTAACCCAAAATGAAAATTGAAATATGATCGAGTTACGAAAATGGAAACATAAAACAATGAAAATAAAATATCACCTTAGATGATTGATTAGATATAACAAATTGAGTGGTGATGGCTCAACAATGTCCTAACAATGATGATGAACGATACAACAATCGTGTTGATGTAGTGTAGCAATAGTGAATCCTTTTTTAATGGCTTAGAGTCGTAACGTTTGTGGATGGAAGTAACGTCCTTGAAAAATCCAAAGACAATCCCCTAAAGAGGATGAGAAACATGTTTAGATAGATTGTCACCAACGTGTGATAATCGGTGGTAATTTTGGCTAATTCAAGTTAGGGGATAAAAAGAGTGATTTTCTTTCCATTTTGATCTTGATTTGAAGGGATTTTGAGAGAGGTTGAGATACTAAGAGGGATGAGCTCGGATGAGGACTAAGTTAGTTAGGATAAATGTGGAGGTGTTTTTAGAAGGTTTCTAATTTAACTTAGTTCTAACTAGTTAGGGGTGGGAAGTAGTTATAGGGATAAGTTAGAGGTGGTTAGGCTATATTTATGGAAGGTTACTAAATTAACTAGTTACAACTAGTGAGTGTGGATGAGTTCACATGGTGAGGTGTGAGGGTATAATTGATTTATTTAATTTAATTATTTAGACCTAAGGATATGATGACATGAACGTTTAAAAAATTAATTAAAGGGCACAAGTGGGTGACCTATTGTTGTGGAGTGTCATGAGTGGTGTGTTTTAATTGTTTTGACAATCGTGAATGAGTTTAGATAATGAAGATGAGAGATTGTAGATTTTCGGTGTCTACACTATGTTCATCATTTAGCATATTTGTTCATCTCAAAGGAATCAATAAAATCATTAATAATTGCATATCCTAAGTTTAATCATTCTTATTTATACTCAATTGTAAAACAACATATAAATACTTTCATATCCATCAAAACAAGTTAAAAAAACCAAGTATTATATTCAAACTTAATAAGGATAATCCATTATTTTCATAAGTGAGGATATAAAATTCATTAGGAATAATGCCCGCTAATAAACTTGTGATGATGATTCATTCGCTTTAATAAATAAATACAACAATTCTTATCAGATTTTAAACAAATATCACTTGGTGTAATCATGTAAACGATCCAATCAGATTACTTCATGAATGTCGTTCCTTCCTACAAATTTTAGAGAGAGAAAATATATGGGTTAGTTCAAAGAACTAACATGAGTTTACTAGATCATATTTTTGTTGTATTTAAATGAAATAATAGTATAAGTTAAGGTTAAAATAATTGAAAACAAATAAACTTCTTAGTTTATTAATTGGATAACGATCATCATCTAACTACGTAACCATTTCCCGTATTTACATATGACTTAAAAATGGATCTTTTACCATTATAGTCAAATAATCAAACCAATGTATACATTTCCCATTTCTTACTCAATAATTTATATTCTTGTAATTAATTCAAAGCAAAATAAATAACTTCAAATCTTTATAATAAACCATTCAATACCCAATACTTGCCAACTTTCATTCCTTTAAGCAATAAGTCAAACAATCATACTTATAAGGAGCTAAATCATTGCTAACAATCAAGTACATTGATGAGTTTAATATCAAAAATTTCTAGATATATCATTAACCAAATAATATTTACTTCTCAATAGTTCTCTTCAATAACCAGTTCACAAGAGAGAAAGAGAGAGGTAAATCATGTTTTAAGGTTCTTAATAACAACAATAACGTCAAGATCTTAAGAACTAAGATACACACAAATATTCATGTCTAGTAACAAAATGAGAATAGTTCTATGACATCTAGAAAGGTTGAAATCATAATAACCCACATCCAAAACTGGTGAAGCATATATGTTAAAAGTAGATAAAAACCTACTCGGATGAGCTAAAACAATCTAACTCAAGCAAGCTTATTATGGGGCTATGAAAATCCCTTCATTTTAACCAGATCAAAGAAAAATATCAACGAATAATAACTTCAAGTTCTTAATAATTACTCATCTCAAACACAATCTAGAAGGAAAAGAGAAATCAGTTTATTATCTATTGAAAGAACTTAATGACGATCAACAAAACAAATCCCTTAGTGAGATCGAACCAACAAACCATCAAACCCATTAAGTGCTAAGTAGTAAGCAATTTTTATAAGTCCAAAGAAGGATTTAAACCACACAATAAAAATAGCCTAGCTCTAAAATAGATATCAATAATAAAACAAATTTTAAACCATCAAAAGGTGAGCTTGAAATGAGTTGATAAAATAATTAAAAAATAAAAATATATATTCCATATTTCCTTATAAACTCAAACCCAGATGTAAAATCGAATACAAACCCATAACGTTTTCTAGAATTTACCTTATTCCCTTTTAAAAATTTCACATTAAAAACAAGAAATTGTTTTGGTTTTAAAACAACAAATAATAAGGTATATATATTTTCAAAAATTAAATATTTAATCAACAAGATCTAATAAGTTGTATCAATTCTCAAATATCCTTTCTAAATTTATTTTCTATCCCAAAAAAGAAGAAACAAATTTCTTCAAATAAAGAGAACCATCTCTAGATTTAGAAACCAAATGATAACCCGAACGTATTCCCAAAATTTCATATTAAAAACAACAATAACGGGAGAGATAAAACCCATGCCTGGTTTTCCTTTTTTTCCCTTATTCTTCACTTGAAATATGCAACTCGAATACTTCCCAAAAAGTCCACAAATTTTCGCAAATAAAGATTTTAAATACCAACACACCATTAAAATAACTTTATAATTGCATGCATTTAACCAAAAATAGATTTCCATAAATACCTCCTCAAAAACCTCCATGCTTAGCTCAAGACCAAAACCAAACAACAATGCAAAAATGTGAATGGGTGAAGGACTTGCATGTTTTAGCTTCTTAAGGAAGCTATCGGTTCCCAAGGAACCAAATCCATTTAATGTATTTAATAATATTAGTTCCACGTTGTAGCCTCAAAACCCAAAACGTTTTATGCCTTGGTTTCCACTTTTCTAATTTCTATGCCATATGGTCTATGACCAATTAAAACATCAAAACTATATTTTAGTGAAAAAGTGCATTTCAAGTTTAGTGCAAATTCATTTAAAATAGGGCTTATTTACGAGAAATAATTATTGTAAAAATTTTGATTGGTAGTTTGATATTGAGTGCCATTTTTTACAAAAGTTAAAAAATTTCATTTCCCAAAGCCTTGGACCTATTTATTTTTAAAACGCAGATGAAGTTATAAAGTGCCAAAATTGTTGGGGGCACTATCTATTATAGTTTCTAGGGGATGTACAATGTGTTTTCTCTTTTGTTCATAACTTCTTTCTTTCTACACATTTCTTTGTTTTCTGCAACAACTACCATGACTTTACCTTTTTTTCACTAATGGATCTATGTTCAATTAACCCACTTACACCATTTAATTATTATGAATGGAAATAAAAAATGACCATTGCACTTAGGAGAACAAGGTTGTATCGTATCAAAATGGGGTTAGAACCTGAGCCTAGTGAAGTTGCAAAAAAATTTAGTGGTTTAATAAGTGAGATGACTCCTTTGGTATTTTTGTCTTTTAGTGTCTCTTAGACTCCTCTTTCACAGAGTCATCCAAATATCCCAACAAGGTGTGAAAAACCTTGAAACCTTATTTGGAAATGTTGATAGTATGAGGGGTCATGAGCTAGAAATAAAACTTATCTTAATTCCTAACATCTTTGACACTTTGGAATATTTATTTACCAATCTAAAGTCCTTACAATTGTAGTTAAAAGAATGTGGAACAAAAATCGGGATGAACATCTAGTTCTTTCAATGCTTTCCAAACTAGGTCATGAAAACTCTATCTTTATCTCTACTTTCTATGCTACCAAGATGACTCTAGGAGCCACCTAGTCTATGCCATCTTTAGACGAATTTATTTTTTACTTGACTAAGGAGAAATACAAGTTAATACAAATGGGTACCTTGAATTCCTCCAAACCTCAAGCTCTCATTGCCAAGAATTGAAAACTAGAAAGCCTCATTAGACAAAGAGTAACAAGGATCAAGAAAACAAGAAGGATCAACATTCTTCCACCTCTACATCAAACTCTGAAAATTATCTTCTAGTGATAATTCCAATAAATAAAGGATCAAATGTGGGTATTGTAAAGGGATACACGATGAAAGAATTTTTTTGAATAAATATATTAACCACCTCACAAGTCTTCTTGAGAAGAACAAGATAGGTGACCCCAAGTCTTCTAAATAATCTTCATCAACCAATGAATCCTCCAATGAAAATGGAAAAGGGAAAGAGAAAGAATCAGGAAAGGAAAAAAAGGGAGAGCCCTTGTTGTAATTGTACCACCACCTCCTACATGGGTTATTGATTATGGTGCTTCACATCATATGGATTCTTCACACGTGGAGTTCACTTCATTAGAGCCATGTGACATGTCTACTATATGATTGGGTGACAACAATTCTACACAAGTTTTTGGGAGAGGGCATGTTGAAGTGAATGGAGGAATATTCAATAATGTTCTTAGTATTCCCTGACTATCAATTAATCTCTTATTATTCTACCAAGTTACTCACCTTAGTCGGGGTATGCGGGTTGAGTTCACTCGATTTAGTCTATTTCATATATTTACATAGTGACACTATCGTATTAGTGGGTGTAGTCAATCATTAGACTTGGATATATTCCTTATTGTACTTTGTTCCTCCTTTAAATTCTTCACCAGATTCACCTGTACTTGATGACACTTTTGATCTTGAGCACATATCGATGAGAACTTCTCTTCTAGCACATATGACTACAATAGAGATGAAGACTCACTTCCACTATCTCCTTGTCACCTTCCATATTTAGAGGAGTTATTTCTTGATCCACATACTTCTAGTCCACCTCAGGATTTTCAGGGATAAATCATCTTGATTCAATATTCATCGAGACATCAAGAAGTCTTCTACTCAGTTACAGGACCCTCCACATTCTTTCTTCACTTCTGCATCAGATACATCATTCCTTCATGGAGTAATTGGCACTTCTACTATGTATGAGGAGCATAGTTCCTTGGATAGGAACCACACCTTGGTTGGAGATCCATCAGAAACTTGGCGGATACCTTCACTTTTCCATGGTGATCCACTCTTCACTACATCTACTTTTGAGCCACAGTCACTCCAAGAGGTTACTTTATAGGATACCAAATGGCTACCGGCAGTTGTAGCTTCGAGTGGGGATTTCTAGTCCTACCTTCTCTTCTTTGTCTCTCTTTTGGGGGATTTTTCTCCCTTGGGTTTTCTCATTTTACTCTATCTTTGTGAGATATACATTGTATGTGGGTACTTCATTAGGCCTTATTATCGGGACCCACTTTTCTTTTCACTTCCCACCTAAGTTGTGCTTATTGGGGGTGTTAGTGTAGGATTTATTTTCCTTTATTTTTTTGTATTATCGTACTTGGTATATTCCACCTCACTTGGATTTTCCCTACACTTATGGGATATTATTTCTTAGGTGTACATTTGACTAATTTATTCTAGGTGTTGGTTACCACTTGAGCACGTTATTCTAGGTGTTGGTTACCACTTGACTACACCATTCTAGGTGTTGGTTACCACTATTCTAGGTGGATATTGCCATGATTCTAGGAGGAGGTTACACATTCACCTCATATATGTACATCTCTTGCATTATTTTATTTGATTGTATTGAGTTGGAGATATTTCTATGTTATTACAATTATCTCTCTTGTATTTTTGTAATTTGCAGCCTTGTATGATTGATTTGTTTTGTCTTGGAAAAATTCACATATTGCATCATTCACCTCTGCATTCTTCAAACTAGTAGATATGTGATGCTTCTTCGATAATAACAAATGATAATCATGTGCGGTTGTAAGGGTCAACTAGATCTTCCTGATCTCCCTTAAATTCACTATAACTGAGTGTGTATAATCGGTATATTTATGGATGAACCTTATTAGGTTATGAGAACTATGTGTATCTCCTAAGTGTCTACCTAGAAAACATACAAGCTGTAATTCCATTCAGTATCCAAAATAATGAGTTAGGGGAATGGTGAATGGACAATGTAATTAGCTAGTTACATTACTTTGACCAAAGATTCAATCGTTGCATTGAAAACTTAGTTTCATGACCACACATAAGTCAACTAAAACTTGTCTTCTATCACTGCACAACCATCTCTACATAGTTATATAGATATAATTTTAGTTTTTAAGAAATTAGGTTTTGTATTTGAAGAATTAGAGTCCATGATTCACCCTACTAATCGAAAGGATTGTATCTATTCCACCTTAGGATCCCTATAGGAAATATAGTGACCACATAATGATTTTTATCATTACATTCTCACTATCCTTCCCATATCCATCCTAAGTTGACTGGGGTAGGATACTATCAAAAGGACAATGGTATATAGTACCTACACTTCATTTACACTTTTAGTTATTCATGAAAGATAAAATAAATGAGTTCATCTTTATGACATGTTATAATGTATCGTTACACGATATTAGATTCTCGAAAGAGGGTTATGGTAACTCAACGAGTTACTATCTTTCATTAGTACCTCTTATCAAACTAACACAAGGTAATGTTTGTCATTAAATATAGGTTTACTAACCATGTTTCACATAAATTTGTTCCATTATGTTACTCACTAAATCTAGTCCTCGTTCTCATAAGCTCATTAATTCTCATGAATAGTTCATTAAATTCCATAAAGTACTATAATAACTTTACGTTGTTTTTATTATATAGTTTTCCTTAACAATATATTTTCTTCATTTAGCATATATTTTCATCTCAAAAGAATCAATAAAATCGGTAATAATTACATATCATAAGTTTAATCATTCTTATTTAGACTCAGCTATAAAATAGTATATAAATACTTTCATATCCATCAAAACAAGTTATAAAATAGACAGGATTATATTGAAACTTAATAAGGATAATCCATTATTTTCATAAGTAAGTATATATAATTCATTCATCATCATAGTACATTAGGCATTATACCCATTAATCAACTTGTGACGATGATTCATTCACATTAAAAATAAATACAAAAATCCTTATCATATTTTAAATAAATATCACTTGACGAAGTCATGTGTAGACAATCCAATCGATTTGCTTCGTGAATGTCATTCCTACAAACTGTATGAGAGATTGTGTGTGTGTGTGTGGGTCGATTAAAAGAATGGCATGATTTTACTAACTCATATTCTTATTGTATTTAAATTAAATAATAGAATAAGTTAATTTTTCCTTAATTAAAAATAAATAAGCTTCCTAGTTTATTAATTGGATAACTATATCATGCACAAATTAAGTGATACTTCATATTGTAAGGTATGTCTACAAACAAGATACAATAAATAAACTAAAAACATATCTTTTAGACTATTAAAATAACATACTAATGCAATTATTTATTACAATAATCAAGATTGGGATTCACGTCTCGCATCCTTCAATTCCTTTCATATTTTGGGTTGCATATAATGTATATATTCTTCAAGAATAATATCAACAATGTAACCTTCATCAATGTATAACTATTATGTTCTAATGAATGATCATCATCTAACATGTTAAGCATTTTCTCGTATTTACATATGACTAAACAAAATGGATCATTTACCATTATAGTCAAATAATCAACCCAATGTATACATTTCCCATTTCTCATCAATTTTTATATTCCCATAATGAATTTAAAGGAAAATAAATAACATCAAAGCTTTATAATAAACCATTGAATACCCAATACTTGCAAAATTTCATTCTTGTAAGCAATAAGTTAAACAAATTCCTACTTATAAGGAGCGAAATCATTGTTAACAATCAAGTACATTGATGAGTTCAATATCAAAACACTTATAGATATATCATTAACCAAATAATATCTACTTCTCAATAGTTCTCTTCAATAACCAAGGCTTGAGAGAGAGAGAGACATAGAGAGAGAGAGAGAGATCATGTTTTAAGGTTCTTAATAACAACAATAACATCAAGCTCTTAAGAACTAAGATACACACAAAAATCATGCCCATTGGTAACAAAGTGAGAATAGTGCCTACAACATCAAGAAGGGTTAAAATCACAATAACCCACATCCAAAACCGGTGAAACATATATGTTAAAAGTATATAACAACCTACTCAAATGAGCTAAAATAATCTAACTCAACAAGCTCATTATGGGGATGTGAAAATCCCTTCATTTTAACCAAATCAAAGAAAATCTCAACAAATAATAACTTAAAGTTCTCAATAATTACTCAGCTCAAACACATTCTAGAAGCAAGAGAGAAATCATTTTATTCTCTATTGAAATAACTTAATGGCAACCAACAACAACAAAGCCCTTAGTTAGCTAGAACCAATAAACCATTGAATCCATTAAGTTTTAAGCAGCAAGCAATGCTTATAAGTACAATGAAGGATTTAAACCACATAATAAAAATAATCGAGCTCCAAAATGGCTATCAATAATAAAACTAATTTTAAACCATCAAATGGAGAGCTCAAAATGAGATAATAAAATAATAAAAATCCAAACAAAAATATATTCCATATTTCCTTATAAACTCGGACCAATACGCAAAATCGAATACAAATCCAAATATCATGTTTACGAATCAACCCATAATGTTTTCCATACTTTACTTTAATCCTCTTTTAAAAATTTCACATTGAAAATAAAAAATCATTCCAATTTTAAAAGAACAAATAATAAGGTATATATTTTTTCAAAAAAATGTTTAATCGCAAGCTCTAACGAGATGTATCGATTTTCAAATATCTTTTATAAATTTACTTTCTATCCCGAGAAAATGAGAAATGGATTTCTTTAAATAAGGAAAACCATTTCCATATTTATAAACCAAATGATAACCCAAACGTATTCCCAAATTTTCATATTAAAAATAGCAAAAACGTGAGAGAGAAAACCCATGCCTAGTTTGTCTTTGTTTTTCCTTATTCTTCCCTTGAAATATTTAACTCGAATGCTTCTCAAAAACTCCACAAAATATCCCAAACAAATATTTTAAATACCAACATGCTAGTAAAAAAACTTTGAAATTGCATTTATTTTATGAAAAACATATTTCTAGAAATACCTCCACAAAAACCTCCATGCTTAGCTCAAGACCAAAACCAAACATTAATGCAAAAATGTGAATGGGTTAAGGACTTGCGTTTTTTGCTTCCTAAGTAAGCTACTAGTTCCCAAGTAACTAAATCCATTTAATGTATTTAATATTATTGGCGTGTCATGTCATGGCCTTAAAACGCAAAAACTTGCATGTCTCGGTTTCGACTTTTCTAAGTTCTGCACCATATGGTCTATGAATAATTAAAACATCAAAAAATAATCCTTTTTATCTACTATGTGGTCGGTGACCAATAAACATCAATTAATTTCCTTGCTAAGTGTTCTAAGACGATGTTCAACATTAACAATGTCAAGGGGTCAATGACAAACACTTACCAAAATTTAAACAATTCATGCAACATGGTCTAATACCAATCCCAATTCATTTTAAACTTAATCAATGCAACTAAACGGTGGTCCCTCTAAACCATTCAAAAACTCCTTTACCTTAAATAATGCAAACAAATGGTGGACCTAGAATAACAAGCCTTCAATACATGAGATATGTGTGTGTTTATGTGTGTGTATACATATTTATATGTATGTTTTCTTATGTATGTATGTATGTATGTAATATTATTACTAGATGATAGCCATAATAAATATATTTAATTTTTAATTAATTAGATCATCTTTTTATGTTATAGATATCAAACTATCACTTGTTATAATTACCTTTCTCTCGGTGAGTGTTGTCATAACTTTAATCAGCCAAAAACCTTACCACGAAAAATGCATAAAGTTTGGGGTGTGACATGCTTAACATACCTTAATATCCCATTGATTACTTTATTAATTTTGTACACCTCTCTATCATCAATTTATAAAGTTTAACTACATAAAAACTAGAAACATTCATCCCCTAACACAAATTAAAAACATGTTTTCTCCCTCCCGACCACAATGCCGCTTTTAGTTGATTTGTACAAATCTACAAGTTGACCCTACTGTATGGTTTTAGATCGACATGTTTTGGGATAATTATTTTGATTATATCACATTATTATGAGAAAATATATCCCCTTGGTTGGCCTTTCATGACATAATAACCTTCAAAGTATTATATAAGCAAGTAAATCATACCTCATTTAAAAACCTAGCACTTTAAGAACTCCTCATGTAAAAGCAAGCACAAAAGGCACTCCAAGCTCCCTAAAATACAAAATAACTCATGTACATCCATTAGGAAGCACCCTCTACAAGTAGAAAGTCCCTTCCATTTTTATTATTCTCCATCTTCATTCTATAAGAAAGCAAAGTGACCCTTCCCAAGTATTTAAGAAAGTTTGAAACTCAATCAAAGCATTTTTAAAGCATAGTTTTCAAGTTCGATTACACTACAATAGATATCACATGCTAGGAGAATGACATGTGGTTTTAACCCTCGTCATATTATTGGTGACATTGGAGTTGCACAAGGGTTCCCAAAACCCACCTAAATTTGTTCTCAGAGGAAATCCTTGCACTACAAGGGTTTTAGGGTTTCACCAAATTTTTACAGAGTCATTCAAGGTGAAAGAAGAATAACAACACATAATGACATTCATTTATAGGAAGGAAAAGCACTCAGGAATTTAGAAACCCATATCCCAAGTAGGTTCAAGACCGTACAGAAGGTTTAATACCGTATGGACGCTTTTGACCCAGTTTTATAGCTTTGACCAGGTTTAGTTTCAGTGCAGTTTCTATAAATATCCATTTTCAAACTCAAGCATGTGAGAGATTGTGAGCATGAGGATCAAACCGAGAACACATAGATATCAACAAAGTTACACTCAAATGGAAACTTGATGTAGTTACAAGTAGTAAGGAATCAATTAACCACCAAGAAATTATGCATGAAATAAAAAGGTATGTTGGGCCTTGGAAATGTGACTAAGTATTGAAGAGTGTGCATACGCAAGACCTATAGAGGAAACACACGTAAGAGAGAATATGGTGAGATCACACGGATGTCGGTGTTCGTGTGCGGGAGACAAAAATGGTGCTCTAGGATTACTTCAGGAGAGTTGAGGACTTAGTCGACTATGGGTGTGATGCTAAATATAGAGATGAAGTGGGTGACACGCGAAAAATATTTCATACGTAAAGAGAGTATTTTTGGAGCAAGGAACTAGTAGTTTGAAATAGATCATGAAGACTTGTAGGCTACGCAAGGATATTTTGGGATGAGTGGAAGGTAAAATGACATGCGAGTTTTGGGCTAAAAATAGGATTGGAACTGAAGATAACTATAGATGATCTTTTTTTAGAAGAGCTTGAATGCTCTCTTGTTATCTTGTTAAGCAGCTCATGGGGATATTCTTATCATGCAGCCTATTTTGAGGATTTTTAGGTGGTGAAGGGAAATTCCCCACCCCTATATATATGTATTGATTTGTATGGTTTTAGTATTTCAACTCTGTAATAGAGTTATGATGTTGGTTTATGAGAGTGCATGACTTATGGTGATACTCTTATGTATGTATCCATCTTCTCGTGTTTTTCAAAGTGATTAATACAAAGGATCTTTTTGGATGGATATTGGTTATTGACTTATCTCGTAACTAGATCTTGCATAGTAAATCTGATCTTTATTCTTGTTTAGTTTATTCTTGCATATGGTTATGATCTAAATCTAGTTGTGGTTTATCTTTGCATGGTTGTTATGGATTTGGATTATATGTCTTTTCATGCGAACTCCTTGTCAAATATTCAATAAAAGAGGGACCTGGTACCCTTGCACACTTCAGGTGAGCACTCACATTTGTCTGAGTGATGTGTCAGCATGCCTTAGGCTATTCTTGGTAAAATAAAAGACTAAATTTTGTTTCCATTGTTAGGACATAATTTTAAGTTATTGCAATGATGTTGTATGATGAAGATGTATCGTTTGACTTTGGTCAAGATTGAGAGTTTGGTAGAAAATTTAGAGGAAAAGTTTTCTACTGTGATTTAACATTGGACCTAAGTTTGATATGCACGTGTGGGTTGAAGAACATCTGTTTTATGAACTTTATGAGACATTATTTTGTTGTTTCCCAATAGATTTTTATGAGTGGCTGGTAGAATATGCATCGAAGAGAAATTGGGGGTATAGAACAATTATATGGACTCGGGAAGACTAACAAACTCGCATGATGTTGATTTGGCTTAGACACGTACTGTAAATCATTGGTGGGGTGGTGTCTTGAATAGTCATACATTGGAGTATGTTGTTTCTACTTATTCCTGTCAAGAGGTTGTTGAGTTCCAGCTCTTGCGCGTTGTCCCTTTAGACATTAAGATCTTGATTGTAACTCTAGATTTGGAATATCACCTTATGACTAGATAATCCCACCGCTTGCAAGAGAAAGAGTAGGTGTGGTTAAATATGGCGGACCTGGTGATGGAAAGGAAGAGAGAAGAAATACGACTTAAGTTTAATTAAGTGTGCGAGAGGGACTTGGCGAAGCAGCGTGATGTTGAGGAATGAATGGTGTTATGAAGAGAGATGGCTCATAAAGGATTTAGAGCTCACATAAAAGACACAGAGATGGATCATCTTGTACTCCCCCATTTTGGTAAGCTTGGAAGAGAACTCTCTTCACCTTCATATGAGAGCACATATGAGGAAGAATGACTAAGAGCCGCGGGTGTGCATCTGATCCCACCTCACAACTTAGCGCTTGTGCTTAGTGTTCCAGTTCCTAAAATAGTTTTTAATAAGCAAGCTAGTGTATGTGACATAAAAGCAACAGGTAGATTTAATTTTCCATTGAGTAAAGGAGTTAATTAGATAACACATTCATCATGGCAACGTAGATGTCATCTTTGTTATTTGGGGGTCCGATTGGAGGGATATTTCTTGGCACATCTTCTAAATGCGGTTTGGCACACACAACCTTGGTGCCACGTGCCTAGAAGTACTACTATTTCATAGACCATGGGGGTTCAATTTAGTATAACTCACTGGAACACAAGGCAAAAATCCTCTCGGTCTAGTGCCCACTACAGAGAGAGGATCGGGAGGTGGAGGGAATACTTTTGGAGGAAATATAGGTTCTAAATCTAGTGGGAATGGCCTCGCACCAACACCAAAAATTCTATTACGAGAGTCTCTTTTCCTACCGTAGTATACAGAGGTATTGAAGATGCTGTCGAGCATGTCCATATGTGTATGATACTATGGCGTGCTAAAGGGATCACAACCCCTGAGCGTAAGGCATATCAATTTGCTACTACTTTGTAAGGGTGTGCGCATAGTTGGTACAAGAAGTATGATCCAAACCAGACTTGTGTAGACTATACCGCATTGCATGATGCTTTCTAAGCTGAGTTCTATATACCTAAGTTTGAACAGAGGGGTATTAGCATGTTGAAATACATTAAGTAGGGCATGACTGAGAGCGTAAGGGAGTATGATTCCCATTTTAAAAAATTTCTATCTAAGTTATCTTATGATATTCACCATAGACAAAATGTTGATGATTTGATCACACCTTTTAGTAGGGCGCTCTCACATAAGAAGTTTACACATCCATGCGAGGATTTGGAGGCAACTCTACGTGCTGAGGTGGTTGGGAGCACAGACACCAAAGTTAGCCCATTCTTGGAGGCAAAAATTACATCTATGGAAAAATAATTGGAAAAATTGTCGGCCTAATTCATCCCATCGGATGCATAGTGGTATTTGGTGTATGGATTGTGATGTGGGAGGAAATACTAATGATATTTTCCACCATAAATCAGTGTGTGCCATGTTGTTGGATTATGAGATCTATCATTTGGATCATAATTTAAGTAGGTTCCCCCTGTTGCAGCGTGCAATAAGGAAAAATGTGTCTTTTATTTTAATATTTGTAAGTCTACCATTCATGATACAAATAATTGCATATTTATTGATCAAATTCATTATGTCATTAAAACGGTGTATGTCAAACTATTGTTGCAAATAATTGTAAGGAACAAGGTGAACATCATAATCATAATCACAATGAAGGGCACTTTGATGGAGGTGGTAGAGGTAGAGGTTATTGTGGAGGATTGAGAAGTTGAGGTCGTGGTGGTGGAAGAGGTGAATTCCCAAAGGGGACATGTTTCACATGTGGATCCCCTTATCATTATAGGTGTGAATGCATGCATAACATTATTTATTCATGTTGTGGAAAGAATCACAAGTTTGAGGAATTCTTGGATTTGTATGAGGATATGAGCAAGTAAGATAAGGGCATGGGAATGCTTAGAGTACAACATGCTATGGAAGATTAGTGGATGTTGAAGTTAGCGCGACCGAGATGATACTGTGTTGGTGAACACATGTGTTGAGGTTGCACACGCACATGAGACTCTTAAGCGAAACATGTTATTACAAAACAGGAGGTATTACATGCAAAGTATCCAGATCTTGTCCATCATAAGGAAGTATATCAAGAAAATATGGAGGTTATTAGAAACTTGTAGGGTGAGATACAATTCTTGAAATAGTAGTTGCAGAAGCAGGAGCGGGAAAAATTAGTTGAGCTTCCTCAAAAAGACATTGATAACTTAAAAGAGGTTTGTAAGATGTTACACCAAGAAAACACCATTCCTTTGCTACCAAATGGTTAAGGGGGAAGGTATGGTGTGAAGGAGTTGAGCACAAGATAGATATTGCATGTGAAATTACCTCCTCATAGTCTTGAATATGATAAAGATATCACTTTGAATGGAGTTTTGATGGATGGTTGTTGAGTAATATACTAATCAATATAGGTGTAGATGTGAATGCACTCACCTTGGACGTGTGGAATCATATGGGAGGCCACCATTACATCCATTTATTCCCTAAGACCCTTGAAGGGATTTCTCTCAATTGGTACTATAGGATCTCGGAAGCCTCCATTCATTCATTTAAGAAACTCCTCTTAGATTTCATAAAGGATTTCGACATGAACAAATTGTTGAGAAAAGGAATCGAGAGAGTTTATGTACATTAGATAAGAGCATAAAAATTCGCTTCCCATTTCATCCAAAGGTGATGATAGGTCCTCTACTCCTCTTTCAGTACTCTAAACATGGACCAAATAGAGATTTGTGATCTATTCCTCCACTCCCTCAATTGGGAAACTAAGGAGGAGGCACAAAATTTTCCTTTTAGGAGCTATGAGGAGGTCTTAGAAGGAGTTCTCCACATTATCCAAGTGGTGATTGACGGTGAGAAGAAGAAAGATGTTTGATCCAAATGGGAAATTGTTCACTCCCTTTGAAGGTAATTCAAATTACCCAAATGGTTTGAATAATAAAAATTAAGGACCTAAAGTCCCCAGTCAAAACCATGGTGCTACGATAGAGCGGTGTTACTAATCAATCTAAAAATCCGAACGTTATTGGCACAAATAATGTTAATAACGGAAACAATAATGTAGACAAAAACAATCAAAGGAGTAACAACTTCACTCCTTTTGTTAATGTGTTCAAATTTAATTGCCCTCCCCTTCCTCCCTAATAGGCCCAGGCCTAGGGCTTGGTTCGATACCCAAACCAATTTCCAAACCAATTTCCAAATCAGTATCATAACCAAATCCAAAGGCCCCTAAACTTCAACTATAATAACCAACAACAGAATAATAATAATAGAACTATGGGTCATAGAAAATCAGAACCAAATACCTCTTAACTATGATCCCAACTTATACTATGGTTTCCATAGGGTACACTATCTTTGAGACATGTTATGATTGCAATAAGTTCTCATAAAGGCTTCCACAAGACCAGAGATAACTCTTCATTAACATGTTCTTGGCTAATCCCATGACACCTATACAAAACACTCACATGGGTCTTGTTGCTCCATAAAATGCTACTCTCGAGATCTATAAAGACCCCTTTCCAACACACCACGATAACAAGGGGACTCTCGTAGGAAACAACAATCACAAAGACTCTACGTTTATAGATCTATGAGTAGCTCCTCCTTTGGGCAACCAAAATCATCTTAATATTGTAGGCCTAGTTGAGTTAGAAACCAAACTGGAGATTCATGATGCCATTAATACTCATGACTATGCATCACAACCTCTCCCTGTTGACCCCTCGATGCAGATATCATGTTACTAGTGCCTAAGCCAAGACGTGGCCTATGAATTTATCACAGATCTAACCAAGACCTTATCTCACATATCCTTTTTAGATTTGTTGAAGAATTCACCGGTGCTTCGATCGCTTTATTAGTAGAGTTGGGTCTTGTTCACTTAGTTCATGTGACACCTCCTTCTGAATCCCAGATAAACCATAGAGACTTTTATGTTCATCCTCCAGGCCAGTATGAGAGAGATGTTATATTTCTGTTTGATATTAGAAAGATGCCTAATGATGTTAAGCTAACACAGAGAGGTGACCCCGTGTTATATTTACAAGTTTGTATTTATAACAATTATGTTAAGTGAGCAATGATAGATGCGGGGATGTTATTAATATAGTCCACTTATTGTTCTTGTAAAATATAGGTTATAGGAAACAAACCTGTTCCTCAACTTGAAATAGGTTGAGAGGTTATGACAGCCTTAAGGCAACATCCATTAGAACCATAGTGCTTCCAGTCACCCTTAGACCCAAGACCATTTTGACCGAATTTTATATTATAGATAAGGAAACCAACTATAATATGATTCTCGAGAAGACCTTGGATCCACAAGATGAAGTCCATCCCTTCCATGCTATTCCAAGAAGTTAGGTTATTGCATCTAGGGAAGGTCTTTTTGTCGCCCATAGTGATCCAAAGCCTTTTGATATCCATTTGGCCAACCTTAAAAAGAAGCCTAGGCTTCATACAGAGTTTGATCTCCCAAAAAACTAGTCGAACATGTACCTTACTTTATGGGGACCATTCCCACGACCGACTTTGTTTCGAAAACATAGCTATAGGCACCTAAGGAAATTGAAGGTGTGAACATTGATGAAAACAAAGATGTTGTGGTAGAGTTCGTTTCAACACAAACTACTACGGAGATTTTGAATCTCTTATAGAATGATTTTCCTATCATTCTTCCCTTCGATTATTTGGGCTTTGATCATGCCCTTGGGATAGCCACACTCCCTACAAAAAACTTTTAAGAAGTATGCATGGTTGAGGTTTTAGAAATTTAGGAAAAGATTCCAAATAATAATGAAATGTCTATTTTCCTAGACAACTATTGGACCCTCAACTATAATGGTGATAAGTGCCACTATGGTGCTTGGCGGGATGATCCTTACTTCCCCGAAAGGGAGGGTCATGCCTTTTTCCTTTAAGTTAAAATTTGAATGTACGAACAACAGAGCTGAGTATGAAGCTCTTATTCTTGGTCTTATTGTGGCCAAGAGGATGGGTGTGAACAATGTCGAGTCTTGGGTGACTCACAACTCATTGCCAATCAAGTCTCATAAGTCTATGAGACCATAGCAAAGCACCTTCAACTCTATAAGTCCACCATTCTCGAGTTATTAGGGTTTTGAATTTCTCTCCATAAAATCCATTCTAAGAGAGCAAAAGTAACTGGCTGATTCCATAGCCACTTCCTCCTCTTGTTTCGTCTCGAGTGAGGATTTGAAGGAAACTAATTTCACCTTTTCATTTTGATCGAGCCTTTGGTTCAAAATATGCCAACTAATGCAATTTTGGCATATGTCAAGACTCGAAAATGAGCTTACGATGATGGATTTTACATAAAACAATGAGGCAATTTAAGGATACCTCAATGCTTATACAAACCTTCATCCCGCGCACCACAAGAAAGGATTTTCCCTTATACCTCACCCTTCCTCCTACTTTGTAGATCATACAATGATGTCTTCTTCGTCTGAATATTTTGAAATCTATGGGGTAAGTGCAACAAGTTGGTGGACAAAAAAGGGTTCATAAGTGGACATCATATTGCAAAAAATAGCAAAATCTCAATTTGTAGGGAATATTAGCAATACGCGCACTCAAAATTAGAAAAAAATATATAAATATGAATTGTAGCATCCGAATCTAGTTTCTAATTAGTAATTTTTTTAAGACAGAGACAAGTTTAGCTATATTAAACTCAAAATTATATGACTTGGTTTTAAAAAAATAAACCTATAAGATTGTAGTTTGTTTGCCCACGATTTGGATGACCAAATCTTGTTATTTTTATTTCCTTTGATGAAAAGTTAGATGTCTTTGTCTATCTTGGGATGGATTTTATTTTGTATTTTTTGAGCAATACATTTTTTTATGATTTTTTTCGTGAAAGTGGTCTGAATTTTTTTAGAAAACAGAGCGCTTTCCGTTTTCCCGCCATAACTATATCAAAAAATATCGAAATAAATTTTTTTAACGTGTATAGAATTTTTCCATGCTTGGGATGGTATAAGTTTTATCACATTTTGATAAGTGAAACAAAAGTTGCGAGCCTTAAACGGAAACAAACATTCATGGGAAAAAATGTCTAAAAGACCTATTGTTAGTAAAAAGTATAAAATAATATTTATCTTATTCTATTCACTTTAAAATCAATATTTCTACAAAGCTAACAGTCTCCCCTTCACGATGGCACCATTTTTGTGAAATGTTTTCAGCTTTTTCAGCATAGATCAAGTCCGCGGAAGAGAAAATTTTAAGTTTTTGACCTTTTACACGCTATAATGACCTCCCATAGCTTTGGTTGGGAAAAACAAAGATTTCCGATCCTTAGGGTTAGATTTTATTATATAGATAGAACCGTGATTTTTGTTTTGATAAAGAGCACCACGATCGTGCTTTATAAAGCACGATCACGGTTCTAAAATCATATTTACACATATCCCAATGTTCTAATTACAATGTGATTTTTCTTGTTTAACCTTACCGTATGAATTGCTGCTAAATTATGTCACTTTCTGCACGTTTTTCTTATCACCAAGAAAAACATCATGGGAGACAAGAAATGATTTCATTAAGTAAAAAAACACCAAACGAATTAAAGGAAAACATATTTCAAAATTTGAGTGAATGCGGAATCTTCATGAATCAAGAAGAGGTTTACCTTCAACCCCTACTATTGTAAGCAATGAGGAACCAGTGTAATATTTCTCATCATCAATGTTGAAGTTGAATTAAATACTCATGATGAAGATGTTTTTTATTGTCAATGTTGAAGAAGAATTAAATATTCGTGATATGGTTGATGTTGAAATCAAGGAGACAATGAAAATGTGAATAAGCAAATTTAGGATGAAATTGTAGACAATCAAAATTTGACAAAAACACCTCCTAGGATTTTACGTAAGAACCCTAATTATTTTATTAAAATTGATAAAAATATTTTGAAACCAATGTCCGACCAACTTTCGAATGGAAAATCAAGAAAAGCCACTAAAATTTGGGATAATCATTTTGAAATTTTAAATGATTCCCAAAGATGTCAATTGTTCGTTAGCTTGATGAAATTGATTAAAATGAGACCTATATTAAACACCTTAGGATTGAAAACAACTAATATATGTGGTCAAACCTCTACAATTGTTGAAAACCTTCATGATGCATATCACACTATTGGTGTCAAGAGACACACTAGGGATAGTAATATTTTGCATTGTGTACTTGCTACTAGTGTTGTAAGTGAATCAATAAAAAAACGTTTGATTATACAAACGATTCAAATGTTGAAAGTTAATAGAGAAACTCTAATGAAAGCAATTGAAAGACGTAATATCCTTCAATCACTCAATAACACCAATTTTTGGGAATTTTCTGCTAGAGCACCAGGTAAGGACAAAGATAAATTTGATATTATAAGAGAAGTTGTTATTCAATTTTGGCATGATAACACTAGAGTTTCACCTAATACAAGAGATGTTGTAAAAAGAGAGTTGGTTCTACTAATCGTGAACCACATCCAAAGCATTTCTTAGATATGACTCAAACTCAATTTTTTCGTAATTTTGAATAAGAGCATCTATAAATTAAAATTAGTCCACATTTTTTTGAAATGTTAAAACCATTCTATGTGAAAATCAACCACGCTTCGCACCACTTGTTGTGAGGTAACATATTGAATTTACGATGCATTAAGATAAATTTTAATGTATTTGTTCTAATTTTCATTCTAAAACTATGTTATCGAGAATGTGGTGTTCAAGTTCTACCAATATCTTCCAGGGATTTCATTCCTACGATATTTTGTGAAAGAGAAGTTGGACAATTTTTTATAGTCAGGATTGTTTAGATGGAAGTTATGGTACATGCAGCGGATTACCTAAATTGGAAATTTGCATCCATGAGAAAATTGAAGGTGAAATAAGACATAATTTAGTTGAGTTTTATGAATATAAATTAGTACCATACCGATTTAAAAGATGGAAAGGAGTCTAAACAGTGTGAGCTTGTTATAGAACATATGCCTATTTTTTCAATTTATGAGAAAATTTAAGGATGCAATTGTTTATGAGTATGTTAGGCATGCACACAGAGCTTGATGGTTGAATGAACAGTTCAAAAAATGCAAGGACACATTTCCTATTGGTACTATTGTTTAGTGGTCGATTTTGTAGAGAATTACACATCGCAACCAAAAATGGAGGTTCAATCGCAATATTCCAACTCATTACAAGTTGTCATTTTTGTGCATATAGCATGTATACATTCTCCTGACATCTGACAAAGAATGATCAATTTTTTTAAGACAAGTACCACTTTTATATCAATGATTATCATACTCACTACTTAATTTGTGCAAGGGTGTTTCAAGTTATTTTATGCAAACTTTTCTCGATAGGGACATACACTTCAAACAACATTATATATAGTCGATAATTACACGTCTCAGTTTAAGAATGCATGAATGTTTTATTGGATGAACATAATGCACATCAATATGGGTGTGCAACATATTTGGAGTTTCACTATGGATGGACATGGAAAAGGAGAGCATGACAAGTGTATGGGGCATGTGTGAAAAGAGCTCTTACAAAAGAAGAGTTGAAGTAAAAGATGGTACTAAATTGAAAATGCAAAGAGCATAGTGGAATGTTGTCTTGAAAACATGGCATGAGGTTCTCAAGAAAATTCCACACGATTCACGAGATATTTTTGGTTGATAGAGGAACAACAAATTGCTTGACTACGAGGATTGCATGACACTCATATGGTCCAGTTGATATGCACTCATTTTTTAGCTCAGACACTACTTTGTCGGCCACATGGAAAATAAATTTGGCATGTTTTTGTGCATCTTGTATCGAATTTTTCACTATTGAGTGTGATTCACAAGAATGGGTAGATGGATGGATTTGTAGGCCTCTAACTCTGCTTCCCAGTTATCAACCTCCACAGGCATTACGACTTGTTTCTGTAGATGAAGTTGCAACATCCAAGGACTTTGATGAAATTTTAATTTTGGTGTGACAAGGTAAATGGTTATTTACAATTTTTTTATTGAGTTATGTCCATTGAAATTAATATGTAATTTAAATTTGAGTTGAAACCTTTATTTTTATACGACATGTGTTTACAAATATTGCGACATAAGACAATGAAGAAGGAACAAACTATTTCTTATGTCGTTGCATCGAGGAAAGAAAGAAGTTGACTTCTCTTGTTATAGATGGCGAAGATATTTAGTACCCTACAAGATCGGTGGTAGTTCTTTGGAACTTGTCTTGATAGTATCCATTAAAAACTCATATGTTTGGGTGTTTGAAGACTTTGAGAACCACATGAAAATACTCTTAAATTCACATCTAGTTCTAGCAAAAATATTAAGTTGTATAGATATTGAGGAAGGCCTAATAACAAGAATCTTTCAAAGGTTTAAGAGTCGATCATGAAGCAATCATTTTCGCTATTTAGACTAGATCCGATCCTGATGGTTCATTGGAATAAATTTACATGCTCACATTTGGTATATATAATTTCTTTGAATCATTTAAATTTGTCAACCAGATAATTCAAGTTCATATATGTTATTAAATTTGTGTATTTTGTATATATCTAGTATACATGGTTTTGATTCAACTTAAATTTCTTTGACTAGTTCACTTTCATACAAGTTAGTGGTATCCAGAAAAGCTTGGACACTTTCACATCCTAATGGTAAACATTGGAATGAATTTACTGAGCTTGTCTGGTTTATATAATTTTTCTTTGAATTGTTTAAATTTGTTAGTTCTAGATTCAAGTTCATATATTTTATTAAATTTGTGTATTTTGTATATATCTAGTATGGTTTTGATTTGAAACTTAAATTTCTTTTACTAACACTTTTATGTAGGTTAGTGGTGCCATAAAAGCTTCCACCTTCACGTGGTTGGCACTGTTAGTAGAGAATTTTATATTCTCGAAGCTAAGAGAAGCTTTCATTGTTTTACAAAAAAAAAAAGCAATTAAAAATGATTTATGTATCTATGGAGGGGGTTTTGGCTCAGAGGAGGTAGCCCAAGTGATAAGCACAAAAAGAGTAGAGAACCAAAAATATAGCATTTGATAGCCTTACACTGGCTTAAACTACATTATTTCATGTGTTTGCAAATAATAGGGCAGTGAGAGCACCGATTGGAGATGGAAAAAAAGACATACTATTGTAGAGGGTCCCTATGCCAAGGTGTAGGATCCAACAAGACATCTCTAGGTGCCATGAAATCGAGTAATCACCCGTCGAAGTTGAACGATTTTTTGGTCTCAGGGCTCTTAAGGGACTATGCTCGAACGAAGTAGCTTGGAAGTAACCATGTTGTTGCGCACAAAAAAATACCTCGTCTAGTGTTCACCTTGCTACATAGATATTTTGGTGCGATTGGTTGGTGCCATGACCTAACGTTTGCAAAATATAGTGTTTGACGACCTTTATTTCGGCTCAAACCGCACTATTTCACGTGTTTTCAAATAATAGGGCAGCGAGAGAACTGATTAGAGATAAAAAAAACTAAGATAGGATATTGTAGAGGGTCCCTACACTGAGGTGTAGGATCTAGCAAGACATCTCTAGGTGCCACGAAGTCCGAGTAGTCACTCGTCAAAATTGAACGGTTTTTGGTCTCGGTGCTCTTAAGGGAATACGCCTAAACGAAGTATCCAAGAAGCAACGACGTCGTCATGTATTAAAACAACACCTCCTCTAGAATTAAACTTACTACTCAGACATGTTGGTGCAGTTGGTTTGGTTCCATGACCCACCATTTACAAAGTATAGCATTTGACGACCTTACATTGGCTCAAACAACACTATTTCAGGTGTTTGCAAACAATAGGGAAATGAGAGCACCAATTGGAAACATAAAAACTAATATAGACTATTGTAGAGGGTCCCTACACCTTTGAGGTGTAGGATCGACAAGATGTCTCTAGGTGCCACTGAGTCCGAGAAGTCACCGTCGAAGTTTAACAGTTTTTGGTCTCGGGGCTCTTAAGGGACTATGTTCAAACGAAGTAGCCCTAAAAGCAATGACGTTGTCACACACCACAACGAAACCTCCTCTAGTGTTCACCTAGCCACCCAAACATGTTGGCGTAGTCGGTTTGGTGCCACGACCCACCGTTTCCAAAATATAGCATTTGACGGCCTTACACGGCTCAAACCGCACTATTTCACGTCTTTTCAAACAATAGGGAAGTGAGAGAACCAATTAGAGACGGAGAAAATTGAGATAGGCTATTATAGAGGGTCCCTACACCGAGGTGTAGAATTTGGCTAGACATCTCTAGGTGCCATGAGTCCGAGTAATCACCTGTCAAATTTGAACGATTCTTTAGTCTTAGTGCTTGTAAGGGACTACGCCCGAATGAAGTAGCCTAGAAGCAATGACGTTTTCATGTATCGAGAATGACACCTCCTCTAATATTCAACTTGCCACTCAAATGTGTTGGCATAGTTGGTTTGGTGCCACGACCCACCGTTTGCAAATATAGTGTTTGACGACCTTACACTGGCTCAAACTGCATTATTTCATGCATTTACAAACAATAGGGGTGAGAGCACCAATTAGAGATAGAAAAAAACTAAGATAGGCTATTCTATAGGTTCCCTATGCCAAGGTGTAGGATCTAAGGAGATGTCTCTAGTTTCCATGGAGTTTTAGTAGTCACCCGTCAAAGTTGAACGGTTTTTTGGTCTCAGGGCTCTTAAGGGACTACACTCGAACGAAGTAGCCCAAAAGCAACGATGTTGTCCCACACCAAAATGATGCCTCCTCTAGTGTTCACCTGGCCACTCGGATGTGTTGGCGTACAGTCGGTTTAGTGCCATGACCCACCGTTTGCAAAATATAGCGTTTGAAAGCCTTGGCTGGCTCAAACCGCACTATTTCACGTGTTTGCAAACCATAGGCGTTGAGAGCACCGATTGGATACGGAAAAAAACTGATACAAAGTGCTATTTTAGAGGGTCTCTGTGCCAAGTTTTAGGATCCAACAAGACATATCTAGGTGCCACGAAGTCTAAATAATCACCCGTCGAAGTTGAACTATCTTTTGGTCTCGGGGCTCTTAAGGGACTACGCGGCAACGAAGTATCCCGGAAGAAGAAATGATGTTGTCACACACCAAAATGACACCTCCTCTAGCATTCAATTGGCCACCTTGATGTCTTGACGTAATAATTTGGTGCCATGACCAACCATTTGTAAAATATAGCGTTTGTGACCTTACACTGGCTCAAACTACATTATTTCGCACGTTTGCAAACAATAGGGCAACGAGAGCGCCGATTGGAGATGGAAAAAACTAAGACAAGATATTGTAGAGGGTCCCTATCTTTGAGGTGTAGGATCTAATGAGACATCTCTAAGTGCCACGGAGTCCGAGTAGTCACATGTCGAAGTTGAACAGTTTTTTTGGTCTCAAGGCTCTTAAGGGACTACACTCGAACGAAGTAGCTTGGAAGCAACGACATTGTCGCGCACCAAAAAGACACCTCCTATAGTATTCACCTGGCCACCTAGACATGTTGGCACAGTTGGTTTTGTGCCACGACCCACCATTTACAAAATATAGCGTTTGATAGCCTTACACTGGCTCAAACTGCATTATTTCGCGTGTTTTCAAAAAATAGGGCAGCGATAGCACCGATTGGAGATGGAAAAACATGAGAAATAATATTTTAGAGGTTCCCTATGCCGAGGTGTAGGATCTGAAAATACGTCTCTAGGTGCCACGAGTCCGAGTAGTTACCGTCGAAGTTGAGCGGTTTTTTGGTCTTAAGGCTCTTAAGGGACTATGTCTGAACGAAGTAGCTTGGAAGCAAGGACATTTTGTGCACTAAAATGATGCCTCCTCTAGCATTCACCTAGCCACCTAGATGTGTTGGTGCAAGTCGGTTCGGTGCCACAACGTCCGAGGCATGAATTCTCACTACACGCCTCTCTGTTCATTTCTAGATCGCTAGAAAAGGTAGTTTGTAAACAATTATGCCAGGAAGGCTCGGATCGGGTGGTGGTCTCGACTCAAACCGGGCCTCCCTAGAGCCCTCCATAGCACCCAAAGGCATATACCCCCAATCGAATGCGTTGGCGTGGTGGATTTGTTGGACCACGACATCTTGGGGCATGACTTCTTGTCTTTGCTACTCGGCTCGCATCAATGAGATTGCAACAAGGTTAACACATTACCATGTAAATACTCTAATGATTGTTAAATGATCTCTTTTTAAAGCATGTTAATACACAATAGAGTGTTAAGAATATTTTTGCATATTTTGTGCTAACTAAGTTCTACAATGTTTCTATATTTTTTTACAAGTGAATTCAAATTAGGACCTTATTATTAAACACATCAATAACAAGTTTAATTTGGACTAATACTTAACAAATAAATTGTAAGTACACTAAAAACATATAAAATGACTTGTAATAAATCCCTCAAGACCATTTTTAATTGTGTACATTTTGTCCCACTTTGGAGTGTGTTAACCACGTGCTTAAAATAAGAAAAATAATATAAGTCCACACTTGAATCTCTTGAAAAAATAGATCTTGCACCCAAGAACCTTCAAAACCATTATATAACATAACATCATATATCATATATCATATATCATTTAACAATAACATTTAATATATCATATATCATATACATAATGGTCACATAATTGAGGCCATCAAATCAAATCAAACATATAGAACTAATATGTTTATGAAAACATACATAGTAAGGATATCATGTGCAATGAAATCAAATTAAACATAGAAGTAATATCGTTATGAAAACCAACATGGATATAATCTATCAAACTAAGTGTGTTGGATGTGTCTCGAAAATATAAGTTCATAACATGTATCGAACTAAGTGTGTCATACATATAGGACCACATGCGGTCGCATAAGGCTATATACATGGACTATATGAAGAATCATGAACTAGGACCAAATGGCATACACACACACACACACACACACACACACACACACACACACATCCAGTCCTATGAATCTAATCATGAAATATATTCCCTCTCTTTGCCTTGCTAGAAGACGCATGTCCACGACCTGGGGATGTAGTGGAGGGAGATGCCACTACGGATTTCATCCATGTGGTCCTAGGTGTCTCTAAGAAAGCCTGTAACCTAGCCTGCACATTCATAAACAACAATTTTTTAACACCCAAATTTTTAAAATACATTCAAAATTTAGAAACTTAGAATTTAGTTAAAGCATGTGAAATTTTACCACAATCTCATTATCCCTATCAATTTTTCATCGACATGTCGCAAGGTCAACAGTAGACTCATGAGGGGTAAGCTTACATACAAATTAAATATTTCATGTACAAAATTTTATATTGTAGATTTAAGTAATAAGAAAAAAAATCTCCAAAATTTAATAAATTTGAACAATTGTACCTCAGTTAGTGGATCTACAGATACTATGGCAGTATCTACAACAGCCTCCATAGTCCGAGTACATGGAGGAGTCTCTCTGGTAGTCATAAGCTATACAAAAAACATGTATAGATCAATATTAATCTACATGACTACCACATAACAAACCCAAAGCATAATCAACACATAACAGACCAATACATATTAATTTGCTAATAGAAACCAACCAAGGAATCTAGGTTTAATGATATTTTATGGAAGCTTCAATGTTACTCGAGTCTCCAAAATTCCTACAAGAGTAAATAAACAACTGAACTTCCACAATTAGAAACAAAGTGTAAAGAGAAACTAACCTGTGTAAAATTCACATGAGGCATGCCAATAGCATCAGTGCCCAAAGTAGATGATGACCCGTCAGGTTTATGTATAAAATACAAACATATTAATATGTACATGTACACGTGAAACATTATAATAATAAAATTGTAATCAAATGAAATTTTAAATATAAGTACAACTTGAAACTTATGTTTGTAACACACCCAGCTGCATAGCTAGCATGTCGATGCTGGATGTGTCCTTCACCGGCTCTTGTTGTTTAAAATAAAATAAAAATTAGTTTTTACATGTATGTACATGACATAATCAAATACATATATATTAAAATATCAAATGAATTAAACTATTGTATGTATATATATATATATAATATTTATTTGACATTTACCTATGAAAGACCAAGATCATTTGCACCAGTTCCAAAAACATCCGCCATCATCTCATCTAGAGAAAATAAATCATGTGATCCAGCAAATGATGTCTCACCCACAGTGCATACGGCACCACATGATCCACAAGTGGTGTGGTACACTAGAATTGGTGCCTCCACTTACATCACCAGATGCAATCTGGTCACTATGTTGGGTCAGAGTGTCAGTGAGCTCCCTTAATACATGTAGTGTGTCAATCTCCACAACCTCCTTCACTATAGGAGGGATAAATGAAGGTAGTGGGGTTTTTGGGCATGGGGGATCCTTGGTTGACCAATATGTGCACCAAGTCTACTCTGTGCAGAGCCACCTCCTCACCCATAAAACTCAGAAAATTCAAAATAATTTGAAACCTCATTAAGCACGAACTCGCAATATAATTTTTCAAAAAATAGAGAGGAACCTTATTGTTGTTGCATGGTGGATAATCAAAAACCATCCACCATCGGTCCCAAAAAAATTTCTTGATTCGGTCATCGTGGCACCAATGGATTGGGAACCATTTGCAAGTAGTTACGGGGCATTGGTTCTCGAGTTAGTAAATAATGCACAAATGCGGTATTTTACATTTTTTTGTCTTTTACAGCCACATGGGATAATTTATCTGCATACCACCACCTACAATCACCTCTAAACGTATTCCATCGGTTTATTCGGTTGGTTGTGGAGTCGACTTCGCCAATCAATGTTTGCAATGTGATGGCTAAATTCATGCGGGATGGATGTGTGGCATGATTTTGTCTTATAGTATGAATAAGGTTCTCAATGACAATTTTATTTTGTCAAATTCTTCCAACAATATCATCTTGTGTTCTTGTTGGTTCCGTGGGGACAGAAGGAGCCACAAGAGGTAGATCTATGTTTGGAGGAGGGTTTTGAGGAATATTTTGATAGTTTTGCAGGATTACAAGCTTCATTTCGAGCAACCGATAAAACAAAAAAAATATACATAAACAAAAAATTTAAAAACCCTTGAAAATCACAAAAATAACCTAAAATGCAATAAATTTGATCAAAATCGAGGGCTTACCTCTTCGTCTTGGCAGAATTGTTGAAAATTTTGCGATCAAGAAGTCTAAAGAGCAATTTTTAGGGGTATTCAAAGCTTGAGTGCCAAACGTCTAGGAGAAATCGTAGTTTGCATGGGAAAATGGGGGAAAATGAGGATTCACAGATCTTTTTTTGTCTCAGAGGACCGCGATCGTGTTTTTAGGTTTGGAAATCACCAAACCTATAAAAACTATTATGCGATCGCAATATGTAAATTTTAGGTTTTTATGTCCACTTAATTGTCCACCAACTTGTTGAACTTACCCTAAGAAGTTGAGGAAGACTTGGGGCTGCCCTCTAGCCCCACCTAAGTTTGAAGAAGGTAATGCTTATTTTTAAAAAGAATGATAGAAATTAACATGTGGATGGAAGAGGAACCCAAAATCCGAAACTTGGTTCTTCGTTGTCTCCAAAAGGGATAGAAGTGCATATGAATCTTTTTAAAGAGCATATTAAATCCTTCGCCTTTAGCTATAAGGAAATGACAGGCATCTCTCCCGAAGTCGTAGTGCACAATCTAGTTATAAAACCTAATGTTAAACTTGTAAAGCAGAAATCGAGACCCATGAAGCCAAATGTAGCTTTAATGGTTAAAGAGGAGGTGATGAAACTTCCTCAAGTAGGGTTTAACAAACTAGTATATTATTCTATGTGGTTGTCGAACATCTTCCTGGTTCTCAAGAAGAATGGGAAGATACACATCTGTATTGATTTCAAGGATATTAACAAGGCTTGTCCCAAAGATGATTTTCCATTGCCTTCAATTGACATCATTGTTGATGCAAAAACTAGGTATGAGTTGTTGTCTCTTATGGATGGATTTTCTAGTTACAACCAAATAAAGATTTCGATGAAGACTAAACTAAAACTAATTTCACTACTCCTTGGGGAACCTTCTATTACGCTATCATGTCTTTCGGTCTATGAAATGCCGTAGAGCTACCTACCAGTGGGCCATGATGTACATTATCCATGATCTTATTCATAAGATCATGGATACTTATGTTGATGATTTATTGGAAAAATCTAAGAAACATGATGATCACCCTAAGGTGCTTTGCATTATCATTTCACACTTAATCAAATATGATGTAATACTAAATCCAGAGAAGTGCATGTTAGGAGTGAAAGGAGGAAAATTGTTGGGTTATATAATCTCGTCCCATGGCATTGACATTGATTAAGCAAAAATTCAAGCAGGTTTGGAAATTTCCCCACCCATAGATGAGTCAAGAATCAAATCTTTCCTAGTAAATATTGGGGAAATTTGTAGGTTTATCGCTGACTTGACATATGTCATTCATCCCATTAACAAATTATGAAGAAATATTGCAACAAAGATTAGATGACCAAATTTCATGAGTCATTCAAGTTAGTTAAATGCTTTCTCATGTCGCCACATATACTCATGCCACTAAAATTTTATCGTCCTTTAATTTTATATTCTCGAGCCACTGACGTCTCGATAGTGTGCATGTTGGAACAAGAGGATGATGATGATTTTGAGTGGGCCATAAATTTCATTAGCCATACTCTTCTCAACTATGAGACACGATATACATAAGTAGAGAAGGAGTGCTTGACTATATTTTTCACAACGAAAAGGTTAAGGCACTACATGCTTAACCAAGAAACACGAGTAATAGTCAAATCCGAGCGGTTGCAAAGATTCTTAACTCAGATTACCTTGTCTAATAAGGATAGTCATTTCATTAAGTTGATGGGTGATTTTGAACTCACCTTTACTAACCGAAGTATGTTAAGGGGAATATCATCGCTGATTGGGTGAGACAATCCAATAAATTGTGGCGAATTAGTAGATATGGATTTCCCAATGAGTGTGTGTGTTCCTTATATAAGCAAAGCCTCACATCGCTTCATGTTCGTGGTACACTGATATTTTCAATCATATTATGGAAAGATCATACCCTAACGGAGAAACCTCACATAAAATGCGGTGGCTATGTGTCATAAAGGCGCGAAGTATGTAATTGTAGAAGAGGAAATCTACCATAGATGCTTTGATGACATGCTTTTGAGATGCGTTGATGAAGAAGAGTTAGAGAAAATTCTCTTTGAATCCCACAATGGAGTTTATGGTGGTCACTTTGGAGGGCATACAACCACTCATAAGATCCATCACATGGGCTACTTATATCCCATGCTAGAACACAACATTATCAAATACATGCGCGCAGTGCCAAAAGTGTCAAGAGTTATCATATGAGATACACGTTTCTACTCGGGCTCTACACTGATAGTGACACCCTGGCCCTTTTCTACTTGGGGTCTTGATCTGATAGGGAAGTTCTCTCCCTCATCGTTAGATGGCCATAACTTCATTATCATGGCCACAAAGTATTTTACAAAGTGGGTTGAGGCCATGCCTCTTATTACCGTACTGGTTATTTAATTACCAAGTTTATTTTAAACCAAATCATCTATAGGTATGACATCCCACAAGTCATTATTTTAGATAATGGCACGCCTTTCAAAAATAAAGAGGTGTGTGAGTTGTGTGCACAATTCAAAATATCCCACCACACAACCTCTTTATACTATCCTCAAGGCAATGGACAAGCTAAGGCTACGAACAAAACGTTAAAGTCCATTCTCCTTAAGATGGTTAAGGAGAACAAGAGAGATTGACATTTAAAGTTATTTTCGGCCTTGTGGGCCTATAGAATGTCGGTATGGACACCTATAGGGGAAACCCCATACTCTTTAGTTTTTGGTTCTGAGGTGGTCTTACCATTAGAAGTAGAGCTACCTTTTATCCATTTTTAGCCCTGGAAAAATTGGCAACTTGGGAAAATTGGACTGGGCACTTTGGAGGAGCTCCAATGTCGAATCTAGAGAAAACGGGAAATTTTCATGTTTTGGGGGACTTAGAACCATTTTTAGTGCATTTCCCTTCTTTCGGTGGAAAAAAGTTCAATTCTTAGCCAAATTTGAGCAAAAATGAGTAAAATTGGGAAAATTTGGCTTTGGGGCACTCTACTTCATTTTTCTAACTCCCTAGATCAAGAGAAATCCAAAAGTTAGAGAAAATTGGAGAAAAATGTAAAAATGAGGAAAATCCACACAACAAAGGGAAAACCGTGTTATAAAGGAAAATTCATGCAATAAAGGAAAATCCATGCAATAAAGGAAAAGTTGTGGTACAAAGGAAAAGCCACGCAACAAAGGAAAACGGTAATTTTTCACGCGAACTTAAAATGGCCTTAAATTTTGACCCATTGCTCCATTTTTTATGATTTTTTATATAGTTGGAAAGGTCTCGATGTCCTCTATGAAATGGAAGCTTGATTTATTAATTTAAGTGAGGGTGGATGGGAAAAAATTATGGAAAAGTCTCCAACATGAAAATGAGCATTTGTGCATCCCAACTACCAAACTTAATGTAGTATGGGCCTCTTTTATTCTCTAGCAAGCTAAAGTACATTCGGGAATGGATTTTCGTGAGGTTCCCATGCCTTTTCCATATTAATAAAAGAGAGTTGTTGGTTGGTGGAAGAAAAATTTCAGGTTTCTATTATTTCTATCATCTCTACTTTCTTCTATACATGGTAAACACTTCTCATTTGAGAAGAGATGGAGATATTATGGGCATGGGGAAACTCTACCAATTTTTTTCCTCAACTTATTTGAATAAGCAAGCCTTCACATGGAATTTATAAATGTAATTGTTCCTCTATATGGTAAATGTAATAAACTATGTAAATTTATGGAGGAATAAAATTTATGTTTGTCATGTTCTCTCAACCCTTACATTTATTTTCTTGCATCTCCTTACCTCTTTTATTATTATTTTTTTGTTTTTGCATGTTTTCTTCATCTCGTAGGTTCATGTTATTGTGTTTCATGGATATTTGGAGGTAATGGAATATTTGGGTCTATGTCACATTCACAAGGCCTCTCTCAACTCTCGGTTTCCTCCTATATCCTCCCTCAAGCAGGGACATTTCATACCCATTTTTTGGTGTTATCACCATTATTAGTGTAGGATTTCTTTGTTTGATGCTCTCTCTCTCTCTCTCTCTCTCTCTCTCTCTCTCTCTCTCTCTCTCTCCATGGTTACTTGCAATTGGTAGATTAGGATTAGTTAGTTGTATTTCCTTTTGTAGTCACAAAATCATGCACTTTAGACATTTATTTATCCCGGTCTCATACTACTATTTAGAAGGTTCTTGAGGGAAGAAAGTACTAATTAACCCCCGTCTTTTGGCCACTTTATTTTATTTTATTTCATCATTACGAACCTCTTACACCCTTATGCCCATCGATACTACCATCTCACATTAGATAGCCTCGACTAGGCACCCCGATTAGCACTAAGGCGCCTGTGGGTACCTCCGGTCCCACCATGGGTGCCCAATCCTTCTAGAGATTCTCACATATTTTTGGGCTCTTTCTAGCCATTTGACATCTTTATATTTCTTATGGTCAGCCTTTTCGGGGTTAAATAAGAAATTAGACGAAGAGAACCCCATAAATATAAAGTTATGGGACCATAAGGAGGGACCTAGAATCACTTACTACTATCACTCCATCTAGATTTGTATCCATCTATTCCATTTGAGATCACTTAAATCCACATAGCTCCATCATCAAGGCAAAAGGATAGGACATCTACATCACACTTCATAGGGGGAGGGATTTTATTCTATTCCATGCACACATTTTATTACATTTTCTACATGTAGTTATTATTTTCCACTTCACAAAGTCCGACCGGCACAAGAGAAATTCTAGGAATGTTCACACACACTTGCACATAGAACTACATCGAGTATGAGATGTAATGCAGAACTCAATTAGTAAGTCTACCGTTGTGGCAGTTGAGGTCAGTTTGACCCCTTCGTATGCATTTTTATTTTTAGGGTTTGATGCTTATTTTGGGGCCTTGTAGCTCTTTCTTCCATCTTGAGTTATTGGCAGCATCTGACATAGTACAATGAAATTGATGCAATAGACAACGAATATTTTAGATCACTTATCGACCTTGTGAAGATCAAATTCAAAGCTTTTGCGCAGACTAAGGCACCTAGATTGTAGACCAAGCACCCGCATGTGCCCTAGTCCTCCTCCAGGTGCTCCAGTTCAGCAAAATCCTCCGACTCCATCCTTCTTGACACTCCTGCACAATCATTCCTGATCCTGATTTTTCCAATCTCCTTTATGATAGAGTCTCACCACTTCATCGAATCAAGTCGAGTTCTTTCCTCTTTCTCCTTTCACATTAGGGTTTCTATTTACATTAGTGTTATTACTTATCTCATTTACATATTGTCTTAGTACATTTTTTTATTGTGTGTATATGTCCTCCTAAATTAGATTAACTATCCTTTTACCACACTAGTTAATCAATTTTAGTAAATCACCTTCCTTAGAAGTAGTTTAGTGCTAGGATTAGGTAGAGGAACTAGCCTTCTCTAGAGGTCCATCTCAAGTATGCAAGTTCCAAAACTTGGGAGATGGTCCAATGTTAGCAAAAATTAGTGATTTGTCATTACCAAATATGCCAGGGTGCTACTTTTTTGACATAACAGTTTTGGCACACCCAGTCGAATAGGTTTGAAGCACCTTACAACTTCAAATCATCAATTTTGTTTTGTTTTTTATTAAATACATCCTTTGGAGGCATACCCAAGCACAATTGCTGACTCCACCGATTTCATCCATGGGGTTGTGAAATCACGACTTCATTTCCATCATGGGATTCCCATTTACGAGCAGTGATGTCATTCAAATTCATCTCCAAGTTATTGCAATCCACCTCCAGATCAGTTCTATGATCGGGATAAGCGAGATGTATATTCCCATGAGCAAGATACAAGTCAGTTTGGTTATCCATTAAACTATGGAGTTGTCCAAGCGAAGGAGTATGCATATTTTGGAGGTGATGCATTCATATAGCAATAATAGCTATTTAATCATCCATCACCAAAATTTCACCCTCAAAATGCAACTTCCTCTACATATGAAATATCTTACAATGTTCATCATGTACTAAACTTGACTTGTATTGCTAAAGTTGAATTAATTACCTCTAGAAGTATCTAATGTCTCTATTTTCCTATTTTTTACTCCGAGAATGTCACCACATTCATCAACTGGTCACACATTTCATCCTTTATTTTCCTTTCTTCAATTTATCTATCATTATCCTCCTTGAGTTCTTAATTCTAACTATCCTCCATGGATCTTTTTAGCTTTACTCCACCCTCTGTTCCTTTTCTCCCGGTACTAAAGGAGTTCAAAATTATCTAGCTCATAAAACCATGCTCTCGATGTATAATGTATTTCCTTCTTGGAACATGAACATACATGCTTGGGTTGCATATGGATATAGCTCTCTATATATGGTTATGATATCCTATTAGTTCTATTTACATCTACTTGTCATCTTAAATGAGTGCCCCAAGTTTAAAGTTCCAACTCCTCATGTAACTCTCTCTTTACATCCCTTCTTATTTTTGGTTCAAACCCTTGCTAGGTTTTTAATAATAGATTGTCATGAATAACATTCAATGTGGGAACTTTCAAGGGGAAGAGAGGATTTTTTTATACACCCCTTATGACATTTAATCTTTCTCTAGAGTTTCGACTGTCCAAGTACATGAGGCACTTCCTTTGTTATGTCTTCCTCACAATGAGCTTTTCTCTAACTATGCACACAATCTTAAGAAAATCGGTAAATAAATCCTCTAAATAGATGAATTAAATTTATATTTTATTCTTGTAAAATTTGGAGGACTTGGTCAAGGTAGTTTCTATGAATTTTCAGGATTTGATTCCATATTTGAAGAATTTTACCTCAAGATTTTCTCTTAAACCCTAGTTGGTGTATAGAGCTCCCAGTATAGTAAATCAATCACAATAATTTTTGTACTTTGATTCAAAGCTTTGTATTAGGCCTGAGGGTTTGTATTTACCTCCTTGAAAATACCATTTTATTAGTGAAGGGGTTCCCAAACAATTTTGAGACTTTCTACAAGCTTTTATGTCCGATACACTGCATTGTAACATGGTATAGTCTCCTTTTTCACTTAATGGATGACTCAAAATTATTTCCCTACACAATGACCTCAAGCACATTATAATATCTCCCAACCTTTCCTAGGTTATCACTCTTCATTCTTGTCTATACAAAGATGACACAAGACAATAGTTAATTAAGTCCACAATGCACACGGTCACCACTAAAGACAAGGAATCTATTCCCTCATAGTTCTTAAGTGTCAACAATGGATATTATTCACTTGAGATTCCTTATTCCTTTGAATCAACATTGTAATAGAATATTTGAATTATATTTGTATTCCGTTTGGTTTTCATGGTGTCCAATAATGCAAGATTCACCAAAAAAACCCCACACAATCACATTTTTACAAGAAATCGAGTTTCCTTCATATAAATGACATATCATGATTATTTTTCACCGAGTCTTGAGGGTATTCTCAATGCTCTTCCTTTATGATATGATAAACCACTCACCTTCTTCTCCTTGAAAGAAATATCACATTTTACTAATGTCACAAATCACAATCAATTCTTGGCACAACTATGCATGGTTATGAATACATCTCGAGTGTTTACTTGAGGGCTTAAGTTTACACTTATCATGACATGAATAAATACTCTTCATTCACCACAATGTGTCAACAAGGAGTGTGTCACATAAATTTGATGAAATGTTTCCCACATATCACTTTATAGCCTTCAACATATATGAATCAATCAAATAAGCCTTCAATGGACAAGCTCAACTATGTCATTCACAAAAATACATCAATAAGTGTTTTCACAGTTTGTAATATTATTGAAACTTCATAGTTTACTCATCCTCACAGTTTGTGGTAGCATGTCCAAATCAAAACTCACAATTACAATCATATAAATCTATATCACAAATTACTTGCACAAGAAATAATAGATTGATATCCAACATGCACCAAGTTTCTATGAACATTCAACAAATTACAGAGATGTACACACACATTTATCAGTCATAAAAATGTATAAAAAATGTTATATCTCCTTTATTGAAGCCTTCATTTGATTTCCATTCGAATGGGAATGGTGAATTCAGTTACATTTTCACAATTTATAATCCTTCTATTAGTTTCCAACCGAATTCTAGACTTTAGACCCATTGGTCATGTGAATATCCTTAGGCTTATGCTAAGTTCCTTAACTAAAAGGCAAGTCCTTGACTTCTAAACTCCCATTATGCCTTACTAGACCTTAAAGGAGACTTAAAAACACTCTTACACCTCATTTCATCTTATTACAAGCTTATAAACTTCAAAATCCCATTAAAACATCCATAGCAAGCCAAAATGGTCTTCAAGACTCCAAATAGCATTTTGGAGGGAAAACCAATTATTCAAATTTTGAAAGACTTAGACTCAAGATTTCACATCTACATGACTCTAGGACCTTAAACACACCTAAAAACACAAAATTTGGATGTTTCCACCCTTATGCACATACTAGAGGTGATGTTCCTCCATCAGGAGGTTATCCTACGCTGGAGATGCCTATTTATAGAGAAATGTTTAAGAGTTGGAGTTGAGTATGGTGTTGATAAGGACTAAGGAGATGAGGAAGTAATTCCATATTGGTTTCAATATTCCATATCCATGGACTAGCTCTATACCAAGTAAGTCTAGTCCTCAAAAAATCTTCAATTCATAATAAAAAAATTGACTCAAGTTGGAGAGTGGATCAAAAGAGAGAGGCTTATGAATCTAATGCCAGTCAATCTTGTCAATGGGAAACTCTTGAATTACCATCTCATAGCCTTCCCATTCCCAACCCATACCACTTCAACCTAAACTTCATTTCCCTAACCTTCTATATGTTTCCCCATTGTGAATTCCATTTCTTCACCTTCTTCCCTTCCATCCCATCTTCTATCTTCTACCCTTTTATCTTCTAAAACTCCTTCCCCTCCACAAAAACAATAAATTGTACCTCTTCCACCACCCCAAACAATTAAAAAAATCCATTGAATCCCAAACCACCCTCCTCTTACATTCCCAAATTCATTTTGGGAAGAATACAATCAGAAAATTAGTCAATGAGGGAAGAAAATTGAGAAGCATAAAGCAGAAAAGAATCAACATAGAATTTGAGAAATTGGGATACCAAGTTCAACATTAATCAAATGCCATTGATGACTAATCCTTCTCTAGAGGTTAGAATTCAAAAACAGGTGGTGAAAACTGATTTTGTAGCAATATCAAAACAAGCATGAGAAGATGATGATCAACAATCCACTTGTTCTCGAGTGCATTATCCATATTGGCACTATCTTTTCAAGGATTGTTAATCCATCACCATTTGTAGAATCAATGGTAGAGGAAGAATCAACTCCAAATACACAAGAAGAGGAGCATGTGCAAGCAAAGGAAGAAAATATCCCAAGTATTCAAGATACTCCAATGGAATGCAGTGATCTTATATGTCATGCGTCCCAGAGATTGCTACATTGTTGGGAGGTTGCATTGATCCACCAAAACCATCATCACCAGCTGCAACCATTCACAAAGAGATTCATGCTATGGAGGAAGACAACAAAAATTCAGAGGTCTTGAGTAAGGAGTGAGTCACACAAGAGATTTCAGCCCCTTCTTCCACTTCATCCTTCCAAAAATCTGATTTTTGGGATGAGTTTGAGCTATCAAATTTCATGTTTGAGGATGAGGAGAACCATGGTGAACAAGTTGCAAATCCAAAAGCTACCATGGAGGAAGAATAATCCTTGGCACACTTGGACAATGAAGAGGTTGAATATTTGTCAGATTTAGAGGATTGTATTGATGGAGAAGAGCCCATAGAAATCACCACTTTTGTTACCCCATCATCTATCTTTCAACAACAAGAGCCTCTTACCATGGATGAAAACATTCAAGTAGAGCCTGCTACTCACAATAGTCCTCTTGAATCTAAATTTGAGGAGTTCGATGTTCCAAACTTCACATTGAATGAGGAGGAAGAAGAGAACAAGGATGAAAACTATTTCAAATCAGTCATCACGATAGAAAATGAGTTATTTGTAGATGAGAAACAAGGTCAAAATCAACATGTAAATAGTCATTTTTTTCAGGAATGTCTACAGGATGACTTCATTATTGAAGTTGGGTTTTGAAGAAATGGAAAAGTCGGCGGATCGGACCTTTACCAATCAAGTATCTAGCTTCATTGGAGCAAAACTCTAAGTTACCACTAGTCATGCTTACTTCGAGCATGAGCATGAGCTTCAAAGTACCAAGGATCAGCTGTAATAACTCTCAAAACCAAATGTGTAAAGAACTAAAAGAAGTATTACTTATGTTTCACTGATACCTTGATGATGTGGGTGGAAAATCAGTTTGTAGTTAGTTTTTCACTCTCATACATGACCATGTTTAGTGCCAAATCAGTCACATGGTCTCGGTTGTGAGGAAGGAAGCTACTTCTCTTTACCAAAGGTCGGGATTTGTTTAAGTTTCCTTTGCCTTGGGGTAGAGCATAGTAGGTAGGTTTTTTTAGTAAAAGAAGTGCTTGTGCACACTGCATGTTCCACTTGGGACATGTATGATCTTTCCTCTTTTGTACATAGTTTTTGCTTCTTAGTTATTGTTGCACAATCCGTTGTGGAAGTGGTAGTGTTTGGGGAAAATTAGTTTTAACAGCAGTCCCAAGTGCATTCTAGATTAGCATGTGTTCAAAAACTTTCACATGTTTCATACTTGGCAAGAAATCGAGGTTTTGGTAAATATTCGGAGGTTCATCCTTCATCTCATCGATTAGATCGCATAGAAAAGAAAATTCTAGATTCAAAACAATTTTCCACTCGATCTAATTTTGAAGATTTCTTATAAAAGTTGGAAAATTCAGGCGTAGTAGTCAACTCAGGTCCAACATGTGCTTCATGAGAACTCAGGGGTGTGATTTTCAGAGTTCAGTTCAATTTTCAAGTGTATCAAGTTGACTCCATGCCCAATGGATTCTTCAAGGCCACTGATCAACTCATCTAGTAGGAAAATATCCCCATGAGTAGCCAAATTGTTATCCATTTTTACCCCCTCAAAAAATGGGCAACTTAGGAAAATTGGACCTGGGCACTTTGGTGGAGTTCCAATGTTGAATCTAGAGAAAACAGGTAATTTTCATGTTTTGGGGGACTTGGAACCATTTTAGTGCATTTCCCTTCTTCTAGAGGAAAAAGTTCAATTCTTAGCCAAATTTGAGCAAGAATGAGTAAAATTGAGAAAAATTGGCTTTGGGGGCACTCTACTTCATTTTTTCTAACTCCTAGATCAAGAAAAATCCAAAAAGTTAGAGAAAATTGGAGAAAAATGTTAAAAATGAGGAAAATCCATGCAACAAAGGAAAAGTCGTGCAAAAAGAAAAAGCCACGTAACAAAGTAAAAGTTACGCTACAAAGGAAAATCCACACAATAAAGTAAAATCCACGCAACAAAGGAAAAGTTGTGCTACAAAGGAAAGCCACGCAATAAAGGAAAATGACACTTTCACCCACGAACTTAAAATGACCATAACTTTTGACCCGTTACTACGTTTTTCACGATTTTTATATCGTCGAAAAGGTCTTAATGTCCTCTTTAGAATGGAATATTTATTTCTTAATTTAAATGAGGGTATATGGGTGAAATATGGAAACATATCCATCACGAAAATGAAGCAGTTCATGACAGCCCAACTACCAAATTTAATGCAATATGGGCCTCTTTTCTTCTCCAAAAGCTAAAGTACATTAGGGAATGGATTTTCAGAGATGTGTATTCCTTTTCCACAATAATTAATGAGATTTGGTCGTTGGTGGAAGAAAATTTTTAGGTTTCTCTCTTCTCTACTTTCTTCTATATATGGTAAACACTTCTCATTTGAGAAGAGATAGAGATATTCTAGGCATGAGATATTCTAGGCATGGGGTAACTCTGCCAATTTGTTTCTCAAATTATTTGAACAAAAAGCCTTCACATGGACTTTGTAAATGTAATGGTGCCTCTATATTGAAAATGTAATAAACATGTGCAAATTTATGGAGCAATAAAATTTATGTTTGTGGTGTTCTCGCAACCCTTGAATTTGTTTTATGCATCTCCTCGCTCTCTATTGTTATTTATTTTGTTATGTTCATGTTTTCTTGATCTAGAGGATTATATAGAGGATATAAGTTCCCTAAATCTCCTGTGGTTGGAGCAGTTTAGAATATGACTCCGAGAGCTTTCCATCGACTATTTGAACGTCAAAAATAGAGTCCATACGCGCAAATGGTGACTAGGTCAAAGTAGGTCAACATTGGTCAATGGTAAAATGAATAATTTTTAAATCATCTGAAGTTAGAACCATTGAGTAGATCTTGCCAAGACCTTTCCGACACATTTTGAACGGACTGAATCCGATTCCATATGTGAAAGATATGACTGGTCAAAGTTTAGGTCAAAGTATGGTCAACATTTGGTCAACGTTGGTCAATGGTAAAATTGATGGTATGAAATCATTTGGAGTCAGCACCATTGCATAGATATTTCTGAGACCTTTCCGACGCATTTTGAACAGACCAAATCCAAGTCCATATGTGAAAGTTATGAGTAGTAAAGTCAAAGTCAAACCCAACAAAAAGATGAAGTGGCATTAATGTGGAGTGACATGTGGCGTTGTTGTTTATGGACACATGGATATGTTGTTTCTAGACACTTGGCATATTTGAATTGGGCACATGGAATGAAAAGTGGGTTAATGTTTTACCCACTTAAAAAGATTTTAGAATCTTATAAAATATATATATTTAGAAAGTCCACGTGAAAACAAATTTTGGTGGATAAAGCCTATTAAAAAGGCTTGCATATAATGTGGGATTTTCCCCACATAAAGCTACTCCATCCACGTGAAGAGTGGATATTATTATGGGGTTGATTTTTTCAAATATGGCTTAAGCTTATTTAAAAGCTTAAAAAAGAGAATTAATCCCTATTAACCCGCTCAAAGCCTTATTAAGGCTAAAATTTGTTTATCCCTATATGGGATTATAAAACAAAAGGATAAATGATTTATCCTTATATTTTGGGTGCTCAAAGGCTATAAAAGGCCCCTCATACACATTCATTCCAAAATTCAAAGGCATTAAGCTTCTAAGCCAATTCAAAGGCAACGAGGAGATTTTAAAAGCTTCCAAGTTATTTAAATAGGCCTTATAATTTTTAAAGGCAATATTTTTGTAAAGTAAGTCCTATTTAATATTTAATAGGAAAATATTGGGAAGCTAAGTCCTATTATTTTAATAGGCAAATTGTAAAAAATTGGGAGTTATTGGAAACTCACCAATTGGCCCATAGCGCCACACTTTTATTTGAGCCTAGAATTGTTGACCGAGAGAGCCATAGGGCGTCTTGTGAACATCTGGAAGGTTGATCAAGTTCTGTAGGATTATTGGGCACCAGGAAGGTGGAGGACGGACCGATTGATCATCGGTGTTCTTCGAAAGGCTAGAGCACTTTATAGGCAAGTAAAGTTCCATTAGGTTTTATTGTAAGATATAACATTGTACTTACAAATTTTGACTAGTGGAACGGTTTGATAAGAACCTAGAGACATAGGCTATTTCCAAACTCCGTAATCAATCTGTGCAAGTGTCATTTATATTCTTGCATTATTTTGGATTTTTTTACTTAAAATGGAGTAAATTTTATCGGTAATTTTTAATAAGCCTATAGGGGTCGAAGGTCGTAAATATATATATTGAAAATTTTGAACTATATTTTCGGATCAATTTGGTATCAAAGCAGGTGATTGTGCTTGTAAACTTACTAATCTACGAGCAAGTTTGGTATCAAAATTTATTGATTTGACCGTGTGATTGCTTCGGGTTGTGCGGTAGTTCGGTGTGATTGAGCAGTACAGTGCACCATGGACAATATGTCCAAATAGGTGAATCTCAAGGAAATTGAATCTTATAATCACCGGATCAAGTAAGAGAACTCTCTCTTGTGATCAATGTATTACTCCTCTGAAGAGGAGAATGCTCCCTTGAAAATGGAACTACAAATCAATGATGAGCTCTTGACAAGGCTATAGTGAAGGAAATTCCTTCAACTTCAAATACAAATACCATGGGAGATGATTACACTGTAAGTTGTTCACCATGTGAATCTTCTTCCTCCCATTTAGTTTCAAATTCAGGTATTGATGTCTTTGGTTTGTTTGAAAAGCATACTAGAGGCGTTGGATCCAAATTGTTAGTTAAAATGGGATTTGATGGAAGAGGCCTTAGTAAAAATGGCCAAGGCATATCTAACCCAATACAGGTCAAGGGTCATCCTCATTTTACAGGTTTGGGTTATCCTAGTGTGGGAATGGAAATTGGAGATTGCTCCAAGAACGTTGATGAGAAATAAGCTTCTGAAAGTAAATTGAATACCCCATTATTCCTGCAAGAAGATTATGAGCAAGAAAATTGTGCTTCGTCGTCACAGTGCAAGATGTGATAAGAGAAATCAAAGTGAAGAGGTAATGAGATTCCACCTCCAATTTCTTACCATAATCATAAGCACAATAAAACTTCGATTAAATTTTTCACCTTAAGAAGTATGGTTATGATTTTTAGAAAATGTGGATTGCTTTTCCCTATAATTTTTGTGGATTGCATAATCATTCTCGTGGCCAAATGTTGGAAAAGAAGGACACTAATGAAAAATTTGATGTCATTCATCAAGAACATGGAAAATTAGAAAGACTAATCTCGTCATGTAGAGTCGAGAAATGCCGTAAAGAGTTCCTAATCCCAAAAGAAGGAGATTAAGAGGAATGTTTTTGCTCATTGCAGAGGAATGGGCACCTAGGGTGGACAATTGTTGGAAATTTCATCCATCTCGCCATCGATTTATGGCAATCCAAAGATGGAATGGAGTCTTATTGCAAAGGAAAAGGAGGTTCCTAATCCACCACTAGTTGACAATTCAACCTAGGACCAGGTAATACCTGAAAGTGAAAGTCCTTTAAAATGGGTAAGTCAACAATTTTTCAATTATATATTGCATAATTTAGATTGATGAATAGTATGCAAAGTATTTGTTTGGAGATCAAATTTTGTGAGAAAATGTTGAGAGAAAGGTTTACCATACTCAGTGGATTTTCTTACTTAGAAAATTTGATTAATACTCCAAACATATCTCCTAATTAGCTTGTGAGTACCTGTTACAACTTGGATATAGGATTTAACTCATATTAAGCTTGGAGATATATCAGCCACATGTGCAGACATTTGAGCTCATTGGTGTCAACTCGGAACTTCATTCTGTGTAGAGGCATTGTGACCGTGCAAAAAAATGGTAGCTGAACACCATTGGCATTTGACAACATGTCAAAACTTCATTCTATGTAGAGGCATTGTGACCATGCAGCAGAGTGGTACCTGATAGTCATCATCAACAAGAGGCTTTGTACCATGTAGATGCAGCAGTCATGTAACGGGGTTAGATTCACCATTTTTGAGCTCATGAGAAATCAACTCGGATCGTCGTTCTGTGTAGAGGCATTATGACCATGTAGCTAGAATGGTAGCTGATCATCAGGACTTAGCACCATGCATTAGAAGTATTGAGGTCTTGAAAGAGGACTTAACACCGTGCAACAGGAGCATTGAGGTCTAGAAAGGGACGTGACATCAGGTCACATCTTCATTCTATGTAGAGTCTCTTATGGCCTGTAGCAGGATGGTACCTGACAAGTCATTGTCCATCACCAACATCAGATCACTTTTAGCTCTACGTAGCATGGAGTTCCTTGGACCAGTTTGGATTCTGTGGAATCAACTTGGAGCTAGGAGTTGTGTTATAGAGTAAAAGGGGATCCTTGTTGTCAGATATCTAGAAGCTTAACACTGCACAGTGGGAGTGTTGAGGTTTCATTGGGAAACTTAGCACCATACAATGGAGGCATGGAGGTCTTCTTCGGATATCAGAGTGGCGCAGTAGGAGGCAGTGAGCCCAAGTGCCATAGGTCCTAGAGTATGAACCATCATTTGTTTATTGTAGAGTTGGCGAGAATCTGCGAGATATCTTCTAAGCAACGTGAATTTGATTTTACAAGATTTTTTGTCGACTATTTAAACGTCAAAAATAGAGTCCATACGTGAAAATGGAGACGAAGTAAAAGTTGGTCAACATTGGTCAATGGAAAAATGAATCATTTTTACATCATTTGAAGTCAACATCGTTGCATAGATCTCGCCAAGACCTTTCCGACGCATTTTGAACGGACCAAATCTGAGTCTATATGCGAAAGATATGACTGGTCAAAGTTTGGGTCAAAGTATGGTCAAACATTTGGTCAACATTGGTCAATAGTAAAATTGATGGTAATGAAATCATTTGGAGTCAGTACCATTGCGTATAGATTTCGAGACCTTTTTGACACATTTTGAGTGGACCAAATCCGAGTCATATGCGAAAGATATAAGTAATCAAAGTTTTGGTCAAACCCGACAAAAGAGATGACGTGGCATTAATGTGGAGTGACATGTGGCACTGCTGTTTATGGACACATGGATCTGTTGTTTCTAGACACTTGGCATATTTGAATTGGGCACATGGAATGAAAATTGGGTTAATGTTTTACCCACTTAAATACACACATACATACATATATATATATATATATATATATATATATATATATATATATATATACATACATACATACATACATACATATATATACATACATACATACATACATGCATACATACATACATACATACATACATACATATATATATATATATATAAGAAAGTCCACGTGAAAACAAAATTTGGTGGATAAATCCTATTAAAAAGGCTTGCATATAATGTGGGATTTTTCCCACATAAATCTGCTCCATCCACGTGAAGAGTGGATATTATTATGGGGTTAATTTTTTCAAATATGACTTAAGCTTATTTAAAAGTTAAAAAAGATAATTAATCCCTATTAACCCTCTCAAAGCCTTATTAAGGCTAAAATTTGTTTATCCCTATACGGGATTATAAAACAAAAGGATAAATGATTTATCCTTATATTTTGGGTGCTCAAAGGCTATAAAAGGCCCCTCATACACATTCATTCCAAAATTCAAAGGCAACGAGGAGATTTTAAAAGCTTCAAGTTATTAGCCGGAGGCGTTTACTTTAAGAAGGCATTCTTTGGAAAGTGTCAAATTCCGGCGATTAACTTTACGAGTTCCTTGATTTTAGATATTTTTTACAATCCAAGATATTTTCCTACAATCTTAGATATTTTTAGTATCCTAGATATTTATAATCCTCAATTCGTTTCAAATCTCTTAACCCTACTATAAATTTGATATTCGACAGAGCCTCTTCATACTCCTCTGGTGTTACATATGCTTTCAGATTTGTTTTCGATATGCCCAAATGCTCATACAGGTATTCACCTACAAAAGACCCTTTCTGATATCCTACAGCAACGCCACTTGATACCAGTGCCTCCACACTCGTAATGGCGGGCTTCGTTTGCTCCACTGCCAATCTCGAAGTGTAACTGTATGTAAAGCTGGCGACTATAATTAATACGGTGATCTGCCAAACATTAATAACTATTCGGCCTAAAGGGGTGTTAACTCCTGTGAAATCGGCATTTGAAAATGATGTGAGATTTCTACACTGCCCTCAAATATTAAATAAATATGTAACAGAAAGGTGGGTGCTTACTCTGAGGGGAAAATATAGTGGACACTGCAAAACTGGAACAGTTGGCAAATACAACAATTACAAATTAGGTTATCAATTTGCGACAGAAACAAAGGAATCAGCTACCAGATGGAAAGAAAAAACAAGTGAGCAAATACCACAAGACATTGACCACAGCCGTAACGAGGCTTCCTTCAAATTCCGGATTCGCTCCATGCTCCAAAATCCACATCACAAAGCCCATAAATACGATGAACACCACTATTGTTCCCCACAATGGTGAGGTAAACGTCTCCCAAATTACGGAGGCGCCGCTGGATTGACTACTTTTTGCAGGAACAACCATCACAAAACCCGCTTCTGAGAAAGGCAGCGTGAAGTCCGCGATTTGGCTGCGGCTTGCCAAGATTGTTGTGTCACCCAACACTGCGTCCAATCTCTGTCCATCCAAAATGAATTTCTGTAAATGTTATGTTCCTTTAAATCTTACGGCTCCTTGCTCTCAGAGATACATATCTCCATGTAAAGCCTTCTTAGGAGATAAATGAAGCGGTCAAAAAACATAAATTACGGTGGGAAGAAGATGCTCTGTTCTTGTGGATGCCAGAAGGGTTTCTCTGAGAGCAAGGAGCAGAAATGGCATTATTGGTTTTTGTAAATTGCAGATGAAAGGAAAATAGATGAGCTCAGAGATAACACTGGGAGGAGACGTTTTCAGTGTGATTGTGCAGCCTGGTTTTACGCATACATGAGCCCTGAGAGAATGACCACTACGATGGATACACCAATATTTATATGGGTGTGTAGTGAAACTTGAGTTTATGCATGTAATTAATAATTTCACAAGTATAATATATGGTAAGATGTTATGTATCAGTATTTAGCACAACCGAAACTATAATTATTCTTGCCAACATACATGTTCACCTTTTCAAATTTTAGGGAGAGTTCTTTTTCTCTGCTCACATCTTCCCTCCTCGTGATTCTAAGGACTCTTGCTTCAGTTTGTGTTGTTCTAAAGACTCTTTAAGTTTCAACCTGAAAATTTTGAATTTGTAAATTGCAAATGTTACAGTCAAACAAATTATCCAATAACTTCTATCATACAAAGCCCGTCTGTAAACAAAAAAGTTATGAAAATTAGTATATGAATCAAAATAATTAAGGTATGGTTTTTTTGTAACTGAATAAATGGACATCAAACAAAAACTTAAACTGTGAATAGCTCTCCTACCATTTGCAGTCCAAGGAATCAAACAACGTGAACACTGAAACATATGTATTGAATGTACTTCTTAATGTTTATAATGTAATACTTCCATACAAAAATAACCAAATAATTTCTAATAATTAATTTTTCTTCTTAAAAATGAAATTTAAAATAAATGATTAAACCAGTGCAATTTTTAAACAAAAATTACAATCAAAGATTTAATGCTTTCATAGTCCATAGAAATAATAGAAAGATTTTAAGAACAATTGTATATTATTTCTGTAATCAACATTTCCAGCTCACCTCCTATATGTGGTTGCCAATGTTTAGATGAATGAACATTGGAAAGGCTGAGAAGGGTTTGTTGAACATGCAAATCACCCCCCTACTCATGAAATAGCTATCACTTTGATTGTCCCTCCAATAGCTACAACAAAGAATGATCAACGATCAGGCGATCCAGTGCTCTTGGAACACCCAATGCCAGCAACCTCTACAACATCCTTCCCAGATGGTGTTAGAAAAACCAAGCGCTTTATCGCCAAGCTTCTTAGTATAAATCGGTCATCGCTATCTTTAGTAGTCACGCGACTAGGATTTTCTTTTAAAGCTTCGGTTGTTGCGCTTGATCATGAAAATAATAATTTCTCCTACTGTTAAAATATATTGATGTTGTGCCTTGGATATCTCCTGAGATATGTGTCAATTGTTTATTCACTAAATAGATGTAAAATAATCTATAAAGATTTTTAAAATTTGAGGAAAATAGTTATTGCATCAGTTCCAGCTTATCGTATATGATATCAATGGAAATAATATAGACCAAAGAAATATAATTTTTATAGCCCATAGAAGTGATTTTAATATATAGCTTGAACCTTTGTCCACAAATATCTATTTCAAAATTGTCAATTTATCAATTGATAGCATCAAGATATCTCTGCTAAAGGTTGTAATTTTGTGTTTTCATATATATGCACAAGCATAATAGAAATTGTCTTCTAACAACAAGAGTTTGTTGTTTAAGGAACATACTTGGAAACATTTCTTAAAAAGAGTCAAATATGTATTTCTATAATAAAAAAAAGTTAACATATGTATATTTAATATACACATACATACATATTTTAAAAATTTCGTTTCATTTTAGATAGTGACAAAATGAATTTGTACATACAATGAGAAATTATTTATTATATAAATATGACTGCACATTCTGAGGAGTTGCCAAATCAGTTCTTGTTGTAATTCAGACGGTCTGAGCCTTACTGATATTCTGATAATTTATCAATGGTTGCAGTCTTATTAGTTCTTTACATGCATCTATAAAAATTCTCAACGTGCACATTTAAATCTGGAAATACATTAGCTTCACTTCCTGTCATTCCATCGACTTGTAACTCTTGTTTTTAATTTATTTATTGGTTCACGTGTTATGTAAGTTTTAATTGTCTTGTTTTAACTTTTTAGTGTGTTGTGTCAATAAGTTTTTTTATTTAGTATTTAAATACGTGTGCCTGGAAAATAAATAGTTTGTTCTTATAAAGAGTCAAATTATCTTTTGGAGTCTTTGTTAAAGTTTGTTTTTTAAATGTTAAGTCTTACGTAATTATAATTTTTTTTTAGGAATTTGGTTTAATTTTGAGGTCCTTTAAAAGTGAAATGCGTGGGGATAATTCTTTTGTTTAGTTTTAGTTTTATATTTGTTTAATACGTTTTAGTATTTATTTTTTAATTTTGATTTTATGTGTTTATTTTAAAATAAAGTCATTGTATTAGTCTTATGGTGCATTTTCTCTGGAAGTCAATTAAAGAATCCGATGTGTGATGGGGAGAGGACAATATAGTAACTTCCAACAAAAAAAACATTGCCTACTATGCCTTGATGGATGTCCGTACGTTGCTATAAAGCTCGTATTTTGTTATGGGCCACACGTATGTTGGTATAGGTGAGTTGATCGGGGTGAATATACAGTTGTTTTATTTGATGAAACAATCACAATGTCTCTTGACGATGACCATGTCTTCTGTAAGATACAACTATGATATTCATTTAAAAGATAACATGTTGTATCATTTGGTTGAACACTTGGCGTTTATTTACAAAAGTTCATATTTTGGCATTTAAATGTTCCCAAAGCGTAGACAACAATCCCATTTTGTTAGTATCCTTCAATCACTTCATTCCATGAGATGACATATCTCTAGGGAATTTTATGTTTGGTGGGTAGATGAGATTAAGAAACCTGCCAATGATACCCAAGATGTTGTAGCGGAAGAGCATCTCCATGCTTCTTATAAACAAGGCTTCCATCTTTGTGTTCTTATCCATCCAATTCTACTCCCGTTGTACATATTCATCAGCTTTTGCAACCGCTTGCACCACCTGAGCACGAGAGAGTGGTTTCTTGTTTACATTTGCCAAACATACTCCCAACTCCGTGCCAAAATATATAGAGGAATTTTGTTGTCTATAGTTGCAAATGTTTTGATAGACATGTATGCAGAATGTGGAACCTTACATAAAGACATGTGAACTATTTAACAAAATGTAACTTATGTTCTTCACTCAAACATCTATCATAGATCATAGAATATATTTTACATCCAAACCATATTATACACATACAATTCAAGCCCTCTCTCAGGCGTAACTTGCAACTCATTTGCAATTGCTAGTTTAAATAGGCCTTATAATTTTTAAAGGCAATATTTTTGTAAAGTAAGTCCTATTTAATATTTAATAGGAAAATATTGGGAAGCTAAGTCCTATTATTTTAATAGGCAAATTGTAAAAAATTGGGAGTTATTAGAAACTCACCAATTGGCCCATAACGCCAAACTTTTATTTATGAAGCCTAGAATTGTTGACCGGAGAGCCATAGGGAATCTTGCAAATGTCTAGAAGGCCAATCAAGTTTTGTAGGATTATTGGGCACCATGAAGGTGGAGGACAGACCGATTGATCATCAATGTTCTTGAAAGGTGGAGCACTTTATAGGCAAGTAAAGTTCCATTAGGTTTTATTATAAGATATAACATTGTACTTACAAATTTTGACTAGTGGAACAGTTCGATAAGAACTCGAAGACGTAGGCTATTTCGAACTCTGTAATCAATCCATGTGCAGTGTCATTTTTATTCTTGCATTATTTTGGATTGTTTTACTTAAAACAGAGTAAATTTTATTAGTAATTTTTAATAAGCCTATAGGGGTCCTGAAGGTCGTATTAAAAATTTGACTTGCATTTTCGGATCATTTCTTGATCTACATGTTCATGTTGTTGTGTTTCATGGAGATTTGGAGGTAAATGAAGATTTGGAGTGTGTCATATTGGTTTAGCCTATCTCAACTTCGTTTTCCTCATATATCCTCCCTTAACAGGATATTTCACACCCTTTTTGGTGCTATCACCGTTGTTAGTGTAGGATTTCTTTGTTTCCATGCTCTCTCTCTCTCTCTCTCTCTCTCTCTCTCTCTCTCTCTCTCTCTCTCTCTCTCTCTCTCTCTCTCTCCTTGGTTACTTGTAATTGGCATATTAGGAGTAGTTAGTTGCATTTCCCTCCTTAGAAGTAGTTTAGTGCTAGGATTAGGTAGAGGAACCAACCTTCTCTGGAGGTCCATCTCAAGTATGCAAGTCCCACAACTTGGGAGATGGTCCAATGTTAGCAAAAAGTAGGTATCTATCATTACCATATCCCATGATGCTACTTTTTTTTACATAACACTACCTAGTATTTCTATATCTCTACAAGGTATTTTAGACAAAGACGTATATCGAGAAGCACAATTGGTTGAACTAGAAACTCTTGATTGAGCTCAGCTTAGAGTTGAACAACATCACCAAGTTTACGCTACTAGGATGTGTCGCTAATATAACAAGAAGGCGTATGAATGTGAAATATAGGTAGGATATCTAGTACTGAGTCTTGACATCCAAATCAATAAAAATGTCAGTGAAGGAAGGAATTTCATACCAAATTGGTTAGGCCCATACCGAGTAATGGAAGACTACAATAATGGTGCGTACCATTTGTCTACTATAGAGGGTGAAGAATTTTTCTACTCAAAAGTCAAACAAATAATAAAATGTAAATAAACAATAAATAAATAAATGCTTTCTTTTACAACAAAAACTACACTTCTTTACAATACCAATCTTTGGTGATGAGCCCATGCATCCTACTAGTGGCGTGAGGTGGGGAAAGGAGGGAAGTTCCCTTACTCACCTATATCTTTTCCTCGGTGATGAGCCCATGCTTCTTACTAGTAGCATGGGGAAAGACATATGGGGCCTTGTCAAAGAAGTCAATAAGTTGTACATAAATTAGAAAATAAAAAGTGCTTTGAAATCCAAAAAATCCTCAAAAATGAGTTAGATCTGTATATTACAAGAGATTCAATCCCTAAAACCATATTTTTCAATCAAGAGGCCATCTACATATCTAATTCTAGTTAAAATTGCAAGCAAAACACATTACGAATGGTTAGTAGACCTTGTTTAGGGTTGAGTCAGAGGTTCTAGTCGGATCTCTGTCAAAATCTTATCTTTCTTTCACCATTTGCATTCATCAAAATCACATAACTTGTGTCATTTTCTCTCGGTGGTGAGCCCTCACATCTTACTAGTTGTGTGGAGTTAGGAATGGAGTGATTTGTAATGTCCCTCTTTCTCGAGATAATTTTATCGAAGACCTTTGGCCCATTTTGTCTACCCGATGGCCAAAGGGTGAGCTCAAGGGTGACTTAAGTTTTATTAATTTTATTATATTGTGCTAAAATTAAAATAAAACATTACTAAAGCACATATAATAAATTAATAAACTTAATATTAAAATAGACTTAGGAAAGCACAAAAAAACACTTAATGTACTTCCTAAGGGAAAAATGTGACTAGCTCTAGAATTAAAAAAAAAAAGAAAATACATCCCACTTGCCTAGGGAAATGCGACTTGGCTATGTGAGTGTTTTTTCTCTTTAAAAGAGAAAGTCGACTTGCCTAGGCATCATTCCAAGTTATTATGATATTTTCTTCTTGGCATTGGAGCATAGAGATTTTTGCAGAAAAATCCAAGGATGAAAACCCTCTAGATTTACCCTCTTGTGGATGAAAACCCCAGGAGAAGTGAGAGGAATTTCTACTCAGGAGATTCCATTGTTATTCATAGGTTTTTATTATTCCAACAATGTTTGTAGAAGAAATAAAATTGCAGCAACACATTCCAGATTTCTTATAGTATGGATGACTTACTTTGTGAAGATTTTATGCTATTCCAGAGGTATTTACATTCAGATTTGTATTGCCATTTTCCAGTTGCTAATATAGAGCAAATCGACTCAATTTTAATTAATTTCCAGAAGGGTTTTGGTAGTATTTTCCAGTCTTTCCATATGCAGATTTTTGGTTATTTTGCAGTCAATATTTATCATTAAGAATCTGATTTTTAATCATGGCTGAGAGAGAAATGAAATTATTTATGAAATATTTGTGAAGGGTTATCCAATAAAACCCTAGTCACATTTCCTTTTTAGCTATCCAGTTCTGCAGGTATTGTTTTTATTAAATTGTGTGAAGTGTGTGGATGGTATTCTATCATTATCTTCTGACATTGTAAGCAAGGATCCAAGCCAAAGAATTATATAAAAAGAGAGGGACAACAGGGTTGGGATCTTTCGTGATTTCATATTCTTATCATATCACATTCATCATATTTTTCCAATAAAATAGAAAAGTTAAATATTGCTTGAAAATCAAAGTGTCTAAATTACAATTTATTCTCATGTTCATCATCATATAAAAAGAGAGAGCATTTTGTTTATGATTTGCATCATCATCATCCATAGCATGCATCCATAAAACATATAAAAGCATTATAAACTATAACTATCTAAGAATACACAAATGGGACAAATCATGATTAAGTCAACTCTTACAAGGAATGCCGAAACCAAAAAGAGATATCCATGTGTATATATGATAGTGTCGTTTTCGTGTACAATGTTATCACACTCTTGCGAGTGTGGTAAAAATGCTCATCTATGAGCCAAAAATCCAAAAAAATTGACATACATATCCAAAAATAGTCTTAAAGCAATAAATACATGTAGCATATCCTCTCTCGTGAGATCCCCTGTGAAGGTATGTGATGAGGACTATTGTTGCGGATCCTATGGTGGGAGTGAGATCCTTTATGTGTTAATCTATGGGAGTTTCCATGAGATTGGGAAAACAATTTTCCAAAGTAGTAGTGGCTCCACTGCGAGAGGGCTCTTATCGCTACCTCCTCTTGTGCAAGCTTGTGTGCGATGAAGCTCAAATATCATCTAAGTCATGGCCTCTATTGTGTGTCATGCTTTGGTGCAAAGAGTCGGTATGGCATTGAGCCATCGTTGGGTGGCCGATATCTACAAGTAGTTTCTCTCATGTCATCTTCACAGGGAGTGCAAATGTATCAAGGAAAATTTGTCTAATAAAATCTCGCTTGACCTTCATGTAGTAGCTGCAAAGTGCAAGTAAACAGAGGTGAGTTAGAAAACTTCTAAAGCAAAACAAAAAAAGAGAGATAGTTTATAGTTTACTAATAGTCTAATCTAAAAGGTAAGTAGGGGAAAGAGTATTTTTCTTACTTGGATCTCTAGGCACCCAATATGGATCGACGAATGGTATGCGATGTAGTAATTGTTACGGTACCTCCTCCACTCTAACCTCCTCCACTATGGTCTCCCTTATACCCATCTTCCATCCATAGATTGACTCCCTATCCTCCTCCAATGGTAAAAATTTCCTCCGATTGCAGTGTCTCTTCCTCATCTCTAGTAGTCATGGAGGCCTCTCTAGTGGCCTCCCACTCTGTGTCACTCTCCTCCTCTATCTCCACCTTTGTCTTTGTCTCTACTTCCTCCTCCTCCTCCTCCTCTCCACTTTGTGTGTAGGTCCCGCCTCAATTTGTATAATCTACCTCGGCCTAACCGCTTCCACGGTAGCTAGATCTCATGCAACATGGGGTGTGCCAATCGGAACTCCATAAGTGACGATAGTCCACTCAAGCTTGCCCCCCAAGCAAGCTCTTGCATCTTTGATCCCTCTATACAGTGAGGTGGGGACTGGCCTGGGAGGGCATTAGGATAGGGTAGACCAAAGCTATTTGAGACACCTTGAAGTCATATGATTCTCTACTATGCTATTCTTTTCCACTAAGCTGTAATATGGATCTACAAGTAGTGAAAATAACGGCCTCCTCACTCGATATGTCGGCCATGTCCATATAAGGATGCACGATCATATCATCTAAAGTGAGTGTAGAAATTGACCAATATGGCCCCTTGAGTGGAGCCATGTCGACCCATCTCACTTCTCTAACTACCCCGGGATTTTCTATCCTAAGTACCTGTGATAGGGATCATCCACTCATATATCAAACTCATGAAAAGTGTGGGATGATCATGAAGGTCGTATAGTGATTTCCCACTCTAAGTGTCTTCTAATGAAATCTTACTAAATTTCTTTATTTCACTCATGAATCTCTAATCTTTTCATATTGGTTTCTATGACCCCTACATATGAGGATCACCATGATGATTCCAAGACAAAATTCCTATGCTCAAAATACCTTGCGAACCATTGCTTTTTTACATGCTCATGTTGGCACTAGTATTCATATGAAAGCAACAATAGAATAGATATATCTGTGACTATTGATTATGCTTCATTCTCTCATGAGTCACCATTCTCTCCCATACATCACCTTTCATCCTCCAATACCACTTCATGCTTTGATTCCTTCCATCAATCACAAACATGCATCGTTCATGATACAAGCATCCATCCAAATAAGCCTCTAGAGTTTTTAGTGCTCAAACCAATAGATGGGTTCATGAATCACTCCCTACTTTCTCTAAACATTTCACCCATCCAATACCAAGGTGTCTAGACCTTTTTTCAGTCAAATACTTGCATTCATACACGTTCTCTAGTTTACCCCACATTTGGCTTATAGCCTTCTCAACTGTAAATACCATGTTATTTCTCTTTCTCATAAACCAACCCCACAACCTAAATGGTGTTTCTCAAACCATTTTATCCAACTCCAACTCATGCCCAAAATTCACTATATGTTACTTTGTGTGAAAATTAACTTCGTTTGTAACTGATCATGCATTTTTAGGCCTATTTAGAGTACATATCATGACAGCAGACACTTGCAGCTGGAATATCACCTGAATTCTCATGCATCCACTTTAGGAATGGTATGGAGAGGGTGTCCATCAAGTTTTGTATCTTGACTCTCTTCTTTTATCATCCATGCACTTCAATTACTTATTTTTACATGTTCAAAGTTAGTACTAGTATTCATATGAAAGCAACAATAGAATAGATATACTTATGACTATTGATTATGTTTCATTCTCTCATGAGTCTCCATTATCTCCCATACATCACCTTTCATCCTTTAATGCCACTTTATGCTTTGATTCCTTCCATCAATCAAAAACATGCATCATTCATGATACACAACCATCCATCCAAATAAGGCTCTAGGGTTTTTTGCTCCAACCAATAAATGGGTTCATGAATTACTCCCTACTTTCTCTAAACATTTCACCCATCCAATACCAAGGTGTCTAGACTATTTGTTTAGTCAAATACTTGCATTCATACATAGTTATCTAGTTTACCCCTATTTGGCTTGTAGCCATCTCAACATGTAAATACCAAGCCACACAACCTAAATGGTGTTTCTAAGACCCTTTATCTAGCTCCAACTCATGCCCAAAATTCACTATATATTACTTTGTGTGAAAATGCACTTCCTTTGTAATTGATTATGCATTTTTAGGCCTATTTACAGATACATATCATGACAATAGACACTTGCAATTGGAATCTCACCTCAATTATCATGCATCCACCTTAAGAATGGTATGAAGAGGGTTTCCATCAAGTTTGGTAGCTTGAATCTCTTCTTTTATCATTCATTTACTTCAATTCCTCCTTTCCACTACATTGTATAGTCGACCTACACTTTCTCTTATTACTTGCTCACACGTGTGATTTGAGTCTTGAAACTTCACCAACCTTTAGAGCTTATCAAGACAGATATATTCCCAAATTTTCATCAAATTCTAAAGGTTGTTGTTATCCAAATAACTCTCCTAGTTATTTGGATAACTTATATTTCTCATTTTGACTTTGATGTTTCACATTTCAGGTTACGTGCACTCAAGATTATTCTTTTGACACCTTGGCACAATTGTAGTTCCTCCACACCTTAAAGGCCTTTCTTCTTCTCCCTCGGAATTCTACTATCTCCTTCCATTTCATTTTTGTGCTTTCTCTTTGTGCACCTATTTTCTTTCCTATCTTGCTACACACTCCTTGCACGCACCTCTGTAGACTTTCCTTACGAATCAACTAAGTCACTCGCATGCCTTCGCACTTACGTGCCTTGCACTTCCTCTTTTACTCACGCACCTCTCCTATGTTTCCCTTTTATGTGCTTACCTTTTTGCTTCATGCATTGTGAATTCTTTTGTGTCAGTCATTATACCATGTCATTTCACATACATGAGTGTGCCACACGTAACCTATCAGATTGCGCCAATAGGGCGCCGAATCTAGACAACCAACCAATGCATGACATGTGGTAGAAAAGAAAAAACAAATGAACAGTTGGCTGAATCCTTCAGTCAATCCGCATGCGCCACATGTCTTATGTGCCCAGACGGATCGACATCTTTCGATAGTCGTATCTTCTGCTACAGATCTCTGATCGATGCGCACCTGGGCTTGTGAGAGAGCTGTGACACAAGCTACACGTTGGACTATTCAAATTCAAATGTAGGTAGGATTTGGTAGGTAGAAAATAGGGAAACATATTTCTGATCATCAATGCACATGTCTATGAATCTCAACCACCAGATTTCAATTAGATCTTACTTTCTTCCTTCTTCTATACACCAAATAGACATGGAGAAGCACATCTGATAGCCCTATAGGTGGTTTTGTAGAAATTTATCACTTTTTATTGGTGGTTGAAGATTTGAATATGATTTTCCCTCCTTATCTCCCTCTCTTCTCTCCTTTTTCTTCTATAAATAGTAGAGTTCTACTTTGTAAAAAGGATCCCTCTCTATTGTAACGGCACCATGCCAAAATGGTGGCCGACTTCCCATAGGTCTCAAACCTTGGCATGGTATCTATAATGTATTCTCGCTCCCCGCCATAAATATAAATGATTATGCGTCCTTCAAAGCAATAAAATCATGTTTTGTGGAACTCTTTTCTTCCCTTTCTCGTTTTCATTGCATCTCACCTCTCTATTTGCATTTTCTGGCATGTTGTGCGTACTCATGTGCTTGCAGTCCCCATGTTCATGTGTTGCGTGCTAGAAGGCCGAGCCCGCGTATTGATCTATGGCACGGACCATCCACCCTCTTCTCCCGTGTTCTCTCTATTTCCTTCTCCACACATGGAGAGAGATTAACCCTTTCTTTCTAGTGTTATCACCTTCCTTAGCTTAAGATTTCCCCTTTCTACACATCCTTCTATCCCTAGTCTCTTGGCATGTTTAGTCTAGGATTTTCTTTTAGCATTAGCAGTAGTAGTAGTGTTATAGGTAGGTAGAGGAACTGACCTTCTACAGAGATCCGTCCCAAGTACGTAAGGTCCCACAACTTGGGGATGGTTCCATTGTTGTCTCAAACAGCTCGACTCTTCTAGATTTGAGACACGGGTGCATGTTTGAATGACCAATAGTTTTTGGTATGCCCAATGGGACAAGAGTGAAGAGCTTTACATCTTCATCTCAACAAGTTTGATGTGTTATTACTAAGATCTAGCCTTTGGAGGCATCTTTCAATGCATCCACGACTCCACTGATCCAAACGCACCCATTTTCTCATTCGTAGACTAGTCTCCCATCCTCCTTTCATTCATTTTTCCTTCTTCCATCGTTCCACCTTCCTCTTTTTGAAGTTGTGCAATCATGACTTATTTCCCTTCATGGAATTCTCATTTACTGATGTGAGCTATTTTTCTCCATCTCCACAGTTCCAAATTCCTCTTCCAAATCAATTATATGAGCCAAGTCGGCTGAATATGTATATAACCCACTTTTTTCTAATCAAAATGTTTATGAAGAAACGAGGTTTATGTAGATGATGGTGACAACTCTTTTTCTAAAGATGATTTTGAGAGGCATGTGTAAAAGATGGAGATGGACATGATGCAGCTTAGATTCAAGTGCTTCATAAAGGAAACAAAAGTTGGCTCTGGTCCCTTATCCATGGGTAGGCCATGTACCAGCTGGTTTAGCGCCCAAGAAAAGCTAAACTTTATTGCGAGATCTTTGGCCCATATTACAAAATGGGTGGAAGAAATGGAGGCTCAGAAATCTAGTGCACGGAAACCCTGCACTACCATCTTACAACCCTTCCACTCCTCCTTTCCAACTTACATCATCTCAGCCCGATGTGCATGTTCCCAACTTCTTGTGCACTACCCCCATTGAGAATTTCCCTCCTCCATCCTCTCACCTTCATTTCTCAGCATCACCCCTCCTGCGCGTGCTTCCACTCCTCTTGCACACGTGCCTTCCACGCCTTCTACACCCATCCTTCCCCCTTATTCCAAGTCCCCTCTACCTATCTATACCATCAATGAATACCTCCTTGCTAACGCGTCTTTCCCAACCAACATCATCATGTTCAACAACTGCATAATATTTAAAGAATGGCATGACTCATGTGACTCGACTAGGAAGAGGAAATCATACGGGCACCTATTTCGAAAGAAAATTAGTTAGTTCTAGAGGGTGCAGTTCTGGAGGAGACCAAGTTACCTGTAGAGGAAGAACCATACATGCCCCAACTTTACGTGATTCATCTTGCAAGCACGCCCCTTGAGGAAGGTTATTCGTAAGAAAAGCCCATCTCTGCGGGATTGAGCTTTAAAATAATGGGAAAATCACAAGGATCAGACCGTGCCCAATCAGATATTTAGCTAGTCTAGAGCAAAAACAAAGTTTTCACCGGTCATGCTCATTTCAAAGCATGAGGTAGAGCTTCAGTGCACCAAAGGTTAGTAGCGCAGTGCCTCCCAAATCCCAACGTAAAATAGCTTGAGAAGGTATATATTTTGTTTGTTGATACTTTGAAGAGGGTGAAACACCATCTAAAATGTGGTTTTTACTCTTGTTTTTGACCATGTTCGAGTGCAAATCAATTACATGGTTGCGATTTGTGAGGAAGGAAGCTACTTCTCCCTTCTCATTGCAGTTTTACTTGAGTGCCCTTTTCCTCCTGGTTAGTGTAGGGTAGTGTTGTCTCCCGAAAACCACTTTTCATTTTCCAAGTTAAATTCAAAATTTCAAGCTCTTTCCCTCCTAAAGTATTTAAGCCAAGTTGAAAGTTCAAAGAGATAGAAAAATCCATGCCCTAGAGTTGTTTCAAATCCCCAGTCTGCTTGTTTTGATAAATTTTCTGTTTTCCTATCTGGACACATGAAAATTTTATTGTTGTCCTCATTTGAATGAAATTGTCAATCTCTATGCCCTGGATTGTCGAACCTTGTATTTTTTTCAATTCCTCGTCTCATGAAATAAATTTGAAAATCGGGCGCAAAATGGTGGAGTTTTCTTCTTCTCTGTAATTTTTCCCACAGTCGGGAACGATGGGTGTTTTCTTCCCCATCAAATTTTGGCCCCATCATCCATGGGTACGTGGACATACCTAATTAGAATTCAGTCGCTAGATAAATTTGTGTTTTTGAGCCCCTTTGCAAAAAGGTGAAAAGTTAAAAAGTGACCCCACCCCCAATCAAAGCTATAAAAAAATCAAATCTTGAGCCCATAGGAAAAAGTGCAATCTTAGGCCCATGAGGGAAAAATTCAAAGGTGAAGCCCACCATTGAAAAGTCAAAGCGGACGAGTGGGCCATCAGGGCACTTTTGGAAATTTAACCAAATTTCCAAAAGTGAAGTAAAATTTCTAGAATGCTCGCGGCTCTACGAGGTCTCGGGCCCGTCGTTGAAAAGTCACAAAGCAAGAGAGCGAGCGGCGGAGAACTTTGAATTTTTGATCATTTTTCTCAAAAAGGTTAAAACTGAAAAAAGTGAGCTGTGATTCCTTCACCACTCAAATAAAACCACATGTCAGGCCTATGGCGGAGAGGCGGAAGGGTAGACCAAACTGTCAAAAAATGCCAATTTTCTACAAAGGCATAAAATGCAAAAGGTATCCTCCATGCCCACTCCAATAAATTTCTCCCATATGGACGGCTCTAGTTAAAAGTTTCGAAGGCAAGAGGAATGGTTCAAATTCAGAGTTACAAAATGAACGTAACGGCTGCATTATGAAAAGTCTGGTTTTTCCCACATTGGCGTTTCTTCGCAAATCAAGAATCCGAACGGACGCAAATGATTGAAAAGAAATTATAAACCATTTCTTGCTAACAAAGAAGAAGTTGTAACCATTTCTTGGAGGAGATTTAATGGCTTCTTCATGCCATTGTCAAGGGTTGGCGATTGATCTTGTAAACTCACGAGTGCATTGTACTTAGAGAAAACAAAGGAGATAGCCATTTTTATTCCACTTTCCCCCTTTTCTCAATTTCCTCCATTTCTCCACTATGTACAACTTCTAATTAAGCATCAATACAAGAAGAAGGATTTTGTAGCCTCTTTGATGAGGATATTTTAGAAAATTTGAGTTCACAATCTTATCTCGTCTTGTTGCCATTTGCAGGGTTGTTTCTTCCCATGAATGCATGTGATGAATTTTCTAACTAGTGTGTGTAGGAATCTAATTTCCTACCTGCAACATTAGTTCTCCTACCTCTTTTCTCACTCCCTTTCCCACCTTCATAGAAAATTCCCCCTTAGCAGATAATTGCAAGCATTTTCCATAGGGTCAGTGGAGTGCCCTTTTTGGATCCCCTGGCTAAAAGGCCACCACGAGAAATCCATGCTTTTCGTGCATGCATACATGGAAGTTCAGACCTTTGGTTAAGTTGAGGGACTTAGATTCCCAGAGCGTTGGTGGCAAGGAATTCATAAATTTTTCCACCCAACAAATTCCCTCGCCAATAGGTAGATTATGTTTGCTTTCGGTAAAAAAAGTGCTCACGCACACTCTGCATGTCCCCTTTAGGACATGTATTATTTTCATCTTTTATACATAATGTTGTGCTTATGTTTGACGCACTCCCTCCAAGGCCTTTCCTTTCCTATTGCGCCCATACATGCCCTTTTGTTGCTTCCTAGGATGATAGGTCAATTCCAGCAGAGGCGGTTCAATTTGTCTCGCGCATAGCTTTCACTCTCATCAATCCAATTCAAAGTATCTTCATATGCGAGCAACGCAGTTTAGTTCGAGTTCGAGACAGTGTTGTAAGTGACTTGTGGATGTTCATCAAGTTCTGATCAGATCTTCAAGATTAGCACTTGAATTCATGCCTAATGGACTTCTAAGGCTCTTTGGTCTCTTCATCTAGTAGGAAGATGGCCCTGAAAGTCTTGAAAATGTTATCCAAATAACTCTCCTAGTTATTTGGATAACTTATATTTTTCATTCTGACTCTGATATTTCACATTTCAGGTTTTATGCACTCAAGATTATTCTTTTGACACCTTAGCACGATTCTGATTCCTCCGTGTGTACCTTATGTGCCTTCTGCTTCTCCTCGGTCTCTTCATCTAGTAGGTAGATGGCCCCCAGAAAGTCTTCAAAAATGTTATCCAAATAACTCTCCTAGTTATTTGGATAACTTATATTTTTCATTCTGACTCTGATATTTCACATTTCAAGTTTTACGCACTCAAGATTGTTCTTTGACACCTTGCAAGACAGCTTACAATTCCTCTGTGTGTACCTTATGTGCCTTTTGCTTCTCCTCGGCATTCTATTATCTCCTTCTATTTCCCTTTTGCACCTTCTTTCTACGCACTTGCTTTCTTTCCTATCTTGTCATGCACTCCTTACGCAGCGCACCTCTATAGACTTACCTTCCAAATTAGCTAAGTCCCTCGCATGCCTTCACACTTGTGTGCCTTGCACTTCCTCTTTTCCTCGCGTGTCTTCCCTCTATTTCACTTTCGTACACTTTCCTTTTGCTTCCACGCCTTACACCTTCTTCTGAGCCAGTCATTGTACCACACCATTCTATCAAACTTGAGTGTGTCACACATAACCTATCAAAGTGCACCAAATCTAGACAACCAACCAATGTATGACATGTGGTAGAAAAGATAAAACAAATGAACAGTTGGTTGACTCCTTCAGTCAATCTGCGCTGCTACCGCCATGCATCTTAAGTGCCCATATGGCTCTGACATCTTCTGACAGTCGTATCTTTTGCTACATAGCTCGATCGACATGCACCTAGGCTTGTCAGAGAGCTGCTTGACACAAGCTACACGTTGGACTATTCAAATTCAAATGTAGGTGGAATTTGGTAGGTAAAAAATAGGGAAACATCTTTTTGATCATCAATGTACACATCTAATCAACCTCAACCACCGGATTTCAATCAAATATTTCTTTCTTCTTTCTTCTATACGCCAAAAAGACATGGAGAAGCACATCTGACATCCCTACATGCGGTTTTACAATAATTTATCACTTGTTATTGGTGGTTGAATATTTGAATCCGAGTTTCCCTCCTTTTATCCCTCTCTTCTCTCATTCTTCTTCTATAAATAACAAAGTTCTGCTTTGTAAAAAGGATCCCTCTCTATTGTAATGGCACCATGCCAAAATGGTGGCCAACTTCCCACAAATCTTAGACCTTAGCATGGTCTCTATAATGTATTCTCACCTCCTACTGTAAATGTAAATGACTGTGCATCCCTTCAAAGCAAGAAAATCATGTTTTGTGGAACTCTTGTCTTCCCTTCCTTGTTTTCATTGCATTTCGCCTCTTTGTTTGCATTTTCTGACATGTTGTGCGTACTCCTATGGTTGCAGTCCCCATGTTCATGTGTTTTGTGTCTTTGGAAGGTTGAGCTCTAATGTTGATTTTTGGCATGTGTCTTTCGCCCTCTTCTCTCGTGCCCCCTCTATTTCCTTCTACGTTTGTGGAGAGAGATTGACCCTTTCTTTTGGCACTATTACCTTCCTTAGCTTAGGATTTCCTCTTTCGCACATTCTTTTATCTCTATTCCCTTTCCATGTTTAGTCTAGGATTTTCTTTTAGCATTAGGAGTATCAGTAGCATTAGACGTAGGTATAGGAACCGGCCTTCTCCGGAGATCCGTCTCAAGCGTGCAAGGTCCCACAACTTGGAGACGATTCCATTGTTGTCTCAAACAACTTGGATCTTCTAGATCCAAGATGTGGGTACACATTTGAATGACCAACGATTACAAATTTTGTTATTTCATGCCCTAATCAGGGCCTCAGAGGACAAAATTTGTTCCACATGACTTTGTATGAGGTTTCATGAGCTGCAAAAATTTGTGATATTTCTTCTCACCTCTCTCTGCATTATCATGCACTTACATATCTAGAAGTGATTTGTTTTAGTGACTATCAACATTTCCCCATTCGATCCAGAGACAGGTGCTCATAGTACGATCTACATAAACCCTTATTCAAAAAAATTCCATACTAGTTTCACCTGAAACAACATTCAATATTCTATATTATGCTTTGATCATACTTACTACATCTTCCTCATGATTCCCATGACTGGTTTCTCATGAAAATAATCTCTCCCTCTCTTGACTAAGCCACTAGACACCTTATTTAGCTCCTAAGAAGCTTAACAACTTATGCTAAACTTAGCATTTTTATCCAAACCACCTTTCATTTTCTCTAATCCTCATCCATATCATATTAGGACTCTTACAAACAATCATATAGCCTTATTTAGGCATCAAATAGCTATTTATTACTCTTTTACACATCATGATAAGACTTATTAGGCTTGAGACAACTAACCTACCCTGTTTACACCTCATCTTGACCTATACAAACATATTCACTTTTACACAATGCCTAAATCACTCAAATACACCTAACTATACATGCCTAGTGGTCTAATGTGACCTTATTAAACTTATCCCATGATTCTCCTGCATTAGATGATTGAGGGCCTTGCCCTTCAGCCATACAACTCTGTAATAATCATGATATATGGCCCTAAGAATGTCAACGCCCCATGCATATATCTGGCCATGTTGCTCAATACTTTGTATGATGGGTGCCCAACAGTAAAGTTATTTGTCCCTCCCTTATCCCCAACCAAACGTGAAGCTAATATACCAATAATGGCCTTACGTAGGTTGGGAATAGGGGTAGAGGCAATTGATAGTAATCTCATCACGTGCTTGGCACCAGTGTCAGGTGCATGTGCATCCCCCATGTATGCATCCCACTGGTGTGCCTAAAACAACTAAACTCGTGCTAGTCAAAGCTAAATTTGTGTCAGTGATAGGAACCCCCAAAATCCAAAATACATTCTCTAAGGTGATCATCCATGCACCTCTAACCCCAACTAGATGGAAAATGTTCATATCTGCATCCAAGTAGGACAATAAATGGCTAACAGGTGTAACTAACTACATCTGTGATATCTACCAAGTCCCAACTTGTGAAGTAGGTCCCTCTCATCCTGGGTCAACCTCTCCAAAATTGAAGGCAACCAATCGCACCCGCGGGCCCTACTCAATTTGATATACTTCCCTTGCATTCACAAGCATAAAAAGGTAAATTTAGGATCATATTAATGTATAATAAGCTCACAAAAGAAATCAAAAACCAAAAAAAATGTGATACTTAGTTAAAATATGGAAACTACCTTGACATTTATGTAAACGCCATTATGGCTAGAGCGATGATTACGTAACTACCACGAAATTTAATATTTTCCATTGTCTATGTGCTTATGTAATGGTGTAACGGTTGCATTTGCACAAATGTCGATATGCACATATAGTCATTTGTGTAATCACCGTGGTGGTTTCGTCCATGAAACATGGGTTGTACCAGGGTCCCAAAGACTCAAAAAAAGAACAAAATGCATCATTTTAGTAAAAAAAGACAAATCTAAGAAGGCATCCCCCTTGTGATCATTTTCACTACAAAATTAATTAGAAATTACCCCCCTAAAACTAGTTTTTACCATTCCTTACATTTTAGGGTAAAAATAAACGAATGAAAATAATCGACTTGGTCTTGACCCACTACTTCTCCCGCTGGTTAGGTTTTCATCGCATTATAATGCTCTTCGTTTCGACTATACTCTCTCACAAAACCATCACAGTAGTCCATAGCTCAAATTTCACTAAGTGGGTAAGTTGAAATGATTATATATATATATATATATATATATATATATATCATGTTTCTAATAATATTTTGAGTGTGTGTGTGTTTAAGGTGGGAGCAACTGGCATAGGTATACTTCTCCTCCCTACGATTATGGTAATTCTCCTCTTGTCATTTTAATTTAGTATGTTTTGTCGATTATTTATTTATCTACACTTGATTCCCATTTTCTCTTATAGGTGGCGGGAAGCTTGGATTGGCATCTTTTTAGCACACAGCATGTAAGGTATAATTTCTAATTGTCCCATTTGGGAGCACCATACTCGGACATCATGTTTTACGCCTCTTCATGGCTAAAATGTTTCTCTAAGGGGGAAATATGTACACACCCAAATTTGCACAATGTTATATTGTTAGAACAGTGAAAATCCCTAATGATGATAATTTTGTTTCCATATTAAATGATGTATCCAAGTCCAATTTTCTCACTTGCAGAATGTTCTTGTAGCTTAGTTTACCTTGCTTGTTTATTTCTTAGCTTTTCTCTCTTTCATAGATCTTTTTCATCCTTTTCCTTAGAATTTTGGCATTAATTTGTGAAACCGCCTCGGCCGGTTGCATAACTTCCAATCTACGCAAACCGGTGGTTTGTTTCCTGCATTAACCCGAGACTTTACCAGCGTGTTCGAACACGTGTTTATTTTTCCCAAATTGATATCTTGCACGTTTATTGGCTAAATCAACTTCATTTGACCTTGTTAGATTTGTATAGACTTCTTCTCCTTCACTTAATATTATTAGTAAGTTAACTACCCCTTCCCATGGTGATTTGGCACTTCTTAGTTTCCAAGTGTGTTGCACCATTTCCCTACCAACTTTCTATAAAAACCAAGATTTTCCCTAAGCATTGGTTGGAGTCTTTTGATTTATAATTGAATCGTTATGTCACCAGAATCTTGCCAAGAAGCACATAAGAAAACACAGATCTTTTCCTTATTACTCTCTTTCCTGCATTGCTACCAAACTACCTATAAACCATCTAGCTCCAAAGCACTTTTATGTCTTCTTTTTGCATACCAACCAACATAGTTCCCTAGACAATATTGGATTCACCATTGGAAAAAGATGTTGATTGGATCACTAGAACCAAAACGAATATTGAAAGTGTCTCAATTCTACATTATTAAGTTGGAGGTGTACTTGAATTCCTATAATCTTTGTTTGATTAATTAGATTTCATTTACTTGTTACATAGAGTCTTGTTTTAAGAAGGTAGGATTTACGATTAGTTTTATTTACCTGTAACTAGCTTCCATTGAGTATTTCTTCTCATCTCATCTATGTGGACTTTTCTAGGAAGGATTCGGAGAAATTTCTTGTGCTGAGCCTTTGACTTCTTCATTTTCAAAACACTGTAGCTTTATTTTATTCATTTAGTTAGATTGTGCCTGCATATGAGCAAGGCTTCTATTGACAACTTCCTCCCTACCTATCCCTATGGATTTTCAAGGGAAGTGAGTTTGAAGAAGATTTTGTGTCTGTGCATTCATTTGAGTTTTTTTCACATTTAAAAATCTTCTATAGAATTTAGTGTTTTGCCCAAGAAGTCTCACGAAGAAATTTCTTTTGATAAGCCTTCCAATCTTCTCTTGATTCCGAGGTAGAACCAGAAGAAATTAGATCCACAATTACAAATTAGAAGAATCCTGTTTTTATTAGATTATATTTAATTCATTCTACAACAAGGAAATAGCCACATCCAGTTATTTCATTGTTTATTTTATTTTATTTTAGAATAGAAGTAGTTCCTATTTAATTAGAAGAAATTTTATTGTCTGTGTAGTGTTATCATATTTCGCTCCGTGTACAAATATTGGATTGACCACGATCCCGTATAACAAAAATAGAGTCAAAAGACAAATAGAAAAGGCTTCAAAATTGGCTAAGTATAAAGGCCAAAGCGGAGAATGCCAAGTGTCAGTTTGGCGCTGTTTAAAGGGGTAAAAGTTGTAAAATGGCCCGTAACTCCACCCTGGGAAAAATTCAACATCTCGGCCTAAGTCAAAGCCAAAGCGGGAATAAGAAGAAAGGGGCAAAAGATAAATTGTGTACCCATAGGCCCGATTTTTGTTCCAATCTAGCTACCACGTGTCCCATATCAAAAGGGGACCCATTTTTCAATCTGTTTTCCCATCCTCTTGTATAGACCCGATACAAACTTTGAAGGGGCATATCTTTTGACTCAAGGCTCAAAATATTACAAATCTGATGCTGTTGAAAAGATCTCAGCCTCGCCCATTCCATGGAGGTCTGAGATATTATTTTTGAGGAGGTTAGGTGAAGAAAAATGGAGAAAATGTCTTCAAGATTTTAATGTGGGATCTTCTCGCCTCAACAACCATATCAGATTTGATCTATTTTTTTGTTTCCTCTTCCTTCAAGGTGTTGAATCAACATTTGATGCAGAAAGTAAATACGGATTTGGGGGAAGATTTTATCGAAGCATTACAATAATAAGCAGGCTGAGTTTGACTTGTTTTTCCCGCTTCTCTCTCTCTCTTTCTTCTCTTTGATCGAATCTATAAAAACGGGGGCAAGATTCATTGTAAAGGGTTGGACATTATTTTTTTTGCAAGATCCCTTCTCATCTTAGCAAAAGGATTTATGGGGTTTAGGCCTTCCATCAAAAATTTGCAATATGTTTCTACCTCTTGGCTACTTTTTAATGGTCAGATCAATCTCTGAGCAATAAAACACGTCTATGATTGATTTTAGATCCTCTCTTGTCTCTTTTGCTTTCGTTTGGTCTCCCATTATATATTTGGCTATATGTGCTTGTTTATTGTATGAATTGTGTTGGTTTATGTCTATTAGCAAAACAAGTATTCATCATTCCTTTGGTGCCTCACCTCGTAGTTTAGCTTTATTTTAATTTATGTATTCCTTCTATCCCTATCTCCTGGTAAAGTTTAGATTAGAATTAAGAACATATCCTCTGCAAGTTTCTACTTATGCACCTAAACAAAGGAATAAGGAACCGGCCTTCAATCTGGAGAGCTTTCCCATTTTGCAAGGTCCCACACCTTGGCGAAATGGGACCTTGGTGAAAGTTCAATGTTACACAATCACACCAAATGACTCGCCGAGAAAATCATATCTCAGTAGAACTCATTTGGGGGTGATGTGATTCCACGTTAATAGTATCTTTCATTTGTTTAATTCCATAAAACCAAGAAAATATTCATTAACATAGATTAGATTAGTTAAATTTGTTTATTTGTCTTATTCCCTTTTGTTTTAAAATCTTTAAAATAAAAAAACAAGTAGATTTGATTTTATTTCATTGATTTGATTACATTAGTTTGTTTTCACTAATTAATTAGTTGCACGTCGATTTAATTAAATTAAAGGAGAGTAATTGAATTTTTTTATTTAAATATGTTTTCATTATTTTGTTAATTTAGGAACATAGATTTAATTAGATGGGAATTAACACAAGCTCCCCACGTTACCTTAGAGGCTTAGGTTACCTGAACTTGACCTTAGTTTCTTTTGGTTTCTTTGTGTGCTTTGTTTGTTTCTTTATATTCTTTGTTTACATGTCCACATGACCATCCAAGGCCCTAAACAACCTAGAAAAAGAGTGTGTGACCCAAGAGTACTGCAACCAAACATTGTTACACAATTGATCGATATTGATTAGGGCCTTAGGAAACTCATATTCCAAACCACCTCAGTTCCACCCAACATTATTTCACAATTGATAGCCTTGAAGCGAAAAAGTGGACAACGCTAACTACTTATGTGCACAATCATCCTAGTAGAGACTACATTTGTGCTCACTTTATCGTTCGTCATACATTCATGACCTTCTTTAGAGAGGAATTCATAGACGGCAAAGGATAGTTTCTACGAGCTCCACAACCAAGTATTTTCTTGTTTGGTTTCAACGACATTAATATCGACTTGTCTACCACAATCCTACTTGACCAAATCATTACCCTTGAACAATTAAGAGAGGTTTTCATTTCTCTCAATGAGAAGATACCCTTGTGCGATTGAGAACATTATATTTTCTTGATCTCTTCCAACCATCTATTCCACCTATTCCTATTTATCCATTCTATATCCATCTACCCATTTCATTTTGGTTGTCCGAACATGACCTTGGGAGGTTGAGTGCGCCCTAGAATCACGTGTTGATTCTTAGGCATAGAGATCCCAATGCCAAAAATAGAACAAAAAATAATAAGTGGAAATCGAGATATTGTATGGATAGGTTTGAGGCATTATTTGAATAGAAATTTGATTACATTTGACAATAATATTATAAAGATGTTATTTACTATAAATAGTAAGTTAGAAAAGTAAAAAGTAGTTTCATTTGTATAATGATTGATAGTGATTGCTTCTCCAAGATAGACATGATGTCATGTGCTAGAGATTTTTGCGCTTATGATTTGACTATGTGGTGGATGTTATTAATTTCTAGAAGAGTGATGATCGGTAAGTATTGAAAAATTGTGTTTAGTTTAAAATAGTGGCAGATTTTTATAATTTTACAAAAAAATTATGTTGAATTTGAGTAGAATAGGGTTAATAGTATCATATGGTCCATTTTTTTAATCTTGGAGGGTAGAACCGTATAATTTGGGATAGTTTTGAATCCATTTTTATGGTCATAACATAATATGTACAATCTAGACCAAAATAAAACCTAGTAGGGAATAGATTTGTTTCATTGCATATATTAATAAAATAGAAGATTTCTTGATGGATTATGATTGTTGATCGATATTAGATTTGCTAATAATTTTCATGTTTACTTGATTTGGGTTTATAAAGAGATGTTCATGCCAAATAGTTATGTGGAGGGTGTCATATGGAGACATTACCCAAATTGATTCCAGAGGAGGAGGGTTGAAATACTTTAGAAAGGGTCGGATTATGAAACATGGCCATATTGGAGGAGGTACCCCCAAATATACACTTGATTATGGAATTATAGGAGAAGTGGAATGAAAACACATGTAAATTTCAGCTCTTGAAAGAGGAGATGAATAATACTTTAGAGTATGTGTATTAGATATTGAGAATACTTGATAGTTATAGAGAGAGAGTATAGGAATTACCAATAAATGTGCCATATTTGATGCATCGGGCATGCGATTTTGTTGGGACCAGTGGCATCACAAATCCATCTATTCATCGAGTTTTATTATTACTATTGATATTATGTGAGTAAGAAAGTATATTTCTATACTAATAGTTTCATTAGTGGTTGTGGATGGAGGTGGAGTATCCAATTCATACATGATGTGACATATTTTCGTTTATAAAAGGGGATGGGATGAGGTTTTTTTTGGTGTTATTGTATGTCACCCCATATTTCCAAATATGTATATATTTGTATCATAGAGTCATGGGGCCGGTGTAGAAATGGTGACATTATTACATATTTGGGAATATAAGCATATAGAGGTAGTGTGGTTGAATAGGGAATGTGGGTTGATTCGACCCATCTAGAAATTTTTGTAGGGTGGTGGGTATTTTCATATAGGGCTATATTGGACATGTTTTCCCTAAGAAGAATCATATAGATACCATGTGTGTGTGTGTGCATGTGTGTGTGTGTGCGCGCGTGTGTGTGTGTGTGTGTGTGTGTGGGTGTGGGTGTGGGTGTGTGTGTGTGTGCGCGCGTGTGCGACGTGCGGCACACGCACGTGTGTGTGTGCACTGCGTGTGTGTGTGCGTGCGCGTGTGTGCGTGTGCACGCGCGTGCGCGTGTGCGTGCTGTGCGCGCGCGTGCGTGCGTGTGTGCGTGCGTTGGCGTGTGTGTAAGTGCGCTTGCAGCGTGCACGCAGCGCATGTGTGCACATGTGTGTGCGTGTGTGTGTGTGTGTGTGTGTGTGTGTGTGTGTGTGTGTGTGTGTGTGTGTGTGTGTGTGTGTGTGTGTGTGTGTGTGTGTGTGTGTGTGTGTGTGTGTGTGTGTGTGTGTGTGTGTGTTGAGGAGGATTCCATACAATTGTGGTGTATTAGGAGGAAAATGTGGTGGAAGACCAGATTTCCATCTAGAGGGAACTATACTAGTATGAATAGGTTACACAATAGTTTGTATCAAAGACAAGATGTGCCCCTAAATCCCTATCCAAGGAAGAGGTATACCCATGTGGTGGTGAGAGATGGTAATCATCTAGGACTAAACCCAACTAAGCTATAACTCCCACCCAAATATTAGGTGGATTTGATAGTGGATATGAGTTTCATGGATGATACAAAGCTACATAACATCATACATACAACACGGTGAATAGAGACCCGATGGGTATTAATATTTATTTTGGTCATATGAGGTGGGTTTCCAATCATATAAAAAGTTAGGGGAGGCATGCCCTCACCCATTGGAGATAAGGGGTATGCAAGAGGAGATGCCCCAACAAATGATGCCATTGTAGTGGGAGTTATAGAACATAAGTGATTTGAAATTTGAGCATTGGTTCATTTAATAGATAAATTTTATAAATTCCTAATTATGGATTTCTTGATGTCTAATATATGTGATCATTTTTAATTATAGATAATTCCTATTAGACAATGATTGTAGATGCATTAGTGTGCACATTGAATGAGAATATTCTAAACAATGTAATGGTCAATGGTATACTAAAGAATATTGGTGATTTCATGGGAGAATTTGTGTATTTATTCGATCTTGTTGTTATGGCAATATACATTTGTATATTATTGTAGAGAGAGTGAAATGAAAAAAATTTCTCGGGATTTAGTGGGAATACTAGTGGAGGTGTAGAAACAACATGCCCAAGCCATGTTAGGGAAAGGGACTTTGTACTAGCAGTTATAATAGTATATATTGTGATTATGTTCCCATGGTTGGAAAGATGAAGGGGAGACATCAAGTTCTTGAGACCCCATGGATGTATCTAGTGAGCATGAGGATGAAAGTGATGAGGCATAGAGGATTGTAAAGGGAATGACCCTTATTGTATTATTTTTAATTATATATTTAAACATGATTTTTAGAAAAACATTTTGTCTCGTTGATATTTACTTGAATTCATATTCAATTCTCGTATTGTAACTAATGTGATTCGATGCTACTGATATTGGTTTGGATGTATGTTTAAAATTAGATGTGATTGAATTGATATAATATTGATGTTGATTTACATAGTACATGGTGGATATATTGACATGGAATGATCTTTGATATAGGGGTGGTAGGATATCATAATAAGTATTACCATAAATATTAGAAGTGTAACCTTCACCAAAGTATGTGGGAGCATGTATAATGTGATGAAGCCTATTCCTAAGAAATAATGAAGGGAGATCTTCTTATACCCCAAGTATTCAAGAATATATTTTTATTAGTGAATATCAGGTGACCATTAATAAAGTGGCATGGATAAATCCATGATGTTTCGTAATGGATACACTAATTGAATAAAGGATGCATGGTCACTACAAGATCCAAATATTTCCTTTTTAAATTTATTTGTGGCTTATTAGTTATTTGTGTAGAGGGATATCTTAACAACATAGGTGTACATGTATAAATATATTGATTATGTGTACATGTATAAATATATTGATTACCTTGTAACATAAATTTCTACTCTTTTGAATACCATTTTTATTTAGCCCTTTTTAGTGGTTTCTTAGCAAGAGTTCCATTCGAGATACATCTCTCCTAGGAGATTGAGAAACCAATATGTTTGAGGGGGACCATCTTAGGTGATTACAAATTCTATAGATTAGTGCCTTGAAGGGGGAGAAGGGGATATATTAGAATATAACATATCAAAGGTGATAATTCCTTTTTCTTTGAGAAAATTAAGTTTCTAATCCAATGTATAAAAATTATTGTCACAATGTCCATTAATGTGGTAGAAGTTAAAAAAGGAAATATGTTTTCACATTCAAGCTGATCATGAGTGTTATGGTCATTAGATGGTACTAAAACTAAGTTCTTATCAAGAAGGGTGAGTGAAATATTGTTTGGATGATCAATACATCTATCAATTTGTAATGGTTTTTTCATAGGAGGAGAAGGCCTGTAGGGGCCTTAGGTCTAGGTATGATATGATAAGTAACATTTCCATGATGTAATACCTTAACTTGTCCCAAAGTAGAAGATAAAGCATTAACAACACAACCATCAAGATCCATGGAGGAGTATAAATGTGATCATTTGGAGGTGTATGGATATGTGGGGAGCTAATTCTCACTCTAAATCCATAACCCTAAAGTAAACGTGTGTTAAATAATCACATGTATCATGAATAAATTTATCTTTAAAATGAAAAATTAGGCCATGGAAAAAGAATGTATTACACTTTCAAATCAATAGGATTACAAATTAACTTCTCTAAATTATCTTGAAAGCGTAAAATATAATTAAAACCCATCTCAAATTTGCCTTGATTTTAAGAAGGAAAGCAATCATAAGTAACTCTAAGGACTTTTTAATCATTAAATCATATAATAAAAACATCTTTGAGTTCTAAAAATTCTTGCAAAGATCCATTAGGAAAATAATTAAACTAATATGTTACATTACCAATGAGGTTGTTAGTACTAGCCTATCATTGTTATAAGAAGACATAAAAATTATATAGTGCTTAAAGTGAATGTAAGGATTAGAATTACCCTGAAAAAACTAAACTTTAGGCATGATAAAATATCTAGAGAAAGCATATTGAAATATCTTACATGGTATTATATTACCACAAATGGCATTAGAGTCACTCCAAACATAATATGTGTTACTTCCTACTATTAAAGTGCATACTTTACATTGGAAATAACCTACATAATGCATTATATAAATCACTTCTTAAATATATATGACATAGACATAAGGAGGTTTGTTTAATGACTGTATTTTTCCATTAATAGTAGTCATAGGAACAATATTCCTCTTAAAGTAAGTATGAGGTAACTCATCATGATTAGACACATTAGTATTGAACATGTGTGAAGTATTAATGCCTATAGGTTTGTCCTCACAATATGGATCTTAAGAGATAACTACATTAACTACATCAATCTCTTTTGGCACAACACTAATAGAAGGAATAACATTGGTTTTAAACAAGAAAGACTAGGAGGATATACATTATTATGTTCCACTTCCTTAAGAGGCATATAAAACACTAGTATTTTATGCATGAATGTTTATAAGAGGAAGATAAGAGACAAGTATAAATATAAATTTTTCATTTAAGAGTGAGAGAAGGAATACAAATGGAAGCATCACTAGTGAAAGCATGAGAAATAGGAAAAAAATTAGACACATTATTGTTACTTGGAATAATATCACATACATTTGGATTATCATATATAGGAGAAGAATGAAGAGATTATTCATATATACATTCATCAAAACTACTAATTTCCACGTCATTATTAGAAGAATAAGAAACACCATAAATTATTGTAATAAATGAAAAAAAACTCATGTGAAACATCATCATCATCAGAAGAGGAATCACTTTCATCATTAGTTGTATTAAAAGGATGAGAAGAGAAAACCCCATTCACAAGTATTAGGTAATAGCTCACTAGTAAGTGCCACATTATTAAAGATATGCATATTTTCATTATGAGAAATAAGGAGAGGAACATCATTAGTAATAATATTTCAATCATCAAAACCATCAAGTATCACATTCAATAACATTGTCATTAGAACATGGCTTGTGTATATCAATGGGGCGGCTCAACTAATATTTCACAAGAAAATGAATTTTCTATGGGAGGAGAGGTACGAGGCACCTATAGCTTAGGTTTGGAAATAATAGGATTATTCATCCCATAAAGATATTAAAAATAGCCAAGAGCATAAGGACTAGGCAGCTTGAATGATGGAGGTAAAGGTCCAAAGTGGGTAGATAGTTTCCTTTGACTAGTCAACCTAAATGAATCTTATTTGACCATGTAACTGCATTAGCATGTCCTAAAATGTCTTTTTACATCAATAAAAACTCACATAAATCATACAACAACAATTTAGTTTGCAACTCCTTTGGACAACCTTGTCCCAAAATAAACTTATTCAGAAACTGGCATGTTTGAGTGGGGTCTTTGCTACAACCGTGTCCCAATGGAGTATCTCTATAATTGTAGTTGCATATACCTTGATGTGGGCATTTGGGTATTCTTCCCCCTTAAAATTTGGGAGTTTTGGTAATGGTCGCGGGAGTATGACGCCTCAAATAGTGAAATCCAAAGGTTGTTTCAAGTATTTAGAGTATGTCCCTAATGCATACGATTCAACCATTGAAGACCCTGGGTGGGGAGGTGGAGATAATATAGGAGCTTGGTATGGTATAGCATAGGCATTAGTTGGGACATAAGGATCCCCTTGTTGCTGAGCGTACAGACCAAGATAATAAAACATGTCCCCTCGTGGTGATTTTGAATACATGTGGAGGTATGGGGGACATTGTTTGAGTATGGATTGACATGCGCAAAGCCAGGGAACATTGCATTTTTGGTTGGAATGGAAATCGAGAACACATACTGGCTAGCCCTTGTGATGGGTATCTGTATGAAGAATGAGGGGGCATACCTAGTGATCCCAATCTAGTAAGAAAGTCTTTAGGGCTAGGAACACCGATGTAGACCTTAGAAGGTGATGGCGCAGAGAGAACGTAATTATGGTTATGAATGTGGTGGGGAACCTTTCCTTGCCATGTGAATGGTGTAAAATGTGAAGGTTGGGAAAGTTCTAATTCCCTAATTCTATCCACCAATATTGATATCACATCATCGATGAAGGTGTTGCATTTTTTTAGGCGTGTGTTGAGCCTTGTTAGGGGACAAAAGCATGTGACATCCTACCGTGAATTGATCCTTTCAAGGCCACTCCTCTTTATATGTATTTATTGTTGTAGGAGGGGTAGCAACATTATTTTGAAGAAAAACATCAGTGCACCCTTGTATCCTATCCAAGGATTGATCTATAGTGTTAATTCACTCACCGCTTCGGGTAAAGCGCTACAATCTCGTCATTTGGTGAAAGATAGGAATATAAGGAATCGATTGCATGTTCATTTGAGGTATAGATAAAATGTGCGGATAATACCCTTGTTCTTCTATGAATGTCATATTGTTAGATTTAGATAACTTTGGTTGTGGGTTATGGTTGGATCGATCTATCTCCTCCATCCTAATTGATGAGTTGATATTGGAACCTTTACGAGGAGGAGTGTGAGGTGATGAAAAAAATTATGAGTAGTTATCAGACCACCCTGATAGTGAGGGTAACTATTACATACCCATTTGATAGTAATAAGCTTCAAGACCCAATATGGGTTTGCTGTATTCCTAACCCGACATATTTGGGGGTGTATAAACACCCGTAGAATAATGGGAGAGGAGAAGGATGGATGAAATAAAAGAAATAAAAGAGGAAACGAAAAGGAACTAGTCCTTCACATCGGGTTCACCAATTTTGTATGCCTAAAAATCAACACATGACTCTAAGGCACACTTGACCTCCCGAGGTCGTGTCGGGATAGGTGGAATAAAAATGGTAGATGGCTATGGAATGGATAAATAGGAATAGGTGGAATAGATGGGTGGAAGAAATCAAGGCGCTCTAATTTTCTCAACTGGAAAAATGGGTATCTTCTCATTGAGAGCAATGAAATCCTCACTTACTTGTTCGGGCTGATGGTGCGCATCAAGTAGGATTTTGATATGCAAGTTGCTATCAATGTCATTGAAACCAAACAAGAAATGACTTGTTTGTGGAACTCGTGGAAACTCTCCTTTTTCATCTATGGATTCCTCTCTGAAGAAAGTCATGAATGTATGATGAATGATAAAGTGGGGATGAATCTAGTCTCTACTACAGGCTAGTTGTGTCAAAACTTGTTAGTTTTGTCTGCTTCATCGTTCAAGGCTATCAACTGTGAAATAATTTTGGGTGGAACTGGTGTCCAAGGACTAGGCAACGTGAATGATGGAGGTAAAGGTCCAAAGTGGGGAGATTGTGTCCTTTAACTAGTCAACATAAATGAATCTTATTTGACCATGTAAATGCATCAACATGTCTGAAATGTCTTTTTACATCAAGAAAAACTCACATAAAGCATACATCAGCAATTTAGTTTGCAACTCCTTTGGACAACCTTGTCCCAAAATAAACTTCTTCAGAACCGGCTGTTTGAGTGGGGTCTTTGCTATAACCATGTCCCAAGGGAGTAGCTCTGTAATTGCGAGTCACATATGCCTTGATGTGGGCATTTGGGTATTCTTCCCCCTTAAACTTTGGGAGTTTCGGTAATGGTTTCGAGAGCATGACACCTCGGATAGTGAAATCTAGAGGTTCTTTCAAGTATTTAGAGTATGTCCTAATGCATACAATTCAACCATTAAAGACCCGGGTGGGGAGGTGGAGGTAAAATAGGAGCTTGGTATGGCGTAGCATAGGCATTAGCTAGGAATAAGGATCCCCTTATTGTTTAGCGTACGGACCAAGATAAGAAAACATGTCCCCTTGTGGTGATTTTGAATACATGTGGAGGTATGGGGGACATTTTTAATATAGATTTACTGAGCGTAAAGCCGGGGAACATCACACTCTGTCGATTGGAATAACAATCGAGAACACACTTCGGATAGCCCTTGTGATTGGTATATGTATGAAGAATGAGGGAGCATACCTAGTGATCCCGATCCAATAAGAAATTCTCTAAGGTTAGGAACACCCATGTAGACCTGAGAAGGTGATGGTATAGAGGGAACGTAATTATGGTTCTCGAACATGGTGGGGAACCTTTCCTCACCCTATGAATGGTGTAAAATGTGAAGGTTGGGAAAGTTCTAATTCCCTAATTCTTGTCCACCAACGTTGATATCACATCATTTAATGAAGTTGCATTTTTAGGCGTGTGTTGAACCTTGTTAGGGATAAAAGAACATAATGTCCTACTATGAATTTATCCTTTGTAGGCCACTCCTCTTTATATGTATTTTCTGTTGTAGGAGGATGGGTAATAACATTGTTCTGAAGAAAAACATCAGTGCACCCTTGCATCCTATCCAAGGATTGATCTATAGTGTTAATTTGCTCACCGCTTCAAGTGAAGCACGCTAGAATCTCGTCACTTGGTGAAATATAGGAATAGAAGGAATCAGATTACATGTTGATTTGAGGTCTAGATAAAATGTGTGGATAATACCCTTGTTCTTCTGTTAATATCATATTGTTATAGTTGGATAACTTCGGTTGTCAGGTTATGGTTGGGCTGATCTATCTCCTCCATCCTAATTGATGAGTTGGTATTGGAACCTTGATGAGGAGTGTGAGGTGATGAAAAATTTGGTGAGTAGTTATCAGCCCACCCTGATAGTGAGGGTGACTATTGCATACCCATTTGATAATAATAAGCTTCAAGACCCAAAATGGGTTTATTGTATTCCTAACCCAACATATTTGGGGATGTATAAACACCCACAAAATAATGGGAGAGGAGAAGGATGGATGAAAGAAAAGAAATAAAAGAGGAAACAAAAAGGAACTAGTCCTTCATGTCAGGTTCACCAATTTTGTATGCCTAAAAATCAACATGTGACTCAAGGCACACTCGACCTCCCGAGGTTGTGTCGAGACAGTGAAATAAAATGGGTAGATGGTTATAGAATGGATAAATAAGAATAAGTGGAATATATGGGTGGAAGAGATCAAGGAAATCTAATATTCTCAACTAGCACAATGGGTATCTTCTCATTGAGAGCAATGAAATCCTCTCTTACTTGTTCTAGGGTAATGGTATGGTCAAGTAGGATTGTGGTATGCAAGTCGATATCAATGTCATTGAAACCAAACAAGAAACAACTTGGTTGTGGAACTCGTGGAAACTCTCCTTTATCATATATGAATTCCTCTCTAAAGAGGGTCATGAATGTATGATGAATGATAAATTGAGGATGAATCTAGTCTCTACCAAGCTGGTTGTGTCATAACTCGTTAGCGTTGTTTTCTTCATCGTTCAAGGCTATCAACAATGAAATAATGTTGGGTGGAACTGGTGTGGTTTGGAATATGAGTTTCTAAGGCCTTGATTAATGTCGGTCAATTGTGTAACAATATTTTGTTGTGGTACTCTTGGGTCACACACTCTTTTTCTAGGTTTTGGGGCCTTGGATGGTCATGTGGACATGCAAACAAAGAATCTAAGGAAACAAACAAAGCACGCAAAGAAATTGAAAGAAACTAAGGTCAAGTTCAGGTAACCTAAGCCTCTAAGGTAATGTGGGGAGCTTGTGTTAATTCCGCATAATTAAATATATGTTCCTAAATTAACCAAATAATGAAAACAGATTTAAATCAAACAAAGTCGATTACTCTCCTTTAATTTAATTAAATCTACGTGCAACTAATTAATTAACGAAAAGAAACTAATGTAATTAAAGTAATGAAATCAAATCTAATCTACTTGTTTTTGTATTTTCAAAGATTTTAAAATGAAAGGGAATAAGACAAATAAACAAATTTAACTAATCTAATCTATGTTTTTGAATATTTTCTTGGTTTTCTGGAATTAAACAAATGAAAGCTACACAAACAATAAAATTTCTTCTAATTAAATAGGAACTACTTCTATTCTAAAATAAAATAAAATAAAATAAACAGTGAAATAATCGGATGTGGCTATTTCCTAGTTGCATAAAGAATTAAATCTAATCTAATAACATGTGAGAGGATTTTTCTAATTTGTATTTTGGATCTAATTTTTTTATTCTACCTTGAAATCAAAGGAAGATTGGAAAGCTTATCGAGAAGAAATTTTTACGTGAGACTTCTCAAGTAAAACACTATATTTTTAAATATGACGAAACTTAAATGAATGCACTGACATAGAAAATTCTTTAAACTTGCTTCCCTTAAAAATCCACAAGGATAGGTGGGGAGAAAGTTTTTAATATAATCCTTGCTCATATGTAGGCACAATCTAACTAAATAAACAAAAGAAAGCTACAAGTGTTTTGAAAATGAAGAAGTAAAAGGATTTGTGCACAAGAGCTTCATCCGAATCTTTCCCATACAAATCCATAGGGATGAGATGAGAATAAATATTCAATATAAGCTACTTACAGGAAATAAAACTAATTGTAAATTCTAACTTCTTAAAACAAGATTCTTTATAACTAGTAAATGAAATCTAATTAATCAAACAAAGCTTCTATGAATTCAAGTACACCTCTAACTTGGAAATGTAGAACTGAGACAATTTCTAATGTTGGTTGTGCTTTTGATGATCCCCTCCTTCTTTTCTAATGGTGAATCTAATATTGTCCAGGGAGCTATGTTGGTTGGTATGCAAGAAGAAGATGTAGAAGTGTTGGAGCTAGTTGGTTAGTAAGTAGTTTGGTAGCAATGTAGGAAAGAGAGTAACAAGGAAAAATATTTATGTTTTCTTGTGTACTTCTTGGAAAGATTTTGGTAGCATAACAATGCAATTCCAAATCAAAAGACTCCAACCAATGCTTCAAGAAAAATCTTGGTTTTTATAGAAAGTTGGCAAGGAAATGGTGTAGCACACTTGACAACCAAGAAGTGCAAAATCACCATGGGAAGGGGTAGTTAACTTACTAATAATAGTAAGTGAAGGATAAGAATTCTATATGCATCTAACAAGCTCAAAGGCAATTGATTTTGTCAAGAAACATGTAAGATATCAATTTGGGAAAGAGTAACATGCGTTCAGAACACGCTGACAAAGTCTCGGGTTAATGTGCATGGAACCATCGATCGGGAAAAATGGTATTTGTGTAACCGCCACTCAAGGCATCGGCGGTTACGCAACCACCAATGTGGTTTCATAACTTAAGACCAAAATGCCAAGGAAAATGCTAAAAAGCAACTAGAAAAGCGGAAACTAAGCTACAAGAACACGTTGCAAGTGAGAAAATTGGACTTGGATACATCATTTAATCTGGAAATGAAATTATCATCATTAGTGATCTTCATTGTTCCAACAATATAGCATTGTACAAATTTGGGTCCGTACATGATTCTTATTTCCCTAATTTATGCATTCTTGCCTAGTTTCTTTATATCTCACATTTTTATAGTTGTAAAGTAATTTTTCCTTAATAGTGTGTTTACACTCTATAGTACTATTCAATTACTATCTCAATCAATAATTACTATAAATTCACTACTAGTACTACTACTATACACACTATTTCAATCAATGTTATGGACTCTTGGCATACCCGATTTCAACCATTATATCTTTCACATTTCTATTATTAATAAATTCCTACTCAAATTATTATGTTTCTCCATCTCTTTCATCAAAAGGTGGTAAAACATATGGTTTTCTTATGCAAAGCCACCCTCTTATGTATGAATCAATATACGAACCTAATGACTCAATGGTCAAATCCAACTACCAAGATGCTTTGAATATTAAATATACCAAGTTAAAAATGAACACATTGGTGCATTTATTGCAAATTAAGTGGGAAAACAATTGTCAAATCCATAAATCACTAATACTACAATCACTACATTACACCCATACAATTCATAGTGGGGGCATAATAATCCATTCCCTTTTGACTTTGTAGTGTTTTTCAAATATGGGACCTAGACTCATTTGTAACTATGTGATCCTATAATTTCGGAAGAATTGTTTTGGGGTGACCATAAATATCAATGAGTCATGACACTATTCCCTTGGTGTTGGGATTCCCAATTCCCACCTAAACTAAATCACTTGTTGGGGATAGATCATCCCCTAACTCTCCATGATCATCAATGTAATCTCCTTATCTCGAGTATGTATATTACGCCTATGACATCCTTTGACACCAATAAATCATTTTCCCTCCCTTTTCATGGGTCAAATAATGACCCACATTATTCATCATGTTATGTTTATTATCTTGATATATTCCTACGACTCTCTTAGCTTCAACACTATTAGGTATGATTATTTTCTCCTTTAAACTAGAAAAAGTATTCAATGGTTTAAATAGAGAAAACATAAACACCAAAATTTTCACAAAATCATTATTACATCACGTTTTGGGCAAAAGTATTATATATATATATATATATATATATATATATAGGGTCTTGAACAATGAAACTAGATCTTATTGGCACAAGTTCTTATTATTTTCCTCTTATATGGCTTGATCATCATCTAGTTTTTGACTTATTTGACTCCTTTATATGTTTTTGTTTTAGGTCACAAAGATCTCTAGTCTTTACAATTTATTGTTTGACTTTTATTGAATTTGGTGTAAGAACTCAATCAAGTACATACTATGGTCTTGACGTGATTCATACGGCCCCGCCCTCTTTCATGTTTGGGTCTCATTCACCCAAAGTGGGCCCTTTTGTTACTCGTTTTACTTTCACACCTTATATTTTGGGTTGGTTGCACGCCTTTAGGATTTGAATTTCAAAGTAAAGGATCCCTATATATACAAGTTAGCTCTAATAATTTATCATCTATAAATCACTTATTTATCTATCATCTACAAGCTAGTAAAAGTAATAATTACTACGGCATACTTGTATAACACAACATAAGTGGGGAAGTTTTGAATTCTACATCTACATAAAGGGTTGAAACATCATGTGTCCCATTCTCCAATGGCTCTTTTCCTAATTTTATTTCTTATCTTAAGGGTTTTTCTTAATGTTATAATTAACCTACAAACGCATATATAAGAAAGTTTAATGCACATAATAACTTTCCTAGAAATACCTAGAATTATCAAGAGCGCCTATTGCAAAATACAATCCTAAAGCATTCATAGTTATCATAAATATTTCTAAATTAGTAGCACATCTTTAATAGCAGCCACCACTCAAGTTTGAAGCACCCAAACTAGGTTCAAGAGTATAGCTTCCCCATCTACAAGCCTCTAAAGGTCTAAAATCCAACTCATAGCAAGAGCACGTCAATATGAATTGTTGCCAAAGTTACTAAGGAAAAATAGGAATCAATTTATCACCTAAATCATAACATACTTTATCACTACCATGCATGGTACATTTTACTCTATTTATAGTTACACCCAATATTATTTGCATCAAGAGGCACAAGAAAAACATAGGGGATTATCTTACATTTAAATACACAATTTTATATCCACTAGAGAACTACATGGAGTTTGTTCCTACTTATGATGGGGTTTAGTGTAGCACCTAGATTGTTTCAACAAGGAATGACCACCGTGGTTAGTCCAAATCAACCTCACACTAATTTCTCATTTTATTTTCTAATTGTGTTCATGAAGTGTTAATGTAAGTATCTAGGGTTTTATCTATTGTAGGTCACTTGTAAGAGATGTCATACATTGGTGAACCCCAACATTAGAAATTGAAAAATAATTTCAAGCCACCATTAACTACTTGAAGTTTTAAAACCCCAATATATCCATGTATGAGACCATACATCTCAATATCATATTGTATTATACTCTAGTAGATCATGTACAGTTATGTAATAGTTTAATTTTTGGACATAGTTCTAGAGACAAATCATTCCAAATCCTTACTAATCTACACATCCAATCTACACACACAAATCACCTTTTTACCTCTATGATCAACTAAGCACTTTTCCCTACTTTATTTTTAAGTAATTGTTTTATCAAATCTATATCACACATTGAAACCACAAGAGGAATATTAAACAATATATATCAGTGTTGATTGTGGAACTTCCTTTTGCCTAGAGGAACTACCTATATGCTAGATCCAAGAGGAAGTGTATATCTACTTCGTATGATAGATCCAGAATGATACTTCTTAGATGGTTGTCAATCCACTATTTAAAACAACTTAATGCAAGAAATGATGTAAACCAATAATGTCCTACTATAGTTGATATGATTTAGGTATCTCATTCAAGTACAATAAACAAATCTAATCTAACATGCTAGGTTATGATCAGATCTGGAAGTCAGACAGGTAAATAAAGTGGTTAGGATAGGTCAGGGTCAAGCTTTAGGTGATTTGGGTTGTTTGGATGAAAGGTATGAGGTTGTTGTTATAGGAAGGTTTTCCATACACAAAGACCGATGTCGGTATGGTATGACGATGTTGGTTAGAGAGATGATGATGGTTTGGGTTAAACAACATTGATAGGGTGAGGCTGGTAGAAACTTAGTGAAGTTGGTTTTGATGATTCTCTGGGATTTCCCAGAGAATGGAAAGATAATGGTGAGGTAGATGACAGTGTTGGGAATAGTCAAAGATGTCTGGAGTTAGGTATGGGAGGTTGGGAGGTTGTAGGTGATTAGGTGGAGGGATTGGTAGGAGGGTGAGAGATGATGGGATGTAAGGGAGACTAGAACTCCCAAACAAGAGATGAAGAAACTAATCTAAATAAATATGGGAAGGTGTAGATCCAAATGTACTTACTGGTGTTTACAGACCTAGTGGTTGGATGGAGGTGATGGTTGATCCATGGAACCGGTGGTTAGTGCCATAGTTGTGCTTCCTAGAATGTTACCATGAATGCTTTCCTTTCAGATCAATGTTGGTGTGTTGGTTCAAGATGTCTAGATGTGTAGGAGTGCTCTAGTGTGTGCTTGCATGCATATCTCTCTTCTCCAAAACTTGAATAATTCTTCCAACCTCTCAAACAAGGTTACCAAAGTGAATATATGGTAACCAATGATGGTTTAGGGTGACCGATGTCGGTTTAGGGTTGATTAGCGTCGGTTAAGGTGGAAATCCTAGGTTTACTAAAAATGATAGATCTTGGCAATCTTTTTGGCTAGCTCTATCCATTTCTCATGATCAAAATGGAATGTTGCACTTAGATAAGTAGGAAATGTGGTTAGAGGAAGAATAGGCATGTGATTTTAGGGTTGAACTAAGTCTTAGTTAATTAAGGTAGGTAGGACTAAGTCTTAGTTAGTTATGGTGAGTGGATATTGAGTCCTAGTAAAAGGAAACATGCTAAGAATAGGTTTATGATGAGGTGTCTAGGTGAGGTGGTGGGGTGAGGTGTCTAGGTGAGGTGGAAATTAGTTTAATTAAGGTAATTAAATAATGAATATTGTGAGCATGGGCATTAATTTAATTATGGGTAATTAAATTAATATACATGTGGGGTAAAGGGGAGTGTGACCTAAATTTGGTGTCTACATTTTTCCCTTTTTGTCACGTAGCTTGTATTGGTAAGTGATGCTTGAAAAAAAAAAGAAGTGATTTGCCCCATGTGTGGGTGAAGGTGATCCCCCTCAAACTAGGCACTGATGAGGTGTAATATGGAATTGGTGAGTGGGTTGATAAATGTGTAGTTGGTGGAAGTGAAGGTAGGTGGGGAAGGGTAGTGGTCAACTCGGGTAATAGGTAATAGGCTAGGGTCCAAAATCAGGTAATGGGTAATGACAATCAAAACACACACACACATATAGATTGTAACATGGTACCAAGTTGAAGAGCTTGCAAACTCTACATCATCCAAGGTCGATAGGTTTATCCAAACAAGGGTGAAGTGATTTAGGTATCCAAGGTATAGGATATGGTCTAAGAAACACAACGTAGGTTAGTGCAGGAATGTTTAGGTATGTTTTGGTACACCAAAGGTTTGGGTTGGATAAATGGCATGAAATAGGAAAGGTATGGTTGTTAGGATAAAACAACATAGGTAACAACATCGCAAGGTATATGAGTACATAAGGTCAATGGTCACACCAAGTAGGTCAGGTTCAGGAAAATAGGTCATGGCAATGGGTAAGGCCAAGGTATAGGTAAAATAACAAATCCCAAGATGTAACTAAGGAAATGTAGGGGTAGTTTGGGCTTGTAGGTATGGTTCAATAGGTGTATCTGGAATGATAAAAGGTGTTTGAGCACTAATGGTTGTAGGTAAAAAAGGAAGCTTAGCAAGGAAAATAGCTATATAAGGGTGACCGATGTTGGTTATATGGTGACCGACGTCGATTGGTTAGGCACAAAATGAAATATGACGATGTCGGTCATGTCAATGGTTATGGTTTGGGTTTATAAAAAGGAAAAATTCACTTTTACTTTTTATGGAATCATTTTTCATTTGCCAATTGTAGAAAATGAAAGAGGAGAGGTGGAAATTTGGAAAAGAAAGAGATAGATAGCTGAGAGTTGGAGAGCCTTGAGTTAGTGAAATTAGCATTTATATGGGTGGGTACGAGATGGTCTAGGATTTCATTATTTGATGAGAGTGAGGTGAGTGATTTGAGGTATTTGGAGGTAGGGGGAGGTGGAGTTTGGGGGCCATGTAGAGGTGGGAGAGGAGTCGAGATGGGTGGCCACTAGATTTTGAGAGACAAGCGATGTACCTACCACCATACACGAAATGGGATTAAATTTTAGATGAGGTAGGATTTGATCCATGAGATTGATAAGGTCTAATTTGAGTTGAATCTAGATAGTTCATATAAAGTGGTTTGGAATTTGGAAAAATTTGAAATTTTACCGCAGCAGAGACCAATTTTAATTTTGAAATTTAGTAAACAAAATGAAGGAAAGGAAGGGATGGGAATTCCAATGTGGGTTAAATATAGGGTAGGGGAAATAGAATCTAGGAGGTTTGGGTAGGAAATGAGGTAGGTATGTATAGGAATAGGTAGGTAGATGGGTTATATAATTTTGAGGGTGAAATAGTGGGATGGGGAACAGGTTCACCAAGCAATTTGTGGGAGGATATTGACGAGGCAGGATAGGGTTGAGCACATGTATTGCCACATCAATTATTAGCACATAACAGCATCAAAGAAGCCATAGCATGAACATCATGATGCAGGACGATGACCCATGGAGACATGGGGATATGTGGTCATTTTGTATTTTTCTTAAGCTCAGGTATTAGATCATTTAGTAGAAAGCACTTGATTGGCCTACAAGGGGGAAATGGTAGGAACATCATACTGGTGAGGTGGGGATAGGGTCCCAGTGGTTAGGAGGTAATAGGAGGAAGGTTAAGAGGTTCATAGGTATGAGGTTGAGGAGGTGACCAGTGTAGTGGAGTAGGAGAGGTAGGTTTTGTGAGACCTATGGAAATAACCCCACAGAGATAGTAGGATGGCGGATTCAAGGATGCCCTAAATGAGGAAGATATTACCAGGATCATTTGATTTTGTCATGGGATAGATGTCCCTTCCTATGCGAAGAGTATAGAGTAAAAGAAAGGATTTGAGTGAGAGGATGATATCTCACACAGAGTGCGAGAGAGTAGATGGGGATGGATGAGCCCAAGAGATAGGTCAGGGAGGCCATAAGTTCATGAAGGCCCTGACCTAGTAATGTAAAGGCTAGAGAAGAGGAGGGCTAGACACTAGAGAGAGAGAGATGATGGCTAAAGAAATCATGTCACATAAGATGGAGAGGAGGAGGAGATAGATGAGATGAGAATAGGATCATCGAGGATGGGCCAATGATTGATGTCACATGAAAGTCATTTTGTTTATTATTTTATATATATAGATATCCTATGTTACATGATGATGGTGAGGAGGTATATGAGAGGATTTTGAGATATTGGTATTTATTTGTATCTATGTATATATGTATTGATACACAGACTTTCCCATTTATATAGTTGATGATGTTTATTGGATGGATGATGTACTTGTGTTGTATGAAAAAGTTTATTGTTATTTATGTATATGATGTGGATGGAAACTAGGTGGATTAGGCATGATGGAGTTAGGTCAGTTTAGGCATGATGATGGAGTAAAGTCATTTTAGGCATGGTTGAGTTAGGTCAGTTTAGGCATGGTTGAGTTAGGTCGGTTTAGGCATGGTTGAGTTAGAGTTTAGGTTAGTTGGTTTTAGGCATGATGGAGTCTTGTTTTTAATTTTGATTTTCCAAGTTATTAGTAACATGGGAAATAAATGATGAGTTATATGTATGTTATGGTGTAAATTTCCAAAATATTTGATATTATGGAAATGTGAAATGATTGATTGGATGTTTTGATGATGTGATAACATGGTAGATATGTATGTGTGGTAAGTTTCCAAGTGTTATATAAAAATGGAAATTAATTATGGTAGAATGTTAATAGAAAATATGTGGGGAAAATGGTTAAGGTAAGAGTGGTGCGAGCTAACCTCCAAGGGCCCCATGCCTGTGGAGTCTTCTACATAGCCCATGGTGAAAAAGGGGCCTCATGTTGATGTAGTTCTTCCATAAACTAGGGAAGAATATGATAAGGTGGAGGAATGGGTTGGTAGGTTTGGCATGATTAAGTCTAGGTTATAGGAATGGTTGAATTAGAAAATAGGCATGGTTGAGTTTCCCATAAGTCTTTAAGGCATATTGGTCATTTAGGCATGGTTGAGTCTTAGGTTTTAGGCATGGTTGAGTGTTGGTTTTAGGCATGGTTGAGTCTTAGGTTTTAGGCATGGTAGAGTTTAGGTGAAAGAGGAGGTATTTTAAAATGTAGGTGTCGATGGTCTAGTCTAGTATAGGAGAATCAATAAGTAATGAAGAAGGTGAATGGTAAGAGGTGGTAAAAAAGAGATCCACCTAATTGATAAGAACCCTAATGAGTCTATCATACCAAAGATTGGCTTATGAACGTAAGACCCTAAAGGCGTTGCATAATGGACTATTCTAAGGGTGAAGAAAGTCACATGATCATGAAATGTCGCAGATTACGAAAGTCCCTTGAGTAGATAGAAAATTAGGGTGAAAAGGAAAATGAGGTGAAAATGGGTGGTTTAGTAACTTAGTGTATGACAACATGTTTACCTAGAAAGAAACCCATGATCAAAAAATAGGAAAGTCCATGACAAAAATTTATCATTTTCTTCTTTTTTTTTTTTTTTTTTTGATAGACTGATCGATGTGGGAAGTCTATATGGGATGAGTATATTATCTCCTTGAGGTCTTCGTGAAGTTGATCAATGTGGGAAGCTTCTGAATATTTTATTTGTATTTTTGTAATGACTTTATATAGTTTCCTTCGAGGGAGTAGTCTATTTATAGTGGTGAGATAGAGAGAAGAGATGTCCCTTTTGAGGGAGTCATCTTTTTGCTGGAAGTTTGACTCAAGGAGTTGAATCCCATTTTTTTTTGGACATTTAAGTCATGGACAAGACTATAGAGGAAGATTAGGTTCTTGTTTAGAAGACAAAACCATAGCACACAGAGGTTAACTATGAAAGAGATGGTTTCAAGTGATGAACGACCATGGGATTCCATCTTTGAAAAAGATGAAAAGTATCCATGAGAATCATGCCATGAGTAGAGTCATGGTACTCATATTGAAGATAAGGCTGAAAGGTGATGGGTAATCACATGATTCTTGTTTAGTCGTTGATCCTCAAAAAATGGGTAACATGGAAGGTGAACGACACTCAAGGGATGAGTGGTCAATAGAAAGAAGGTGATATAGGACTTGATTTCAACAATAAAATGGTCTAAGATGCAAGGCATTGAGGGGCTCAAAGTTTGGGTTTACCTTCAAGTGAAGACAAATGATAAGCACTGATCCATAGGCATGAGTAACGATATAGGGTCCAAGCCAATTAGGAGAAAATTTTTTCCCCATTTACTTTTTCTCTTCTTTGGTTACATGTTGATTTTCCTTCAAGATGAGGTCACCGACCTGGAAGGTTCATTTGTGGACATTTTATCATAGGCATGCTTGATACGTTTTTGGTAGATTTGGAGATGATCAAGAGCATTGAGATGACATTCATCTAATAACTCAAGTTGTGCTAAACGGTCTGGAAAAAGTCATCATCATTGAGCATGTCTTGTAGTGAGATGCAGAGAGATGGAATCTAGACTTTGAGAGGCAAGAAACCTCAGTACCATAGACCAGAGAGAAGGTGTGGCAGCAAAGTGAAGTGTGAATACTAGTGTGGTAAGCCCACAAGGTGAAAGGAATGTGTGTATGCCAATCCTTCCCAGTATCGTCAACTACTTTCATAAGAATTTTTCAAGGTTTTATTGGTTGATTCTACTTGGCCATTTTTGTGGGTAATAAGGTGATGAGAAACTGAGTTGAATGCCAAAAGCATCACAAATTTCATAGGGTTTTTTTTTAATTGCTTTCCATTATCAGTGATGAGGTGGTGAGGGACACCAAAGTGACAAATGATGTGATGGTTGATGAATTCACATATTTTCTCAACTTTTATAGAAATGAGGGGAATGGCTTCTACCCATTTAGTGTAGTATTTAGTAGTGGTTATAATCCATTGATGGCATTGTGAAGAATGAGGATTGATCTCTCAACAAGATCCAAACCCCATTGAGAGAAAGGCCAAAGGTCTCATGTGACCTATAAGGCATGACTAGGTGTGTGATGAAGATTAGCATGTTGTTGGCATTTCACACAACATTTGACATAGTCACAATAGTCATGGTTTAGGGTTGGCCAATAATAGCCAAGGTGAAGAAGAATGTTTTAATCAACTAAACCACTAAAGTGACCTCCACAAATTTTCGTGAACTTCCTTGATGGTGTAAGGAATTTAGAACTTGTAAGGCATCGTAAGAGAATACCATCAAAGCCATGCTTATAAAGGAGACCACCCATGATGACATAGCAAGAGACACTTTTAAGAAAGATGTTGTCTATTATGAGTGAGATCGAGAGAGGTAGAATGGAAAGGAAAGGTAGTCTCTGCAAACTACTTTATACCAAAGGTCACGTGGGTTAGTAAATAAGATGGAGTTGACCTCATGAGATAAATAAGAGGGTGATTACAACCTTTGTATTGTGACAAATATTTTGGAGTCGAAGGTGAAGCGGGTATCTGAGAAGCCAGAAAGGCCATGGTATCCATAAATTTATTAGTAGAACATGGGGTGGTTTGAAGTTTGTAATGGTCAAAGGTAGTCAAAAGTATGTCGACATGACATTTGTACTTTTTAATATTTCATTATGACACTGGTATATACCATTGACTTGGTTTACAACTAGTTGGGAATCACCAAAGATATTAATTGATTTAACATCTAGGGAGATGGCGGTTTGAAGGCCTAATATGAGTGCTTCATATTCGGTGATGTTGTTAGTGCAATCAAAATCTAGTTTGAAAGATAAAGGCATAGGTTCACCATCAAGAGGAATGAGGATAACACCTACCACCCCCATGCTGACATTTGGAACCATCAAAGAATAAGGTCATCTGGTAAGTGGTATCATCCAAAGAGAGGGTAGTAATGGATTCATTTAGGAAATCAAAGTTAGAGGGTTGATCTCTAGAAAGAGGTGCATTTTCTAGTTGGTCAAGTGATGGCTTGGCCTTTGACAAACTTTTGATGGATGAATTTGAGGTCAAGGTCTGCAAGAAGCATGAGCCAATGTGCAACACGTTGATGTTGGTAGGGTTTGGCGTACATGTAATGTAGGGGATCAATGTTAGTGATGAAAAAGGTTTTGTGGTTGAGTAGGTAATGATGAAGTTTAGTGGTGACAAAAACTAAGGCTAAGAAAATTTTTTCAGCATGGGTGTACCTAGTTTCATAGTCAAAAGGGTACAACTTATGTAATAAACCACTTTTCCATGTGTTGCTCATCACGATGAGCGAGCATGGCACCTAAGGAATGGTAGTAGTAGAAAATGTATAGGTAAAAGGGTTGGTCATCTTTAGGAGGAATGAGCACCGATGGTTGAAGAAGGTATTGTTTTAAGGCATCAAAGGCTTTGTGGCATTCATCATCCCATTTGAATGAGATGTCCTTTTTGAGGAGATGATGAAATGGTTGACAACGGTCGAAAAGTTGTGAAATAAACCGATGGATAGATTGCAACTTACCTTGAAAATTCGAAGTTGATGGAGATTAGTAGGTGGAGGCATTTTGAGAATATCCTTTACTTTAGTAGGATTGAACTTCTATGCCATGCAAAGAAATGATGAAACCAAGGAGTTTTCCTGAAATTACTATGAAGACACACTTCTTAGGTTGAAGGCAAACACAATACTTGATGAGGTGGTCAAAGATGACCTTAAGGACTGTCAGGTGTTTGGATCGATGTTTGGATTTGGAAAGAAGGTCATCTACGTAATCTTCCAATATGCGATGCATGATGTCATGGAAGATATAATTCATGGCTCGTTGATATGTGGCACCAACATTTTTAAGGCCAAAAGGCATGACTCGATAGTAAAGGTCCCCAAGGAGTGATGAAGGCAATTTTGTGTTGATCTTTGGAGTGAGTAATATTTGATTATATATGAGAAACCATCCATGAGTGATAGCATCTCATGGCCGGCAGTGAGATCAACTAGTTGGTCAATGCCTGGTAGAGGAAAGTCATCTTTGGGGCAAGCTAAGTTGAGGTTGGAAATCCATGTAAATGGAGTCCCCTATCACTTTTTGTGATAGGAATGATGTTAGAAATCCATTAGGGATAGTCAATGGGTAGGATGAAGGAAACGAGAGAAGGCATTGAAGTTCTTCTTTGACTAGAAGAGCAATGCAAGGATGCATTTTCCACGCACTTTTGTTTTATGGGTTTGGCATCAGGAATGGTTACGATATTATGGACCACAATGTTTGGGTCAATACCGGGCATATTGGCATAGGACCAAGAAAAAGTGTTGCTATGGTCCTGGAGGAAAGAAGTAAAAGCTTCTTATTTAGCAGTATCTAAAGATTGGCCTATCTTTAGAATGTGTGGGTCATCCTGAGTGTTAATGTTGATTTCGATGGTTGATTCATTCAACATGGTTTACGTCTCAGAAGGTAATGACCGGTGAATATAAGAATATTCCACACCAAGGTAGGTGAGTATAGACTCATCGTCGACATTGAAACGAAATTAATAAAGGTGTATCATCATCGATCATCTAGAATATAAGAAGGGAAAGAGAAAGAGGAACCTTGCCATGAGTTGATAAGTCGAGAGGTCCCAAGGAAATTGTTTTTGAAAAAAAAAAGTTAAGAGGAATAGATTCGGGATCTATGGACTCGTGGGTGAAGGTGGTGATGTTGGTGAATGGGGTGGAGAAGGTTTGTCTTCCTCAATGAGGTCGATGTGGGCCTTCTTGGAAGGTGGTGTGAAAATCCAATACCACTGCAATCATTGTGTTTATGGGTGTACATGAAATGATGGTATGGCAGCCTTGTTCATAAAAATTAAAGCTAAATCCTTTCCATGCGGTGATGAAGGAAAGTGTGGGTGAAGCGGTGGTTAGTAAGAGATTAGAGGTCAGACGAAAAGGGTTGTGTTTGGGATGGAGGTTCGGGTGAATAGTGGTAGTGTCTAGTCCCCCATATGTTAGGTTAGTGCAAAGGTGGGGAGGACCATAAGGGAAAACCTCACCTATGTGGTAGTCATAATGAGGATATTGGCACAAGTTTCCATACTCTTGTGGAGTGAGGAATGTGTCAATATTCAAGTGATACCCCCAGAGTGAGGCATTGAAAAACACCTTATAAGGGATCAGTAGTTGATATGTGGGTAGCGAGGATAGATGACTCACTAGATGATTGGGAAGGAGGGTAGCAGGTTGGTTGGGAAGTAGATGGGTCAACTATAGAGGCTGCGGCCACAGTAGGAATAGAATAGTTAGGTGTGGGAGAGGTGGTGGAAGCATTGGTGGATGGGGTCGTGGGTGAAGGAGAAGTGGGGGTAGTGGTAGATGCCTTGACTGGTATAAGTACATCATTAGGTCGGTACAACATGTTACAAGTTTTGAATGGTGATGGGTCAATGGGGATGGTATAGTTATGTCCTTCATGTTTGAATTTTACACAACAGTGTAAATTTGAAGGGACACAACCCATGATGTAAATCCAAGGTCTGCCGAGTAATAGGTTATACTAGAACTCTCCCTCTAAGACATAGAATAGTTCAGGACAATGCGAGGGCCTACATGAATGTGAAGGATAATGGTGCCAAGGGTGGAGGTGATGGCGTCGTTGAAGGAGCACAACATAATTGGGTTATTATGCATACAATTGGAAGGGATGCACATTTGATTGTACACATGGGAGGATATGATGTTAATGCTAGCACCACCATCGATCATGATGTGTCGTATGCGTATGTTATCGATATAGATGGAAATGAAAAGGGTGGGATCAGGGTCATCTGACTAGAGAGGTACAATCTCCTCATCAGAGAAGCTGAGGGCGGTGACTTGAGGAGTGGGCATGGGGGTAGAAGAAGGAGATGATTTGGTAAGCGAGGCCACATGGTGAGGGGTGATAATGGAGGCCACTGGTGTGGGATCATTGGGTAAAACTTCAATGGATTACAAAACCTCAATAAGGGCTTGTCTATGAGATTCAGAAGTTTGGACGAGATCATATAAAGACATCTTTAGAGGAGATTGATGTAATTTTTTTATCATTGTGCGATGGGTGACCCCATCATAGAATATGGTATGTAGGTCCTCGAATGGTGATTTTGGGTGTGGTGCAGATGGTATATTGTGCATGAGTTTGGTTGATGGGCTAGTTGCTTTTTCTTTCCTTTGTCTTTCTGAGTGTGGGTGGCAATTTGAACCATGTTAATCGAGGGAGGTGGTAAATGGAGAAGGTGTAGGATGAGTGGTGTAATGACATGATGGGAAAAAACCTAATGGTGGGGAAAATCCTTGTGAAGTGAGTTGGGAACACTAGCATTTGGGTGGTGATTTGGCCAACTCTCTGATACGAACCATGTTGATCTTGAATTTTGGAGGTGGAAAAAATGGTTATGGAGGTGGAGATGCAGGTCATTGAAGAAGAAAGGGACGATGATGTGTGATGATAGGTGAAGGTGGAATATGGTCCTCATCAACAAGGTCATCATCGTCAAAATTTTGTTCAAGAGGAAAAATTTGGAGAAGAACAATTTTAGGGCCTTACAATTTTCTACGTCATGTCCTAACACATGATGATAGGCACAAATATTTGTTTCATAAAACCCTTTTGGTTTGGGTTTGAGAGGATTGTAAGGTTGAAGCGGTGGTAATTTTATGACGAAAGTCTCTAAGAGATTATTTAAAATGTTGGTGTAGGACCCTGCTAACAGATCACAATGGGAAGTGAGCGTGGGTTTAGGTAAATGTGTGGATGATCGTGAGGGCAGAGGATTTATAGGAGGGGGAATGGGTTGATCCACTAGTTTGGCAAGTGGTACCGTCTTAGGTTTTGATAGCATATGTTTGGGTAAAGGTGTGGTAGAAGAGCTAGCTATGGAAGGTTTTGTTGATTTAACTACCTTATTAGAGGGTAGTGGGTTCTTGTCTTTGGGTTGCACCTTCTTGGGTAAAGGTGACATGGGAGTATGAGATGTAGAAGATAAAATAGATGGTGGAAGAGGATGAGTTACCCATGGGGAAATAGAGTTGCGGTGGAAGTGGTTGGTAGAGGTTGGGGGGATGGTATAGGTCGAAGTCATATAGGCAAGGTTGGAGGTATAGGTGGTAGGAAATGCGCGGGTGAGGGCAAGGGTGTTTGTTGTTGTGAATTTAGAACAGATTTTTTTGTTGGGAAGGCATCCTACGAAGAAGGAAATCTAAAGGTGAGGTTTCAAGTTATATTATGGTGGTGAAGATCCTTTCTCTAAGTTATGAATGGACATGATTAAGAGAAACCAACCTGAGGGCACCCCCATCAATCCTTTGATCGTGTGATCATTGAAAACTTCTTCCGAGTGGGATGTTGTTTAAGAAGATGTGTAAATTAAAATTTGTGCAGTTTGGCAAAGAGAGAGAAGAGAGAAATGTGCTTTCTATGGTTCAATTGTGTCAACCATCAGTTGGGCATGACTTCCAGCATATAGGTTTCCCTCATTTTTAAATGTGAGCTAATAATGTAGCATACAAGGATGAAATGTAACAAATTTTATAACCCAAATTGACAATTATATTCGATGAAGCAAATGATGAATAGGTCAAGAATGTGCTCTTTCACTACTATGCAAATGTAAGAAGGAAGAATTGGTTTGTTTTAAGCACCAAATGACAAATGTCATTTTAGACAAATAGAAGAAAAGAATATTACTAGGGAGAAGATTAAATATGTATTTTTCAAAAGGAAAGAGACACACAAACATTTCCTATATGAATAAAAATGCAATGAACCCAAGAGAGGGTCCCACCAAGGTGTGCCAAAAATTTTCGCTGAATAGTGATGCATACATAAGAGCAAAATCAGATAAGGTAAGGGTGAGGAGGAATACATGTGAGTGAAGGTGGAAGGTAGAGTGTGCGCGTTTTGATTTCCCGATCCAGTGTTGATTGTAAGAACTTCCTTTTTCTTTGAGAGGAACTACCTGTGAATACAAAACAAGACCACAAGAGGAATATTAAACAATATATGTTAGTGGACTTCCTAGCGTATGCTAGATCCGGGAAGTGTGATACTTCTTAGATGGCTGTCAATCCACTATTTAAAATAACTTAATGCAAGAAATGATGTAAACCAATAATGTCCTACTGTAGTTGATATGATTTAGGTATCTCATTCAAGTACAATAAACAAATCTAATCTAATAGGCTAGGTTATGATCAGATCTGGAGGTCAAACAGGTAAATAAAGTGGTTAGGACAGGTCAAGGTCAAGCTTTAGGTGATTTGGGTTGTTTGGATGAAAGGTATGAGGTTGTTATTACACGCAAGTTTTCCAAACATAGAGATCGACGTCGGTCTAGTATGACCGATGCTTGTTACAAGGAGACCGATGATGGTTTGGGTTAACCGGTGTCAATAGGGTCGGGCTAGTAGAAACTTAGTGAAGTTGGGTTTTGATGATTCTCTGGGATTGCCCAGAGAATGGATAGATAATGGTGAGGTAGATGACAGTGTTGGGAATAGTCAGAGATGTTCTGGAGTCAGGTATGGGGAGGTTAAAAGGTTGTAGGTGATTAGGTGGAGGGATTGATAGGAGGGTGAGAGATGATGGGATGTCATGGAGACTAGAACTCCCAAACATAGATGAAGAAACTAATCTAAATAAATATGGGAAGGTGCAGATCTAAAGATACTTATTGGTGTTTACAAACCTGGTGGTTAGATGGAGGTAATGGTTGATTCGTGGAACTAGTGGTCAGTGCCATGGCTATGCTTCTGGAATGTTACCGTGAATGATTGCCTTTCATATCAGTGCTTGGTGTTGGTCCAGGGCATCCGGATGTGCAAGAGTTCTCACAGTGCATGCTTGCACGCGAGATCTCTCTTCTCCCAAAACTTGAATAATTATTCCAACCTCTCAAACAAGGTTACCAAAGTGGATATAAGGTAACCGACGACGGTTTAGGGTGACCGGTGTCGGTTTAGGGTTGACTGACATCGGTTAAGGTGGGAAATCCTAGGTTTACTAAAAATGACAAATCTTGGCAATCTTTTTGCCATCTCTGTCCATTCTCACGGATCAAAACGGAATGTTGCGCTTAGATAAGCGGGAATGTGGTTAGAGGAAGAATAGGCATGTGATTTTAGGGTTAAGCTAAGTCTTAGTTAATTAAGGTAGGTAGGACTAAGTCTTAGTTAGTTATGGTGAGTGGATATTGAGTCCTAGTAAAAGGGAAACATGCTAAGAATAGGTTTATGATGAGGTGTCTAGGTGAGGTGGTGGGGTGAGGTGTCTAGGTGAGGTGGAAATTAGTTTAATTAAGGTAATTAAATAATGAATATTGTGAGCATGGGCCTTAATTTAATTGTGGGTAATTAAATTAATATACATGTGAGGTAAAGGGGAGTGTGACCTAAATTTGGTGTCTACACATATTATAAATTATGTTCTTATTGTAATTTTTTAAGGTTTTAACTCAAAGTGATTTGTACATATATTTCATTATTAAGTGGATCTTACATTTATATTGTTTGAATCAACTCAATTCTACTCTTAATAGTGAGTGATTGTTGTTGTTATGCTTATGAGATATGTCATACTATGATATATTATTGTGTTTCTCGTTTAATGATTGATAAGATCATTATAGCTTATGAAGATTATATATTACCTACATTGGGGGCATCTTGTTCCTATTCTTGTAATGATTACATTCACTTACTTGATGCATATTACCTTTTGTATTTATGTCACTTATACCATGTCCATATGGGGGAAACATGTTTCCTTTATTACATTAGTGACATTAACCCACTTGGGGCATACCACCTATAGAGCCTAGTCACTTTTATCTCACCCATTATGGATGATGATAGTCATGAACCATGCCCATAGGGGGAATATTATTGTTGTATTGTCAATGATTATTTCTAGGGCCGCATGGGGTAACTTACTTACTATATACATGTTTTTACGATGATATCTTACTATGTTATACATTTTTTTTCCCATCTTACACATGATTCACATAATCTATTTATTTTGATATATTTGATTCACAAGCTTATCATATACCTAATAAGAGGTCATATATTCAATCAATTTTATCTCAAAATTCCACAATAGTCCCTTGTTTCCTCACATGGAAGTAATAACATGGAATTTTTTACCTCACTTGGTCTCATCACAAGACACGTATATATTCATATTCAACACAGTTTTTAGGTTTAGATTTCATAGGGGAATTATCAACATGATGAGGTGTACTCATTCCTAATATTATTTCCTATATTTCAGGATTCCATTGGTTAAAAATTTATATATAAATTTCTTGAATCGAAAATATTTCCATTTCCTAGACACATGAGCATGAATGTTAGTTCTAGAATCTCTATAACCCTCCTTTATGCAAATCGGGCGATCTTTCTCTTAGTTTAACTTTCATATCATTATTATTATGATGTTGTATTGTAGAAATTCTCAATGGGTTTCAAACCATTGAGGTAACATCTCTATATCCATTTGATTATTTTTCTTTAATAAATATGCACACACATTAACACGTGACATTATGTAGACACCAAATATTCGTATGCGAATAATATTTTACTATGGGTCTAGTGTATTTGTGTGTGAAACAATTATTGATCTAAGATAGGCTCTTATAGGCCCATGTTCCATGTCTTTAATCAATTTTACACCCATTCATCTCTATTCTCCCATTTATTTCTCATGTATCACCTAGTATCTACCTATTTTCTCTTTTCTAAGAGATTTTCTCTCTTCCATGTATTTTCATGGTGATATATACACAACCTTGCATGTTGTCCCATAAAACCTTACTATCACGCGAGGCTCCTCACTCCTTACAATGTTGTGATTCTCATCCTCACAGTATCTTGTGCCATACAGATGGACTTATGCTGCCTCAAAACATTGTCATAACTCCTTGCATCATATTGCGTAGCTCCATAGTGACTTGTAACATGCCCGCTACTTTGAGAATTGCACCAATCCTTTTTATACCTCGGTGCATTGCATCTTTCAAATATGTTATATGCTCAACTCACTATTTGAATTGGATGCATATGCACTTGCAGTCGCATATCATCTCCGAGGGATCATATTGAACCTTGGTCTCAACGATTTGGTAGTGGTAAGTTCTTGCAGCTTTAACACACAGACATATGGCTTCCATCTTTTCTAACATGATTTTCATGGTTACTAAATCTTTTCATATCACACCTAGTTTTGGTGCCCATGGTTGGCAGTCACTCAACGGAAAAAGTACACTACAATACGTACAAACAATTAACTAGTGCAATATATACATGCATACGCTCCAAACTTAATCAAGAAACGGAATGACATCAATCCAGTATCTTCAAATGCATGGTCATGCCAAAAGAAACACCTTGTTGATGTATGTTTATACTAGAGCAAATGTATTTACATTCCAGATTCTGTGTATACTGCACAAATCAAGGTATTCCTCACCGTGTATTATGTATGATATCGTCCTGTGTTATTAAGACAGTGCATGATGGTGGTGGAGGCTTATAGCGGTCGAGGAAATGAATGGTAGTAACTATGGAATTCAATGCAAGGTGGCCACAACAAGAAGTGATGAAGGCAACCGACTTCTAAGAAATCGTCCTCTGACAAGCTACGAGGAATACTAAATAACAATGTAAACTTAGGCGTTGTTGAACTTTGGATATCAATGCATTGTGGGAGTATCTTTACCCAGAAGAGTTGTGTCTGAAAGGCTTGACACTCTTTTGGAAGAGAGTAAAGACTCTACCATAAGTGATGTCTTGTATGTGAACATATACAAAACAATATTGTTAATATATTATTAAAAATATAAGAGTTTTATTAAGGATAATTTGTTAATATATGTTTATTAGTCGATAGGTTTTTATTGTGGATTTTATATCTAAAAAATTAGTGTTAATTTTGTCTCACGTTAGGAACCTAGTTATACCTACCAAGAAACAACTCTCAACCATCAAGCAAACAACCCCGTTGAATGAAAATGTCTTGAATCTCATCGATTTTTTATGTGGGGCATATAACTATGCAATATGTAAGTGTTTGTGTTGTGTCAAAGGGGCGGTGGATGATATTAACATTTTATGATTATTATTGGAGTGTTGGAAATGTGTGTTATCTTTTAAAATCCTTTAAGCCCGCAATAAGATAGAGGTGGAGGCATGTTGATGAAAACCTATAAGTAATCTAGGGGTGAATTTTGGAACAAGGACATGGATTATTACCGAATTGCTATATGCTTAATCTATAGGGATGTAGAATGCATTCCGTGTCCTATATTTATATTTTGGTGTTAACTTAAAATATTATGAAGTAAAATATGGGAAATTCAAAATGAGAATCATTTCATATAAAAATGTTTATCAATTTTAAAAATAGACGTTATTTTAGCGTTTCAATTTAACATTTATTTACACATTTTTTGGTTTTTTACTATAAAATATTTACAATTTTCTTTAGATAACCATCTCTTCGACTTGTTTCTAAGAATGATTGTCATTTTTATATGGATCTATATACATTTTCTATTGACATATGAAAGTGTATAAATATTTTTTTAAAATTTATGAAAGCTAATTTTTAAAAAATAAAATTAAAATATATACTAGTGTTCCCCACTATTTGAAGTGCAACACTGAAAAATGGGTGTTATTGAAGATTTGTTTGGCATATATAGGTGGTCGTCAAATTTAAAGTCTAAACCTCAGTGTGTTATTTACACAAAGTGATTTATTATATGATTATACAATTATTACATGAATCCAAGTGAGATGTATTATTATATAAAAATTATTTTTTAATTTTTAAATTAGATACAATTTCATCTCATCTTGTTATAGTCTCATTCTATGTTGTACTTTGTAAATATTTATTTATTTGCTAATTCTTTTATTTGTCAAATCCATAAAAGTTTTTGGTTTTCTTATTAAGTCTATTTTCATATTAATCTTTTACGCTCTCCACGTGGGGCTTTACGAATGGGTAACTGTGGATATGGAAGAGACCGTGTTGACATCGCTCCTTACCAAACGCGTGGCACATGTCGGTGTCGTACATGACAGACGCGTGGCGCGTACGTAGCTTGAAACGAGCATACGTGGTCGGCTTTCGGGTAGGATGGGACCCACGGGCAGAATTTTTCGCGAGGAAAATAAAGTTGAATTATTTCTCGTCATAAATTATAATTACTCGGTCGGAACGATGACCGGCACGAGCCGGTGAGCGGATAGTGCCGAGATCCGGTTGCCCGTTGCCCTGTTTATCTGGCGGAGGCGGCGGCGCAAGAGCACCCAAGTGGGTCCCACCGTTTTTGTTCCCTCAAATGTTGGCACACGCTTTTTGTGTGCGCCATACTGTTTTGGAATGGAATAGAAATTTATGGAATGTGGTTAAAAAGGGAAGAAATGAAATAAAATGAGAAGGGTTCATTTATGAGATTCCAAAGCTAAAATTATGGTGTGGTCTCCCATTAAACACTCTCTCTCTCTCTCTAAGTTGATGTGAAATTCCTTCCTTGTAAACTTCCATCACTATCTGATGTGGAATTCCTTGCTTGGGTTATAATCATCTTTCTTATTTAGTTGATTTCAAATTATTCATCTGTTAGTGTTTGACTTAATGGTGAATTATTTGTTCTCTTAAATGTGACGTAACAAGTTTGGATCATGGAGGGAGTAATGTATGTATGTCTTATATTTGAAACATAGTTATGTACTCCATATGTACCAGAATACAATGTAGTCATATATGTTACATACAAAAAAAAAAGATAATAAATCTCAAGAAATATAAATTGTATAAAACAAATTTAATTGCACAACATTAGAATATTTGGAAAGCACTTGAACAAGTCGAGATTTAGGGTTTTGTAGGATAATACTCATTTTGTCATGAATCTAGAGATAATCATTGTTGGATAACAATAGGAAACAAGTCTATATAATAAGATGAATTGAACACAAAAAAACTTGAACTACACAACTAACTCCGACCATTTCTATAATGAATACAAACATAGCTCCATGTGTCAAGCGTAAAAAAAAATGTATGATTGTGATTCATTGGTTCTAATCTTCAAAAACTTTGCTCAATTTCCTTGCTTTCACTTGTGATTAGTGGGAGAATGCTTTCCTTACGCCAAGCCCTAAATCTAACATCAACACTCTACAAAATGGTTAAGATGGGGTTTGGATTTAGGGCCTCATCTCAATCAAAACAATTTGAGGAAAAAAACTTGAAATCAACTCTTGATGATAGTCAAAAGAAATCTAGTGTTTGAAGTGTCTCAATCCATATATTTTCAAATTGATGCAACAAGTACTAAATGCTAAATGCTTGAATTCTACTTTTTAGAGGAGGATGCTTCATAAATATATATGATAGTTTGTATGCTCTTACAACATGGATATAATTCACTTGTGTCATTTTGTTTGTCTAAATATTGTCTTAAATTCAAATAAGGACCATAATGACTACAAGTTGACACATAACACTTAGGAAAAACAAACAAAAAAGGATACAAAAATGAGGATCCCGATTTCACACCCAAATGGGTTCACAATGCAAATGACCATTTTCATACAGAGTACAAAAAGGTACAATACATAAATGGCATAATCATTTCCATACAATAAAAATGGAATAATGCCCAAATACTGGGAAATAATGTTGTTAACATTCCATGAGCATCACGAGTCATACAAGGAAAACAAAGTCATTTTATAGGTTTTTGGCTTTTTCAAATTGATTGGTGATATTTTCAAGTTTAGGATAAGTAGACATCGGGGTTGCAGAAATGACCAAGTAGAAAAAAGTAACATCGTAAAATGGAAATAAACATGGTCAAATAGAAAAGAGTAGAAAGTCGACTAGTAGAAGATAAAATCATAAAGAATAAATAAAAGTAGCAAATGTTAAAAGGCGTGTGTTCAACACAAGGGTAACATTTGAAAGTCGAAAAACACAATGAACGTGTCCCAAAAAGAGTCTATAATATACCAATAGTCAATAGACACATAAATACTTGCATACCAAAATTAGGTGTATACATAATGTTCCGAGATCCATGTATGTGTGAATGTATGCATATCAAAATAAAACAAACAAATTCTTCCCGATAATGCTTTTCGTCACATCATCGTCTATTGAGTTATCAAAGTTAGTAAGAGAATAATAGTGAGCTAAAATAAAAAGGAAAGAGAGATCACATGATTTCCATAATGGAGGGTTGAGAATGTCCTAAAGCTAACATCCATGCATTATTGTGTCCTGGAAACACGTGCTCCTACAAACATATAGAGGTATGTGAAAGTGAATTATTGTTTATAGTGCATGTCGATAAAGGGGCCAAGTTAATGGAATCCTTTCCCGCAACCTAGACACATTATAGTTAGTGGAGACACACTTAGGCACACACTCGAAAAGTGAGACCCAAAATCATAATATTTCTTGAAATATATGACTTGTTACACATATTCACCCCCACACATGAAATTACTTTATTAAATAAACAACATGAAGTGAACATGAAATGGTCCCACTAATGGACCCTACAACCCTACTCTATTATGGAAATGGGGCTAATCCCTCTCTTGTTACCTATCTATAGTTTTGTTGAATTATATCTCTCCTTACTTTCCTTGGTTTCCTCCAAACTCCAATATTTTTGAACATTTGCAACTACCCTCACTTTATCTCAACAAATCTCTTTAACATCCTTTAATAGCCTTACATTCTCCTTCACCTTACCAAGATTCTTGTGCAACATTATAAATTGAAAATTATTTATTCTAAGGTTGTTAATCAAGGTGCAAAAATTCCTCAAGCGGAACCATTGTGGTGGTCGATAATTGTTGGTTAACATAGACCTATAGTCGGATAGCCTCTGTATTTGGGAAACCATAATTTTCCCCATCTAACATAGAAAGTTTCTTATGACTTGGGAAAATGACATAAACCTCTCCTTGAGACATTTTCTTGGGTATTGAACTCTTGGGATTACTTTTTACCATGTCCGATCATCCTTCACATGTGCAATAGTGTCAAAAAGATGAAAACATGCCACTTCAAACACACACAAGACACACTTTATTATTTGGATGATACAAGATTTCTTATGGACCCAAATGTTCTTGCATCATACACACTAGGTAAGTTAAATGAACCATAATCTATTTCCCATTAACACTTCTTAAGTTCCTTTATTGATCTTCCATGTTTAGTAATCTCAAAGATAGTCATCCCAATTACTTCTTAATTTGTTGGGTCTTTCAACTTCACAAAATGTTTTGTGTACTCATTTCCTCTTGTTTTCTTTATGGTACTAGAATGTATCATCTTCTCTATCTCTTCTCTTACCTTCTTAGGTTAATGAGGATTACAAGGAAGTCTTAGGTGACCACTTTTGAAAAAAAAAAATAGCTTAAAATCAAAGCAATTGTTAGAGACACTTGCACAAATATTGTTTTGATAATGTAAGAGGATGAATTGTGAAATTTTGAATATAGTTTCTAAATGAACAATGTATTTTAATACCTAGATGAGAAGAGTATGTAGAATTGGTAGATTTTTGACAATATCATAGTACCTTTTGTGTAAAGATATCATATACGCATTTGTGTATAGACACACTTTTGGAGTGTGTGTGTTGGGGGAATAAATTAAATTTTCTAGATTCTTTCGAGTTTTTTTAATTTTGAATTAATATATATTTTTAATCAATTTTACAAGCCAAGAAAGTTGAAAAAAATGCAATGGCAAGTATAGAGACAAATTTTTGGGCTTAACATCTTAAAATTCAATGTGTGTATGTATACATATACACATATACATACATACATGTGTTTGTGTGTGTGTGCATATATGTAAATTTACCTATTCAAATATGCCTATGAAGGATTTTGAAATAAAAACTTGGTTTGATTCATTGTTGATGTTAGTTTTTAGGTTTGTGTGCTAGGTTTGGAACCTCTAAGCCTAAAACTATGGTTGTTCTAGCAGAAAGGTAATTATGATTTTTCTAGTATTATGAATTAAACTAGAAGGGTATACCATTTTTGCAAAGGCGATATCCCTTTCAATTATTTTTAAAGGATGCATTCCCTTGTAAAATTAGATTTTTTTAAAGGTGTGGACCCTTTGAAATCCTTTGTATCACATAGGGGCATGCCCTTTCAAAAATTGTTTACAAAGTTTCTACACCCTTTAAAATCCTTTATATTACATAGTGAACATGCCCTTGTAATAACATAAAGAACACACCCTTTGTATTGTATAGGTACGTGCCCTTTAGGGTTGTTTTATGGACCTATTTGAAAGATGATTTTGTGCGTGAGATTTAAAGGAGAAGCACCTTTTTCAAAAAGGTGTTCGCCCTTTATAAGACATAATTTCATTTTTTTATGATTTGACCAGCTTTTGTTCCTCATCTTCCTACACTAAGCCCTTTTGTAGGTTTCTCCTATCCTCCATTCAAGAATCTAAACCTATAGTTTCATCATTTGTATGTCGATAATGGTAATGGTATAAATCCACAACATTGAATATCGAAAATAAACCAAACCCTTATGGAATTTCTATATCATATATCTTAATCGTAAAAATCCTCAAAATCGTACATGGCCCAAATCTTCCATTTCAACATGTCATATGTTCCTTTTGGGAAACTCACCTTTCTCAAATGAACCAAAACTAGCTCCCCACATTCAAATTCCTAATCTCTCCTCTTAAGATCAACATGATGCTTGAATCTTATAATGTTCTTCTCTAAGTTATCCTTCACTTGCTTTGATGCACCTCATGCATGAACTTAAAAATATATTTTGATGTAACATTTTTATTTTCGTGAATTACTCATATTTCTCAACTCATCCATACCTCTCGGGTTGATAACCATTCACAATATAAAAAGGACTCTCAAGTAGTTGTACTTCTATTTACCAAGTTGTTATAAGAAAACACAACTTATGCTAGTGTATTATCCCATTTTATTGGTTTGATTCCAACCAAACATTTCATCATTTTTCAAGGCTTCTATTCACAACCTCTATTTTTCCATTTGTATGGGGATGTAGGATGAACTAAAACTCAACATTTTAGCCAACTTACTCTACAAATTTCACCATTTTTTCATAATTTTTATATCTCTATCTCGAGAAACTACGTATAGGAAAAAAACATGCAACCTTATTACTTCCTTACTTGAACAAAGTTACATCATGTGTGACATTACTATTCTTTTTCAATCTATAAAGTGTGCCATATTTGAAAATCTATCCCTTAAAATATAGATAGAGTCATTACCTTTATGATTTCTTGGCATCCCAAGAATGGAATCCACACTCATATCTTCTCATGGTATTTCCAATGTCGGCGAATGATACAAACATGTATTCTAACATTATCTTTTAACATTAGGAAATCTCTACAATTTTACACAATAGTCCTCATATCCACTTTCATCCTTGGCCAATAGTAACTTTCACACAATTGCACCAATATTTAATCAAATGATTAGATAGACCTCCATTATTCTTCTCTTTTATCATATTCTCTATCATTGAACCATGAGGTATGAACAATCTTTTCCCTCTAAATAAAAAAACTTATTGTATGAAATAATCCAACCATGATGTTATATTTGTATGGGTTGGGATCTTGCACACTACCCAAGCTTCCCTAAAATCTAAATCTTCTTCATATAAATATCTCACAAAGTCAAATCCAACTACTTCCACTTTCATCTCATGTATAAAAATACACCTACTTAGTGCATCAACAATGTTTTTGGACATCCTAGTTCTTATTAGGATATTTATGTGCAAATGGCCTTAAGGATTATCTTTATATCTATAATTGAATTTCCTATTCATGTAGATCTCAAATTCAAACCTAGTTTGATCTTAAGGAAGTTTCAAAATGGTGAAATGGTCATTGGGACGAGAGAGGGATATTATCGGTGTTGGTGAAACACTAAAATTTCCCCACGATAAAAATATATAAAATAAATTAGCTGAATAATGTGTATCCTACAAAGGTTTAATAAGGGTCTTGAGAAAACTATAAATGATAATGAGAGTGTGTAAAAGTAAATTAGATGTGACCAATGTGGTGTAGATGTAATCAATATGGAAAAATGATGTCAAAAGATTCGAATTTATGCAAGATGGAAAAATGTCCTAAGAGGTGTCCAAATTGATGTTGATGCATGCCTTATACCAGAATTAGGGCAATGAGTAATGCCCACCCTTTGATGTGGTGCATGCATTACATTAAAAGGGTAACATGTACACTGGACCTACATTGATAGATTATCATAAGTGATGATGTTGTAGCAAAATTTTCCACAATATGTGCAATATATGTGTACTTGAAGTAAGGTGATAATGCAAGTAGATCAATGCATCAATAATATAAAAATAAGACAACCAATTTGAAAATTTTGAACTATTATAAAATTGAAGTAATCAATGGAACAAATGCACTTGTTGATACATGAACCATGATGTATGTTTTGAAATTTTTAATATATTCTCATGGGGTTTTAATTATCCCAAAATGTGAAAAATGTATGAAATTATTGTTATAAGTGGAGATAGAGCTATGGTGAAAGTTTTGAACCATGGTGGAAGAAATATCAAAGTTGGAATTACCTACATGATATACTTCAATGAAACAAATCAAATAATGGAATATAATAAAGCAAATAGTTGACATGTATTACCATATTAGAGGAAAAAAGAACCAAAGGGAGTATTATGGTCATATAAGATTCTCAAATAGCGAAGCATTTACATAGGTGAATTATTAACAAGCGAGACATGTTAATATTGATTAAGAACATTATTCTACATTCTATAAATAATTTAGTTTCCTACTCATATATCACAATAGGTGCACTAGAGTCACTCTCACACTCACAAAAGTTGGGACATCCACAAGCCAAGATAATAAACACAAGGGAAATATTATCCTACGTGAACATAAAACAATGTAAGAAGACTTTTGCAACACAGAACACCAAAATAAAAAATAAACTAAGATGTATGAAGGGAAAAAACTCATAAACTATCTTGTGAGAATAACCTACAATATGCAAACAACATCTATTATCAAGGCAAGTAAGGGAAAATAAATTAAATAACAAAAGGTAGGAAAGACATGAAAATAATTTGAATGTAGATCCCTAACAAGGAGTGGAATAGAAGCAATCGTAGAAAATTATTCCTCAAATTAGTCACCTTATTTCAGAAGAAACAACAAGAAATAAGGAAAATATAATCTAATGTCAAATAACAATAAATAAAATGTGGGTAGTTATTATATCAAGTGTAATAAAGATAAGGAACAACCATAAAATACAAGAGAGTTGGAGGTAGAGAAACGGGTCATCAACCCTATTTATGTGGTCATCAAACTTTTATTCCAAAAACTAATGAGATATAAAGGGATCCTTAGCACCCTAAAGGTGAATGAGAAGTCAAGGACAACAATATGCATGAGATCATCAAAACTAACTAGAAAAAAAAATCTTAGGGATTAAGTAAATTTTTTTTTTTTAAAACATGGACACAAGTCAACAAGAGCTTATGACCATAAAATATGTGTTAAACCAATCCACACAAGGAAATGTGTCTCGAAGATGTTGAGGAAAATACATCTCACATATCAAAGAAATCAAAATGACAATGTAAAGCATAGAAGTTAAATAAAATAATCCAAGGGAATAGATTGAAGAGGTGAAGTCTTGGGAACAAGCATAAAATAACCGATAAAAAAAATTGAACACATAGTAGAGAAGCAATTCAAATTGAAAATGTAGGAAGAAAGAGATATAATGATAAGAGTTGTAAATATAATAATAAAGTAGTTAAAATATCACATGGAGAAGATGAGAATTTTGACAGGTAATAAAATAATTTTTAGCAAACAAACTTCAATGGGTAGGAATATTCACCAAGAAAGCAAAACCAAAATAATGATAAAGGGAGAAATGAACATGAATATAAGAAATATCTTGAAAAACATAGAAGTGAACATATTATTATGAAAAAGTGTTACTCAAAGCCACACAATTTTATAGAAATGAAGACTCAACCACAATACAACTAGAAAAATAAGGAAATAGAGAAAGTAATAACAAAAAAATGCAAGAAAAGGGGAAAATTTGTATAATCGAAAAACTTATTTAGAAACAAAATGTCACATGATAAATATGAAGGAAATGCCCCTAGGACCACCTTACAATGATAATTTGGAATTGTATAGGTTGCCCTTGGAGGAGAGGTGATGTGTTGGGACTGTTATCCCCATTTTGAGTTAACAACGAAATGGTTGGATAACCCCTACAAAATTTTCTTAACACTTTTGAGTTTTGATTCTTTATGAGTAAATCGGGTTTTCGGATATCTCATGCATCAGAATATTCATGAGTTATAACATGCTTTGTGTTGCTTGATTTCCGATTCCCGAATCCCGCTTTATATTAAGCAAGTCCTTGCAAATCGGGTTTTCGGAGGCTTAAGGCATCGGAACATTCGTGTTACAAAACATGTTTTATATGGCATGTTCTCCGATTCCCGAAACCCGCCAAGTATTAAGAAAATCCTTTTCAGAATCGGGTTTCGGAAGTTTAACACATCGGAACATTCGTGTTTCTAGACATGTTTTGTGTTCCATGTTTTCCGACGCTCAAAACCCGAAATACACCAAATCTTTTCCCATCGGGTTTCCGAACTCCTCCAACATGCTGACGTGGCACATGCTAAGCGGTCGGTGCGTTGGCACGTGCGGAGCTGATGTGTATTTATTATTGGTTTTCTTATAAATATGCGGTTTTTACACGTCATTTTCACCGTTCTTAATTTTACACCGTGGATTTTTGCGCATGTTCTCCTGCTCCCAAAACCCGCAAGCTCGCGTTATCATACTGGATCGATTGTTTTCATTTTCACCTGTCTCGATTGGAAGGTATTAATCGTTCCTCCTTTGTTCTTGATTTAAGAAACGTTTTCCGTGTACTTCCTTGCCGATTGTTGAAGATTTTTCTTCCTTATTTCCTCTGAATCGTTTTCGAAAGCGTTTTGGGGTTTTCTAGGGTTTATTTTCTTCTTGCAAATATCAGTTGGTACTGTTCCTTTTGAATTACAATTGTTTGCATGATATTTGGAATATTATCAAAGAAAAAAGGTTTTATATGCAAAAACTCAAAGGAGAAATTCTTTTCGTGCTACCCGGACTTCGGAAGCTGTTTTGCAGGCTTTCCTTAATCTGCCCAAAGTACAGAGAGAGCTCGAAGTTCGGGGTTCCTCAATATTCCGATCTCAACAGTGGGTACCGGGTTCTCAAAAGGTTCCGCCAGTAACACTAAGTGTCGGGTTCCGTCGAAGTTCTGTCAAAGGCAGTGCGTGTCGGGTTCCTCCAAAGTTCCGACACCTTCAGCCTGTCGGGTTCTTTTTATCTTCCGTCACATACCTTCAATCGGGTATTTCAGCGTGCATAGCATCACCAGGGTTTTCCGAGCATCTCTTCATCCGATTTTCTTCATGACAGACCCCGGTCCATCACAAGAGAAGACCGAGAAATCAAGCAGGATGAAATATAAGTTTAAGAAACCAGAATCCCCGTCATATGTTGACTGTAATTACGATATTCGGGATACCGAATTCGGTAATGTTGACATGGACGATTTCTGGAACAGGTGAAAAGTCCCAGTCAAACTGAATGGATGACCTCTTTAGCAAACAGTGGCTTACCTTTGGCAGCAGGCTTTCCTCTATCGGCCCAATGTCCAGAGTTCATTCTGGCCTGTGCCTCTAACTACGACTCTGCTTCTCGTTCCGTTAGGAACCCAGCAGGAGAAGTAGTGATCAAGCTAGATGGGATTTATCTTGATGACCTCCTGAAATTACCCAATTTCGAGGAGTATGGGAATTTGAATATGAAGTCAGCCCAGAAAACCTGGGACACTAACCAGGAGAATTGTATAAGAGATGTTAACAAGAAGTTCCTGGCTAAAGCTAAGCCAGCGGTATCCCGATTTCCTAGGACTATTCCTAGGTGTGACTTTATACAAGAGATAAATGATATCATCACACTTCTTAGCCGGGCATTTGGTTTACCAGAGTCAAATCTATTTCACGGATGGATGTACCAGTTCATGGTCACCATCAAGAAGAATAAGCAAGGGATTGACTGGGGAACCTTGATCAGTGATGAGATTGATGCCCAAATGACGACGGTCTTGTCGACGGGAAAATTTTACATGTTCTCGTATGTGGCCTATGCGGCAGCCGGGATGAGGAACTATCCCGGGCTCGATACAAAAGGCAGCAGGATCACAAACCCAATCTACAAGCATTTTCCGCAAATAACGAAGAAGGGGTCTAAGGATCAGTTTAGAAGGGTTAATGATGCCTTTTTCTATGAGAACATCTGCAGACTGAACCCGGGATTGAGAAAAACAAGAGTCTCCGATGAGGCTTGGGCCGAGGTATCTAAATGGGGATGTATCTTCCTACAGTTTAGGAAGTTTACATACATTCGAACAGTGATGTATGCAGGAGAGCCTTTCCGTCTGCCTCGCTATCCTGGGGATAGATTAATTTTGTTGGAATTGGTCAGACAATTGTTGGATTTCCACAAGTTCCAACAGAGCAAGCACAAGGCAGCAGTATCCTTCCCAATTTCTATTGGGAGATATACTTGCTCGACAGCGGCTAAGGCCAAAAATGTCGAATGTGAACTTCAGGAGAAATTAAAGAAGCATATGAAATCTCGGGATGGTTTTGACATCCGAGGAGTGCTTCGGGCTTATGGAGCTCAACATCTGCACAGGCCTGATATTGAGGACATCTGGATTGATCTCCGGGACGAAGTTGAGTTGCGATACGCAGAAAGGATAATAGTAGGCTTACTATTGATGAAATTCAGACACTGGGACTTTCTGATTTGCCAGATGGCACTGCAGATAATGAAAGTGTGTTGGATATGTCCTATGATGGGCTTAACGAAGATCGATACATTTTTCCACCTATTGATTGGTCAGTTACTGAGAAAGCCTCTATCACCGACAGGTCAGCCCTAATATTGGCTCGTACGAAGAAATGGCTTTCTTCTTGGGGGATGAATTTCAATGATGACAAGTTTCCCAAATTGGCTGCTTTAGAGGTGGGGCCCTCCCAACAGGAAAAGGGCAAAGAATCTTCTGGGGGGCCTATAAAAATCAGGATTCCTAGGAGGAGGAAAGAAAGACAAATCTCTTCAATTGTTTCTCCAGCTGAAACGGTGGTTGTGCCAGAATCACCAACGTCACCAGAAAAAGAAGAAATTAATGTGGAAGAGGAAGGAAGTCAAATCTTGATTCCATCATCTGTTGATAGTCAGACCAAAGAAACTTTGTCTCTTGCAACCCAGGGTTTGGAGTCTGAATCTGTGCCTGCCCCTCAACAACCACTCCAATCTCCTCAATCCCCATTCACTTCTTCAAGTATGGCAGGCATTTTCTCTGGTCTCTCTCCCCTCTCTACTGGAACCCAAATAATTACCAGCTCGCCACAACCTGTGCCTCTCTTTGTTGCACCTACTACCACGTTGATTACTGTTCCCCCTCCAATAGTAGAATCTTCTCCTCTTGAGAGTAGATTACTAGTTACTACAACATCAGCAGTTCCTTCTGATACTCCACAATGGTTACTTGAGCAAACTCCCAGGAAGAGGAAGGTGATTGTACCCCTACCACCCCTTGATTTTAGCTCACTCAAGACTTCTACTGCGAAATCAGCCAAGAAACCCAAAACAGTTTCAAGAGTTTTGGTAGATGCTTCAGGAGATAAGTTCGCAGAGATCGCCACTCCCTCAGCTGACAAAACTAGGGATGATGTAACAGCTGCTGATTATCAGATCACCAAGGTGGCTCTAGGGAAAGTAACAACAGAAGGAGCGCAACAAGATGCACGGGCTTCCATAGACGTGCTGTGCCAAAAGTTGAAAGAAACAAAGATCAGCAGAGATGAGTTTAAGAAAAAAGTGGAGCAGTTGACAGAAGTTTTGATTAAACTCTCAACACCCCTGGAATCCATACCATCTGCTCCTGCTTCTGCCGGATTCGATTTCTCATCGGTGCCTACGATTGAGAAGATTACCAGAAAAGGAAGAGTGGTTAATGAATGGATCCAAAAGTTGCTCCAACAAGGGAAGGAAGTAATTCAAGACGTGGTGAAAGTTCATCAGTCCTTGGCAGAGATTCAGAAGGAAGGAGAGAAGATGGATGAGGAATTCACTGAAGAACTTGGACAGCTTGATTTGACTTGTGAAGCTCTCCAAGTGCTAAAGCAAATACCAGCACATCTCTTGGTAGAAGAAGGCGTTCTTCCACATACAGATAAACACTTTCAGCTGATCAAGGGCATCAAGTTCAGAGTAAAGATTCTCAACGAAGCCTGCAGCAAGTTGAGAGAATCAAGGGATAAATTGATCGATGGGAAAAGTGATCTGGAGGAAGAATTGCTAAAGATTTGTCCAAAGATGTCGGTTGGGAAATCAAGTGCCCTATCAGCAGATGATCTCTTCAAACAAGTTCAAGAGATTATTCAGCATGAACCTGTAGATGGATTCGACCTTGAAGTCATTGGTCAGTTTGTGAGGATTGAGCATACGTTGGAGGCCTTAATAAAGCTCAGCAAGAGGTTAAAAAAGCTTCCCGGCGGTGCCAGTGATATCCATGAGACCTGCGAAATGTGGAATGATCTTTCCACTGCACCTGAGGAAAACGAAATGCAAGGCATTATTCGGAAGTTCCAGGAGTTCCGGAACAAACAGTCTCAGCTGGAGGAAGAGAAAGGAGAAGAATCAAAAGATGATGACTCGGATTGAGCTCCAGCGTCTCATGTCATTTCTATTTTTAGAATGACACATCTTTTATTTCCATTTTGTCATTATTTTTAATTCAGACTTCGACTTGATCTCCTGCGTGAGAATCATGCAAAGCTGAAACTCTAGTTAGCATGCTACTTTTCAGGATCTGGCCTATTTTGGCTCTGATTCTCTTGTTATAAATAAGGGATGCTTGTGCATTCAAAAGGGTCGAGAATTTTTTGAGCATTAAGAGGCTATTGGAAAGGAGAAAAACTTTGTGTTTTCTTTCAATCATTTTGAAGAATAGAAGTTGATATTGTTTTACAGACTTTGTGTTGTGAAATATATCTTATTTAAGATATTGTTCTTATGTTCATGATCTTAAAGCTATTCTTTCGCATAGAATCTTAGCGTTTAATTATCTCGGACACTATATTTGTGATCTAAAACTCGTATGATTATTTCGTGCTCTGTGTTTACTCGAAAGAAAATACGTTTCTCTCATTTCTTTTCTACCGTGCTTCTTTCACTGTAATAGTTTCTAACCTATTTCACGTACGAAAGCAATATCCTTGAATCGTGTGAATGTGGATTTCGGGATTTCATCCCAACCCCCAATGGTTAGATTAGTGTGAATATTGTATATATTATTTACTGTGTTTTAGATTAGCAATAAACAGGCAGCCTCACCTGTCTTTGAGGAGGGATTAAATCTCATGTACTGTGGTTGAACCTCATATTTTGGTTTGACAAAATATCCAACCAACAGTTTTTGGCGACTCCGCTGGGGATCTACAGATCCATAGTATAAAGCTTATCCTCTCGGTGTCTGGCGACTCCATATTTGCCTTATTTTTAATAAGATCTCCTTTCAGTTCAAGCTGGCCAGGAGGATCTTCACTCGGTCTCGCCGAGCTCAAGGTGAAATTGATCCACTCTTCGAGTTGCTGCAACAGCACAATTTCAGCCTTTCTCCCAACAGCGTTGTCTCTAATCGAGCCAGAAGTTCTTCACCTGTTCGGAGAAATCGGATCCCTGAAGAACGTGAAGCATCTGCAACTTGCCGTGCACTACTCTTGTCTGATACCCGGATCCCTATACGCACTCTTTTCAGAAGGATGGCGGTTCAACCTGTGCCTTGGGGTGCAGCCATTGGTCCTCTTACTTTGACTCCTCCATTGCATGAGTTACCACGTGGATCACGTAAAAACATTCCCAAGTTTAATGGGGATGGGAAGCAGCATCCTGATGAGCATATTGCGTCTTTCTTTGTTGCATGCGGTGTCCTTGGAGTAGCCCATGAAGACGTCTCTGTTCGGCTCTTCGTTGAAACATTGCAGGGAGTAGCAGCTGAATGGTTTTATCACCTCCCGAATGCATGCATTCCGGATTGGGCTACCATGCGGACCAAGTTTGAGGCACGTTTCAAACCAGCCGAAGATTCTCATGCATTGTTAGCCCAGCTTACTCATATGAAGAAGGAATCGCATGAACCTATGCGGGAATTCGTGGCTAAGTTCAATAAGCTGATTCGGAAAATTCCAGTTGTAGCTGTACCAACTCTGGAAAACCAGAAGTGCTTCTTCATCAATGCTCAACCTCCTGATATAAGCTTTTTATTACGAAGGTCGGTTATCCCAGATTTGGCTACTGCTCAGTCAACGGCTACTGAAATAGAGGATGATCTCATCTTAGCCGGAAGGATCAAGAAAGATATTCCCAAACTAAAAAATCAAGGTTCTTCTCAAGGTAATACTGACCCTATGTTTCAAAAAATGGCTAATGATTTGATTGCCCTAAAGAAGCAAGTGTCTCAGCAGGGGAGCAATGTTCCGTACCGGGATATCCCTAGGCGGAATTTTAATAACAATGGTGTACCTGCCAGAGATAGGCCACGGTTAGCTCCTGCTCAACCAAGATTAGCAATTGAAGCTCCGCCCGTTAATGCAGCAGTGGAACTGATTGAAGAGGATGATGAACCAGAAGAAGAGGATTCCCATGAGGATTTTGAAGCTTCAGGATATGCTGATGAGTCTTATGATGAGTCAGCTGGCGACTCCAGCATTGGGTATTTAGAATATGATGAAGATGAATGTGAGTCCGATGGTCAATCTTTTGCTGTTTTCACTCGGTCTCAATCTCAGAATCCCAGAAGACCTCCAGAAAATACTAAGGAGAAGAATAAGGAACCTCCCATATCCATAGTCAAGAGGGGTACACCTATTTCGGCACAAACTGAGAAAGAGGTTACTAAAAAGGCAGCTGCTCCTTATGCTCCTTCTCCTAAGGCCAGTACCCCAGCACAAGCTCATGTAATTAGAACTGAGCCTACTATCATTCCTTCTTATACTGCTTTTGATATTATTGATCATGCAAAGAGAACTAAAATTCAAATGTCAGAAGCAGAATACCTTCAATCAAATCCTGAACAATTTGAAAAACTAGCCAAGTTCATCAGAAGTAAAGCGGCTATTCCATCACCTTCAAAAGGTCTCCTTCCAAATCCTACTCAACTCACACCTCAGAATAATCTAACCTCTGCTTCTTCCTTAGGAAAGATTGAACCATTTTATTTGTCTCTACTAATAAATGGGTTTAAACTCAGCAATTGCATTATTGACTCAGGGGCCTCTGATAATGTTATGCCCGCAAAAGTGGCCCATGCCCTTGGGCTTACTTTGACCAAGTCATATGGACGGTGCTATTCCATGGAAACTAAGCAAGTCCCTCTGATTGGTCAAATCAAGGACGCACAGTTCGCATTTGTTGCTTTTCCTGAGAAGAGAGTGAAAATGACTATTCTGGTTGCAGATATTCCTGCAGCTTACGGTATCCTCTTGGGTAGAGGATTTTGTAAAGATGTCGGAGGAGAAATTAATATGGATTGGACCCAAGCTAAGATCCCAGTCAAAGGGGTTCAACAGGTTCTTTATCCTGAATCACAGGCAAAGTATTTGGTGACCAAATCAGACGATCCAAAAGCTCAGATCCTTTTCGAAGATGCTAGCTTTGGGAATTATTTCATGGCTTCAGAAATACCCATTGTAGATGTGGAAGAGGAAGATCCCAATGCAATTTGGACGCTTGAATTTGATGGTAGCTGCTCAACTTCTGGGTCAGGCGCTGGTGTTGTTCTCATATCTCCTAGCTCCGAGATTTTCCCATCAGCTTACAAGTTGCAATTTGATAATACTAATAACACGGCCGAATATGAAGCCCTGTTATTAGGATTAGAATTAGCCAGACAGAAGGGAATCAAGAATCTCAAAGTACAGGGAGATGCGGAGCTGATTGTTAATCAGGTCAGGGGTATATATCAGGTAAAAAACGACCGGTTGAGGCATTACAGGAACAAGGTCTGGGACAGTATAGAATGCTTTGATGCATTTTCTATTAAGGCAGTTTTAAGAGATTATAATGACAAGGCTGATTCTTTGGCTGTGTCTGCATCTCTTCTTCTTCCTCATCCTCAGTTTAATCAAGACACATACTCTATCGAGATTGTGTACCGCCCTAGCATCCCAGATAATGCAACTCACTGGCAGGTGTTCAATGACGATCAACAAGTGTTGGCTTTCCTGGAAAAGGCTGACAATTTCAGTGAGCTGTATTTCGAGGGTTCAGAATCAGCCTTTCGTGAAACTATTTCAGATCCATACCAAGAAGTTGATGGCGAATTTATCCAGCTGAAAGGCAACAAGATACCAAAAGGTCTGGTTTCCCTGGAGGGTTTGTTTGATAAGCATGATCGCTTCATCCAAAACAAAAAGCAGGTTGAAGGAGCTTCTTCCTCTGAAGTGGATCAAATCAATTTAGGTTCATCTGATCAACCTCGGATGGTGAATATCGATTTGAAATCTTTCAAGCCCAAGGATGTTCAGCACAGTATTCCTCTGAAGCCTGATGTGAAGCCGTATAGACAAAAACAGAGGCATTACAATCCAAAGATTTCCGGGACTATCCTGGCAGAAATACAGAAGATGTTGGATGCTCGAATAATTTTTCCGATCCATCACTCCACTTGGATTGCTAATATTGTTCCTGTCAGGAAGAAAAATGGCGAGATTCGGATCTGTGTTGACTTCCGAAACTTGAACCAGTCCTCACTGAAGGATAACTATCCCTTGCCTATTATGGACCAGGTATTGCAAACTGTTACTGGATCACAAATGCTGTCCATGCTCGATGGGTTTTCGGGATATAATCAAGTCGAGGTAACCACAGAAGATCAACACAAAACAGCTTTTACAACCCCCTGGGGTACCTTTGCATATAGGAGGATGCCGTTCGGCTTGATCAACGCCGGAGCTACTTTTCAGAGAGCAATGGACCTAGCATTCAGAGATCTGATGGGTAAGGTCATAGTCGTGTATTTGGATGACTTGACTATCTTTTCTAAAAAACGAAGTGATCATTATGATCATTTAGAACAGGTACTTCAGAGATGCAGACGTCACGGAATTTCGTTGAATCCTAAAAAGTCTATGTTTGGGGTAACAGAAGGAAAGCTGCTGGGCCATATTGTGACCAAAGAAGGAACTAAGATTGACCCAGAAAGGGTAAAGGCTATTCAGAGCCTTACCTTGCCAACAAGCAAAACAGGAGTTCATTCTTTCTTCGGAAAGGTTAATTTCTTGAGAAGATTTGTACCAGATTTCGCTGATAAAACCAAGGATATCCTTGGAATGATGAAAAGCAAAACTCCATTTCGATGGAGTACAGAAGGAAAGTTGGCTTTTGAAGAAATCAAAAAGGCAGTTGCTGATGCTCCTGTCTTAGTGTGTCCAGACTTCAAGAAAGATTTCATAATGTACAGTTATGCTTCTGCTCATACAGTATCAGCCATTCTAATGCAGAAAAATGAAGAAGGCATAGAAGCTCCTATCGCGTTCATGAGTTGTCCGTTGAAGGAACATGAGCTGAAGATGTCACAGATTGAGAAACATGCCTACGCAGTGGTAAGAGCGGTAAAACACTTCAGGTACTATGTGCTGAATTCCCATACGGTCGTTCTTGTTCCTGATACTGCTGTTAAGTCTATTTTGACTCAACAAGAACTGGGAAGTCAACGAGGTACTTGGATAGCAAAGGTTCAGGAGTACGATTTGGACATCAAACCCACCAAGTTGGTACGAGGAAGGGGCCTGTGTCAATTGATTGCAGAAAACCATATCGAAAAAGAGTGTGAAAAGACTCAAGATACTCCTTCCGAGCTGCCTATGGTACTTTTTGTAAGTACGACTGATGAGTGGTACACTGACATTGTTTTTTTCTAACCTATGGTGAATGCCCTCCGCATTTAAATCAAAAGGAGAAGAGGACTGTTAAGTTGAGAGCTGCAAAATACCTTTTGTGGAATAATGCAGTATATAAGAAAGGTATTGATGGTGTCTTTTTGCGTTGTGTTGATAAGTTACAACAGGAAAAGTTATTGGAATCCTTTCATAGCCTGGCATGCGGGGGACACTTTTCATCTTCCGTAACAGCGTATAAAATCTTACGGGCCAGGTATTATTGGCCTACTCTTTTCCGAGATTCGGCTGAATGGGTATCAAAATGTGAAGCTTGTCAACATTTCGTTGGTCGTCCTAAGCTAGCAGCTCTTCCTCTAAAACCTGTGGTAATTGAAGAACCTTTTCGCCAATGGGGGATTGATTTTATCGGAACATTGAATCCTGCTTCTAGTGCTGGACACAATTATGTGCTGACCGCTACTGATTATTTTACTAAGTGGGTAGAAGCTGTACCAATCAAGCAAGCAACTTCTGAAGCTGTTTGCAAATTCTTAAAGGAAAACATAATCGTCAGATTCGGTGTTCCTCACAAAATTGTAGCAGATAATGCCTCTAATTTCTCGTCACATGAATTGACAGAATTCTGCTATGGATTTGGCATTACTTTGGCTCATTCATCTGACTATTATCCACAGGGCAATGGGCAAGCTGAGTCTAGTAATAAGAATCTGGTTACAATAATCAGGAAATTAGTAGACGAAAATCAGAGGACATGGCACAAAGCATTATATGATGCGTTGTGGGCTGACCGGATCACTCCAAAGCGAGCCATAGGGATGTCCCCTTTTCAATTGCTATACGGGATTGATGCTGAAATCCCTATCTCAGTAGAGTTGCCGGCCTTGCAATTAGCGAAAGCGGTTGAAGACGTAGCTTTTCAGAATTCAATTGAAAAGAGGGTTATGTACCTAACCAAGCTAGAAGAAGAGCGAATTAAGGTGATTGATCGTATAGCAGATCATCAGAGCAAGGTAAAGAAGATTTTCGACAGGAAGTCAAAGCAGCGTAACTTCCGGATTGGAGACCTGGTATTGCTTTGGGATAAAAGAAGAGAACAGAAAGGAATGCATGGAAAATTTGATTCTTTATGGAAAGGACCTTTCAAGATCAACGAGTTGAATGGTGAAAATAGTTTCCTTCTATCATATTTGGATGGAGGGTTACTCCCTTTGCCTTTCAGTGGACAACATCTGAAGCTGTTCCACCATTAATGCAAGATGCTCTCTTGCATTGTACATATTTTACTTTCCGTTGTGTGTTTGCTTTCGCTTTGCTTTCTGTTTTGTTTGTTTTGTTTTGGTTTTCTTCTTGACCCCGTAGCCTAATGAATAAGACCAGAGATTCTGAGTTCTCTTCCTTTGAGGTTACAAAGAAAGTCCCCAACTGGAGCCAGCTGTTATCCCCATTTTGAGTTAACGACGAAATGGTTGGATAACCCCTACAAAATTTTCTTAACACTTTTGAGTTTTGATTCTTTATGAGTAAATCGGGTTTTCGGATATCTCATGCATCGGAATATTCATGAGTTAAAACATGCTTTGTGTTGCTTGATTTCCGATTCCCGAATCCCGCTTTATATTGAGCAAGTCCTTTCAAATCGGGTTTTCGGAAGCTTAAGGCATCGGAACATTCGTGTTACAAAACATGTTTTATATGGCATGTTCTCCGATTCCCGAAACCCGCCAAGTATTAAGAAAATCCTTTGTAAATCGGGTTTTCGGAAGTTTAACACATCGGAACATTCGTGTTTCTAGACATGTTTTGTGTTCCATGTTTTCCGACGCTCAAAACCCGAAATACACCAAATCTTTTCCCATCGGGTTTCCGAACTCCTCCAACATGCTGACGTGGCACATGCTAAGCGGTCGGTGCGTTGGCACGTGCGGAGCTGATGTGTATTTATTATTGGTTTTCTTATAAATATGCGGTTTTTACACGTCATTTTCACCGTTCTTAATTTTACACCGTGGATTTTTGCGCATGTTCTCCTGCTCCCAAAACCCGCAAGCTCGCGTTATCATACTGGATCGATTGTTTTCATTTTCACCTGTCTCGATTGGAAGGTATTAATCGTTCCTCCTTTGTTCTTGATTTAAGAAACGTTTTCCGTGTACTTCCTTGCCGATTGTTGAAGATTTTTCTTCCTTATTTCCTCTGAATCGTTTTCGAAAGCGTTTTGGGGTTTTCTAGGGTTTATTTTCTTCTTGCAAATATCAGTTGGTACTGTTCCTTTTGAATTACAATTGTTTGCATGATATTTGGAATATTATCAAAGAAAAAAGGTTTTATATGCAAAAACTCAAAGGAGAAATTCTTTTTGTGCTACCCGGACTTCGGAAGCTGTTTTGCAGGCTTTCCTTAATCTGCCCAAAGTACAGAGAGAGCTCGAAGTTCGGGGTTCCTCAATATTCCGATCTCAACAGTGGGTACCGGGTTCTCAAAAGGTTCCGCCAGTAACACTAAGTGTCGGGTTCCGTCGAAGTTCTGTCAAAGGCAGTGCGTGTCGGGTTCCTCCAAAGTTCCGACACCTTCAGCCTGTCGGGTTCTTTTTATCTTCCGTCACATACCTTCAATCGGGTATTTCAGCGTGCATAGCATCACCAGGGTTTTCCGAGCATCTCTTCATCCGATTTTCTTCATGACAGACCCCGGTCCATCACAAGAGAAGACCGAGAAATCAAGCAGGATGAAATATAAGTTTAAGAAACCAGAATCCCCGTCATATGTTGACTGTAATTACGATATTCGGGATACCGAATTCGGTAATGTTGACATGGACGATTTCTGGAACAGGGTGAAAAGTCCCAGTCAAACTGAATGGATGACCTCTTTAGCAAACAGTGGCTTACCTTTGGCAGCAGGCTTTCCTCTATCGGCCCAATGTCCAGAGTTCATTCTGGCCTGTGCCTCTAACTACGACTCTGCTTCTCGTTCCGTTAGGAACCCAGCAGGAGAAGTAGTGATCAAGCTAGATGGGATTTATCTTGATGACCTCCTGAAATTACCCAATTTCGAGGAGTATGGGAATTTGAATATGAAGTCAGCCCAGAAAACCTGGGACACTAACCAGGAGAATTGTATAAGAGATGTTAACAAGAAGTTCCTGGCTAAAGCTAAGCCAGCGGTATCCCGATTTCCTAGGACTATTCCTAGGTGTGACTTTATACAAGAGATAAATGATATCATCACACTTCTTAGCCGGGCATTTGGTTTACCTGAGTCAAATCTATTTCACGGATGGATGTACCAGTTCATGGTCACCATCAAGAAGAATAAGCAAGGGATTGACTCGGGAACCTTGATCAGTGATGAGATTGATGCCCAAATGACGACGGTCTTGTCGACGGGAAAATTTTACATGTTCTCGTATGTGGCCTATGCGGCAGCCGGGATGAGGAACTATCCCGGGCTCGATACAAAAGGCAGCAGGATCACAAACCCAATCTACAAGCATTTTCCGCAAATAACGAAGAAGGGGTCTAAGGATCAGTTTAGAAGGGTTAATGATGCCTTTTTCTATGAGAACATCTGCAGACTGAACCCGGGATTGAGAAAAACAAGAGTCTCCGATGAGGCTTGGGCCGAGGTATCTAAATGGGGATGTATCTTCCTACAGTTTAGGAAGTTTACATACATTCGAACAGTGATGTATGCAGGAGAGCCTTTCCGTCTGCCTCGCTATCCTGGGGATAGATTAATTTTGTTGGAATTGGTCAGACAATTGTTGGATTTCCACAAGTTCCAACAGAGCAAGCACAAGGCAGCAGTATCCTTCCCAATTTCTATTGGGAGATATACTTGCTCGACAGCGGCTAAGGCCAAAAATGTCGAATGTGAACTTCAGGAGAAATTAAAGAAGCATATGAAATCTCGGGATGGTTTTGACATCCGAGGAGTGCTTCGGGCTTATGGAGCTCAACATCTGCACAGGCCTGATATTGAGGACATCTGGATTGATCTGCGGGACGAAGTTGCGATACGCAGAAAGGATAATAGTAGGCTTACTATTGATGAAATTCAGACACTGGGGCTTTCTGATTTGCCAGATGGCACTGCAGATAATGAAAGTGTGTTGGATATGTCCTATGATGGGCTTAACGAAGATCGATACATTTTTCCACCTATTGATTGGTCAGTTACTGAGAAAGCCTCTATCACCGATAGGTCAGCCCTAATATTGGCTCGTACGAAGAAATGGCTTTCTTCTTGGGGGATGAATTTCAATGATGACAAGTTTCCCAAATTGGCTGCTTTAGAGGTGGGGCCCTCCCAACAGGAAAAGGGCAAAGAATCTTCGGGGGCCTATAAAATCGGGATTCCTAGGAGGAGGAAAGAAAGACAAATCTTTTCAATTGTTTCTCCAATTGAAACGGTGGTTGTGCCAGGATCACCAACGCGTCACCGAGAAAAAGAAGAAATTAATGTGGAAGAGGAAAGAAGTCAAATCTTGATTCCATCATCTGATAGTCAATGACAAAGAAACTTTGTCTCTTGCAACCCAGGGTTTGGAGTCTGAATCTGTGCCTGCCCCTCAACAACCACTCCAATCTCCTCAATCCCCATTCACTTCTTCAAGTATGGCAGGCATTTTCTCTGGTCTCTCTCCCCTCTCTACTGGAACCCAAATAATTACCAGCTCGCCACAACCTGTGCCTCTCTTTGTTGCACCTACTACCACGTTGATTACTGTTCCCCCTCCAATAGTAGAATCTTCTCCTCTTGAGAGTAGATTACTAGTTACTACAACATCAGCAGTTCCTTCTGATACTCCACAATGGTTACTTGAGCAAACTCCCAGGAAGAGGAAGGTGATTGTACCCCTACCACCCCTTGATTTTAGCTCACTCAAGACTTCTACTGCGAAATCAGCCAAGAAACCCAAAACAGTTTCAAGAGTTTTGGTAGATGCTTCAGGAGATAAGTTCGCAGAGATCGCCACTCCTCAGCTGACAAAACTAGGGATGATATAATGCTTGATTATCGATCACCAAGGTGGCTCTAGGGAAAGTAACAATGAAGGAGCGCAACAAGATGCACGGGCTTCCATAGACGTCTTTGTGCAAAAGTTGAAAGAAACAAAGATCGGCGAGAGATGAGTTTAAGAAAAAAGTGGAGCAGCGATTGTGAAGTTTTGATTAAACTCTCAACACCCCCGGAATCCATACCATCTCGCTCCCGCTCGCGGATTCGATTTCTCATCGGTGCCTACGATTGAGAAGATTACCAGAAAAGGAAGAGTGGTTAATGAATGGATCCAAAAGTTGCTCCAACAAGGGAAGGAAGTAATTCAAGACGTGGTGAAAGTTCATCAGTCCTTGGCAGAGATTCAGAAGGAAGGAGAGAAGATGGATGAGGAATTCACTGAAGAACTTGGACAGCTTGATTTGACTTGTGAAGCTCTCCAAGTGCTAAAGCAAATACCAGCACATCTCTTGGTAGAAGAAGGCGTTCTTCCACATACAGATAAACACTTTCAGCTGATCAAGGGCATCAAGTTCAGAGTAAAGATCCTCAACGAAACTGCAGCAAGTTGAGAGAATCAAGGGATAAATTGATCGATGGGAAAAGTGATCTGGAGGAAGAATTGCTAAAGATTTGTCCAAAGATGTCGGTTGGGAAATCAAGTGCCCTATCAGCAGATGATCTCTTCAAACAAGTTCAAGAGATTATTCAGCATGAACCTGTAGATGGATTCGACCTTGAAGTCATTGGTCAGTTTGTGAGGATTGAGCATACGTTGGAGGCCTTAATAAAGCTCAGCAAGAGGTTAAAAAAGCTTCCCGGCGGTGCCAGTGATATCCATGAGACCTGCGAAATGTGGAATGATCTTTCCACTGCACCTGAGGAAAACGAAATGCAAGGCATTATTCGGAAGTTCCAGGAGTTCCGGAACAAACAGTCTCAGCTGGAGGAAGAGAAAGGAGAAGAATCAAAAGATGATGACTCGGATTGAGCTCCAGCGTCTCATGTCATTTCTATTTTTAGAATGACACATCTTTTATTTCCATTTTGTCATTATTTTTAATTCAGACTTCGACTTGATCTCCTGCGTGAGAATCATGCAAAGCTGAAACTCTAGTTAGCATGCTACTTTTCAGGATCTGGGCTATTTTGGCTCTGATTCTCTTGTTATAAATAAGGGATGCTTGTGCATTCAAAAGGGTGGAGAATTTTTGAAGCATTAAGAGGCTATTGGAAAGGAGAAAAACTTTGTGTTTTCTTTCAATCATTTTGAAGAATAGAAGCTGATATTGTTTTACAGACTTTGTGTTGTGAAATATATCTTATTTAAGACAGTGTTCTTATGTTCATGATCTTAAAGCTATTCTTTGCATAGAATCTTAGCGTTTCTAATTATCTCGGACACTATATTTGTGATCTAAAACTCGTATGATTATTTCGTGCTCTGTGTTTACTCGAAAGAAAATACGTTTCTCTCATTTCTTTTCTACCGTGCTTCTTTCACTGTAATAGTTTCTAACCTATTTCACGTACGAAAGCAATATCCTTGAATCGTGTGAATGTGGATTTCGGGATTTCATCCCAACCCCCAATGGTTAGATTAGTGTGAATATTGTATATATTATTTACTGTGTTTTAGATTAGCAATAAACAGGCAGCCTCACCTGTCTTTGAGGAGGGATTAAATCTCATGTACTGTGGTTGAACCTCATATTTTGGTTTGACAAAATATCCAACCAACAGGACCCTTAAGAAAGGAAAAGACATCATTTCTTTAGTAAGAACACATGAAGATGATAGATGCAAGGTTTAAAATTTTGAAGGATATAAGAAGGTTACGATTTGGAATAAAATAAGAGAAATTGGAAAGGGCATGGAAGATTCATAAAAGTAGGGAAAAGGAAGATCCAAATAGTCAATACATATGTATGAAGTTAACAAGCAATGAATCAACAATTAGTCTTGTTATTTGTTACTTCACACTTTTGGTTTAAAATAATATAAGAAAAATAAATTGGATGGTGATGATCCATGTGCATCATTTAAAAAAGGAACCAATTTGCAACATGTTAGGGAGGTCATTCTACTAAGGAAGGTTAATGCAAGAACAAAAATAACCAAGATATTTTCCTATGACATGAATATTGCGTGAGAAATAACTCACCGTGTGATTAGAGGAAGAAGATAATAAAAATAGGAAAGGGTCTCACAATATAGAAAATGAGGTGTCACAAATTTTAGAGTAGGATTGTTGGGGTTATGTAACATTTACAATTTAATCATATACAATGACATAAAAACACAGTTGGATTCAGAAACATCACATGTAAAATGTGAAATGGTCAAAGTGTGGTTGATTATATTATTTATTCACATTTTATTATATCAACGATAATGGAAGTGAGTATCTACACTATATAATTGAAATTAGCTCACAATCCAATACATGTAAAGTTGATATGCACAAAGACAATCAACACCGATATATGGCCCACCAAATAAAAAGGAAATAATGCTTGAAAAATAATTATAGGAAAATTAGATAATGGAAGATGTGGCATAAACAAAAGAAAAATAAGGAGAAACACATTGTAACTCACAAAGCACTAAGTTCATGCGAGAGATAGAGATCAAAGAGAGGCAACAAAAGATTTTTAAGAAAAAACCATAGTATGATGAGGAGTAAGGAAATGAATAGAATAATGAAGAACTATGAAGGGAGAAAGAAAATAAAAAAGGGTTTATGAAAATTTAGTGAGGTATAAAAAGTAAGAGTACATTGGGATAAGGAGGAAAAAATTAATCTCTCATCGAAAACATAATCATAGAGGCTTTTGGAGAAAATTGTAGCAAAATAGTAAACATGTAGTGAAGCAGTATTATAGATTCACAATGGATAGAATATGAAAAGTTACCATATGATTGAGATCAAGATAAAGACAACCCCCACACTACAATGGATAAACTCTTATTCACAAAGGATATTAAGAAAATAATTAAGAAGCTAGCGAGTGGGTAAAATGTATGACATAGATGTGTAACAATAGAATATCTAAAGTGGGGTTTGTAAGCCCTCACACCACACATCAAAATCATATTCGATGAGGTAATTAATAATGGTTTTCCAAAATATTGAACAACTATCGTTGTCATACATCTCTTCCAAAGAAAATATGTCAACAACCCATCAAATTATCATACTATATTTATTAATCCTCTTTTCGAGAAAACTTTATAGGAGTGTGATAGAGCACATAATTAGAAATTGGGCATAAAAGAAAGGGAAGACAGCGAAAGGGAAAACAAGATTTAGGCTAAAAACTCCACAATTGATCACCACATCACTCTTAGACATTTGATTGAGAAGGTATGGAATAAACAAGGGGAATTGTTTTTGTTTCTTTTGTTAATTTTAAGAAAGAATTCATATTTCTTCATCGAAGCAAACACTAGAACAAAATACAAGAATTGGAAATTTTAGAATTATACAGGGAGTGGTTCACAAGCTATATGACCATTTTTAGCTAAAATCAAAGCACGGAAAGGAATATAAAAATGTTTTGGGAGCAACATTGGTGTTATCTAATAATATCCACTAACCCTTTATTTGTTTGGGTTATACATAAACAAGTTAAACCTAAGTGGATAATTAAACATGGTGGTGGGGGTGTCCACTTAGCTATTTATGTAGTAAATTTTCTCCTATATGCAAATGCCTTATATCTTAATGGAAAAAACATGTGACATGTAGCTTGAGAGAGATCTAGATTTTTTTTCCATAAAAGGCAGGGATGGAAGTGAGCACAAAATAATTCCAAAGCCAAAGATCATTACCTTATGAAGAAAAAAAGAAGGGAATAAATTTCATATTTTAAGGAAGCCTTTACAAGTGGTGGATGAATATAGATACCTTGGTCTTGATTTCCACAACAAACTTGATTGGGAGATTTGTAAGATAAATATAATACAATGCGGTTGAAAGGATTTATACTTGCTACTGAAAAAAATGAAGGAATGCATAATCATGGGATTGGAAAACCAAGATGACCAAAATGGGAGTACTCCCAACATGTACAAAAATGGAATCTTTTGAATAGGGCATGGAGATCCATGAAATATTACATAAGGCATGTCAATTATTTGACAAATTGCCTCAAAAAAATGTAGTTCATGGAATTGAATGATTGTTGGATATGCATAAAATGGGCTCGTTGAAAAAGTATTAGGATATTTTAAAGAAAAAACAATAAAAAATGTCCAATTCGATTAGTTTATTTTTCCCACCATTATGCCAACTTGTGTCAAAATGGAAGCTTTAGAATATCGTATGGAGATCAATCAAAGAATAATTGAAAACAAATTTTTGTTAGATATCATAGTTGTGGTTTCACTTATATATATGTATGCAAAATGTGGAAGTTTACAAAACGCATGCAAATTGTTTGAAAAAATGCATCAACTAAACATGGTCTCATGAAATGTAATAATTGTAGGACATGCACATGTTTTTTTGGATGAATTTTTGAAATTTTTTAAGGAAATGCCTCAAAAATGTTATATCATGGACCACACTCATTGCGGAATATACAAAATTTGGGCTTATTAAAAAGGCCTTGGAGGATTTTTATGTAAATGCAATTGGAAGATATAAATCCAAACTTGACAACATTTCCCAACATCCTCCCAGCTTGTGCCAGATTTAAAGATTTGGAAACAGAGTGTAGAGATCCATCACAAAAGAATTGAAATTGGATTTTTGTCAGATGTTGTAGTTGTAAAATTTATAATTAAAATTCCAATAAAACTTAATGTGTTTGTGTGGGAATGTTTTTAGGATCTTGTAGATCAAAAATAAATATAAGAATAGGATCATTTGCATGCTACATTCCTATTTTAGTTGTATCCTTAATTTTTTCACCTTATGTTCTTACATGTAGTAGTGGGCAAGTGGGGTGATTCTCAAAAGGTAATACTATTACATTTGGGTCATTGAAAACTTCCCTTGGAAAAACTATTACGGTTGTCAAATATTCAATTATGTGGTGACTACCACCACATTATAACAAATCTTATTTCCATGATTGTTGCAAGATAAATTGTTATGAGAGATGCAAATTGTTTTCTTATAGAGATTATTGAAAAATCAATGAAATAAGCTATAAATAGAGACCATAACAATATGCACATGTACTCATACTTGTAGTGGCAAGAAGGAATGCATATGTATTCATGTTCTAAAAATTATTTATGAAGTGTTTATAGAACTAGACCTTCTTATTGACTTGATGCAATCGGGTTGTATATTATGCATCACTATTTAGATATACTTATGGTATATTTATTCCTCTTTAATAATTCCAAAGGGAATGATAACATTGAACTATACGACTCTTGTGCAAAAATATTTCACAAATAAATTGGAAGCCTTCTAAATTTATCTCTTAAAAAGAAAAAAAAAGATGAGATACTCTAAAACTTATTACACTAAAAGCCATTTTTTACAATGAGAAAGGCAACCCGGTCTCGACGGTGAAAGGTAGATTGACATCCCACAATTTAAGGCACTTCAACATCCACCGTGGCTCCACCTCTAACCATCGATTTGCATACACCATTGTGTGGCCACATATGTCGTGTTGAAGCCCTCAACCGGGTAAGACACACGGGGTTTCCGCATGGGTTAAATATGGCACTCATTTAGACGTTTTTGTTGTTTTTATAAAGGGTAAAAGCTAGGATTTTGAAAGGATCATAATGCTTGTACAAAAATATCTAACAATAGGATCCAAAAAGTCAACAAAAACAAAGAACTCTTTGCATATTTCTAATCTCATTGAGAATGTTGGATGCCTCCCTTTCAGCCTCAAAGTTATACCTAACAGAGTTTACCATAATGTAAATTGAGATTTTAATCTCCTCACAAGTATTATGAATGACATCCTTCGGGATATCCATATAACCATGACAATTTTTGATGACAAGCGAACACTCTCTAAATTTTCCTAAGAATATGGTTAATAGAGAGAGTGATATGATCATCCTCTACAATAACATGGTCGAATTTAGGTGGTTGAGAGAATTGTAAGGTTAGATTGATATCAAGTGATACCCTACCCACATCATTGGGTTCTTGGTGTAAGAGAAACCATAAGCTGCCACCAACTAAACAAGAGAGTCATGCACCATCTCCATATGAATAGGATTAGAACCCTCCACGGTGTTCGGATCGATGAAGCAAAGAACCTGAAAAGCATTGACCAAAGGTGAGGAGGAAAAAGGTTGAGTTGGTGAAGACCAAATAGGAGCAAGAAAGGATTTCGAACAACCTAAGATAGATGGGGAGTCAAAACAAGAGAAGCATGTGGCTGCACAAGAGGAGATGAAATAGGAGAAAGGGGAGGCAAGTAAACCTCAAGGGAATTGTAAGAACTGCAGTGTGTAAAACATTGAAGATGAAAATATTTTCAAGGAGTAGGTTCTGAGGGAGAAGAGGAAAGAAAATCATTTCTGAGGGACACAGAGGGAGAGGGAATAGGGGAGGAGAAGGGTGACAATTTACGTTTACCCTTCGGAGACAAGACCGGGTAGCGGGGATAAGATGGACAAGAGCAGCCTTAGTGAACAACATGTAGATCAAACCTTAGTAGAGGATGGGGCCCATAACTTTCCTATCAAGAACAATAGAGTAAGCCAAAGAGTTCAATAGAAATTGAGCAAGATTCACATTTATTCTGTGTTGGAAGTGAGCTAGGAGGAAAATGTTAACACAATGTATCACCGAGTAGTGACCATCGATGTTAAAATAGTGCATGCCTTATGCCAAGGATGCTTAAGAGCACTTATTTCAGTAGCCAAATTAATAATTTTGAATTTCTTCAAATTCTTCCACGATCTATAATTTCATTAGCTAGCGGTCGTTTCTTATAGATAGCCCCACTATTAGGAAAAACTGTCACTTAACAATGTTGATGGATGAGATGGTGAAAACCGGTCACCCACTCTAACCTTTTCCTTGTCCCAAGAAGCAATAATGAAACTAGATATTATAAGGGATTGGCCCCACAAGGATTCCAATAAGACCAAGACCCCACCCTCAATTAGGATGTCCCAAATTTCCTTGTCCTCTTTGGCTTCTACGATGACGTGGGTTCAATGCGCACAATTTTCCCACCTATTATAAAAAAACCAGTGAAAGAGATATTATCTTTGTGAAAATAACAACCTAAAGTTGGTTTAAAATTCACATTAGGTTTCCTTTACATTAGGTTTCTTTATACTAACTTAATAAAAAAACATTTGCATCTTTATTTGTGAAGGTTTGAAATGTGTATGCTCTTCCCTCGCGCCTTTCTAGGTGATCTTGGGAATCAGAAACGTTTCACCACTTTCTTCATACTTGCAAAATGGTTTAATTAGCTTTCAAAGTTGGTTAAAAGGAACTTATTTTCACATTGTACTTAGGAATTTTCCATTTATTACAAATTTGAGTGAGATACCTTGTTGCGTATGCTCTTTCCTTGCATCTTAGGACGATCTGGGAAATCAAAAACAACATCTTATCTCCTTTATATGATGTTTTGGAAAATTACTAACCTTGGTATGTAGGACCAAAATCGCTTGTCAAAGAAAGGAGACATCAAAAACAAAACACAAAACCCTCTAATACACGTGTTTCTTGCAGGTTGCCAAATGGTGTGCCACTTAAAACCACATTTAAGTTAAAAAGATAAAAAAACACACCATATTCAAAACATTATATTGCAGGTTTCAAAAAGGGTACGTCCCTCTCTACTCAACTGGAACATAACCCCTTTATCATAACGCCTTAAGCTACAACAATGGGGGTGGTACCAGGAACCCCAAAGTAGTCCACGCAAGAGGGAACCTTGTGGACGAAACGGGAAGTGCTCCGCACAACCTACTTGACTAGTCATTCTTTGTGAGTTAGCGTTACTGGTTGTCCATATGGTGACCCCAGTGATGGTACACGTAGATGCACTAGTTGCCTACTGTGCTTGAAGGGGGTAAAGTAAAGCCGAGATACTCCCAAATTAGTCATTACGACTTTTTGGGTAAATCAAGCTCGCTTAAGACAAATTTGTAACACCTAGGATGAGAGAACCACCTAGGAAAATATACTTTGGCCAGGAGCCCACTTTGACTAGTTCAAAATGGTGTTGATGTTGTGAGCCATTATTCACCACGAAACGTGTGACACATTACTTTCGCTTAGTTTTTCACTTACCCTAAGGTAAGGCGAAACTCTGCCAAAGTGAGGCCAACATTTTTTTACCCCCATTTGATCTACTTCCTTCACTTTCTTTTGACACTTTGTTGATCAGAAGAGGAGTGACTACCTTTGCATTATCAATTGATTGTTTCGCCACTTTTTTGTCCATTTATGCCCATCCATGTTTGCGGTTGGGTTAGTTAAACATCTAAAGTGTGTGGAGACGTATTTATATCATTGGTAGCCTTTGTGATCTTGATACCCATGTCAGGATTGTCATCATAGTTAGGATTGATTCATCATTTTATCTCCCTTTGACATGTTACCTCGTTTGCATTGTCTTGACATAATTAAGATACTTATGTCATGTTTCTCGTAAACATGATCTAAGTGTCCGCATTGTGGCATTACACTGCCCATGTTTTAACACATCCTTAGTATACTTTGACTTAGTTTGATTTCAAACATTGTCCCAAATCTTGAAAGGTGTCGCTTACTTTGTTTGCATCGTTTCGATACCACTTTGACACTAATATCTCACTTCTCCACGAAGCTTGATAGACGTGTCCAATTGGTGTGGTTACGTGGCTTACATTTGTAAACCTCACCCTTTAACATTTAGGTCTTGTTGGTTGTTGAACTTGTTGTGGTATCCTTTGATTGGGAGTCGCATCTACCCTTTGTTAATATTTATGCCTTGTTCATTTCAAGCTTGACGTAAATATTGACATTGTGTTGATCACCTTTAAATCGAACTATCACTTTGCATACGCAAATTCATATGGTGTATTTCCTTGTTGATTGGCTTTGTGTTTCACACTTGCATGAATTTTCCTTGTGATTATTCATTCAAAAACTTATTTTCTAGGACAATCCCTTTTTATCTCATTGATATTGCATCATCATGATGTCTATTTTCCTTGGATCTTCTTCGAAAAATCACACACGCATATCAATACTTACGAAATGTTTGGATGGTTGTCCTTATGCTACCCAAATCGACATGTCACTTCCTTCACTTTGAAGGAGTTCCATCACACTATCTATATCTAGACATTTGTGCTTAAAACAACACCAAAAATGGTGACTATCGTGTGATTCCCCATACTTACAAAAATACAAAACCTAGGTTTAGAATTCAAATCAAAAATTCCCATTACAACTAAACCTCGTTTGGTTCTTCATGCTAGAGATCCTATATGGGTAACTCATTCCCCACCTTCATCTCATAGTTGGTGGTATGATTTGGACGCTTCTGATCCAAATTATTATTCGAGCCTATTCTGATCTACTACCAAATAAAACACTATTCTGAACTTGGCCATGTTTTTAGGAAAATATTCATCAATCCCTCATTAAATCTAGAATTTCTTTATTTTTGTGCATTTTTCTTGGAAACACGATTCTAATGGTACCAATTTTGTGAGATTTCGTTGAGAAATGCAAAAGTTATGGCCTTCTCGAGTGCGAAAGCTATTGTGGGTCCGCCACGTATTTTTGTCATTGTGGGAATGAGCATTAATTGACTAGAGCTTAATATGTTTATTTTATTTTAATTTATCTATCCTCATTAAAATTAATAAGACGTCGTGCTCGTTCTAGAAAGTCCAATTTTATGAAAATCGGAGCTCGGAGTCAAAAGTTATGGCCATTTGAAGTTCGGGGGTCAAATGTTGACTTTTTCTCTTCATTGCGGCTATTTCGACAAAATCGGGTCTGCGTGTCCTTCTTTGTCCCGGGAAAAAATCTTCACATTGCCCGATTCAGCTTCCTTGTCCCCACGCATCCGTCGTTGACCGGGTTGTGAGGGCCGTTGTCTTCCGTATTCGCCGCATCTCATTTAGCTTGGCTCTTTGTGCGCCGATTTTCCCTTTTCGCGTCTCATGCGCACTGCGTCCCAACTATCCCACAAACCACGGGACAAAAACTTCCGTTTTTTCTGATTTTCACTACCTGCGGCCATTTCGGATTTATCGTCCGCACATACCCTGCGTCCCCAACTATCATGAGACCGCCTGGGACAAAACTTCCACTTTTCCGCAAAACACCAGAGTGAGCCCATTTTTGATTTTTTCCAATTTTCTCTAACTTCTTGGGTTTTTTCCTAGATGGGGAAGTTAGAGAGAAGCCAAAGGACCCCAAAAAACATGATTTTTGGCCTTGAATCAATTCTACTATCTCAGGACTGAAGAATTTGTGCAAGTTATTCAAATCACGATGGGGGTGAATTTGGGATAACAAGTCCTTGATAGCTTCTTCCTAGGATTTGGGCGATCTTTAAGAAATGTGTTGTTTGTTTGAGTGATTTGGGAAAGTGTGTGTAAGAGTGGACTACGCTTAATTACCCAATCATCAACTGGTCATGACCTCCATTATATTTTATTGTTATTTAGACTATGTGAGCTAAATGCAAGAATACACAGGATGTAATGCAACAATTTTAAGCCCAATCAAAAATGGAAATTGGATGAGAGCAATAGTGAATAGGAAAAGAGTATGATTTTCACTAATGCAAGCAAGAAAGAAAGAATTATTTGTTTTAATTTGCACCAAATGAAATGTGAATTTTAGAGCAAATAGAAGAAAGAATGTTACCAAGGAGAGATTTAGTGAAGATTTTAGAAAGGAAACAATAAAAAATTCAATCCTAAATGAATATAAAGAACCCACAAATGATGAGGGTCCCTGAGGCATGCCAAAATGTTTCACCAATAAGAGCGTACGTATGAGCAAAACATTTAAGGTAGAAGGTTGGGTACGTGAGGAATACCTAGAGGTCGTGAAGAGGTTGTGCACCATTGAAGACCAGGCCGATCGAGAGCACTCCTTTTTGTCTGGGAAGGACTACTTGAGAAGCAAAGAAAGACCACAAGATATAATTAAAAACATAGGTTGGTGGATTGCCTAACGAGAGCTAGATCTAGGAAGCGGGGTGCTTCCTAGAAGGCTATCAATCCACATTTTAAAACAAATTAAATGTTGATAAGAACATGAAATAGAGAGTCCTACTGTAGTTATATAATTTAGGTATCTCACATAAGCACAATAATTCAAATCTAATCTAAATAGTGAATACAAGATTAAATTTAAAGTGGGTGGTGGGTTGTTAAGGTTTGTAGGTGTAGCTAGAGGGTATTATGGAGGTTTGGGTGAAGTTGTGGGAGGTTTTGAGAGGTTTTGGGTGAGGAAACACGCTTGTTTGTCTTAGGAGATTTACGACTAAGAGACCGATGCCCATTGGAGAATCGATTTTGGTCACTAGTTTTAGCCAGGATTGGTTGGCTAACCGATCATGGTAGGGGTAATTAGGTTCCAAGGCAAGAAAAAAGATTGGTTTGGGTTGTTTGTGATTGAAAAGAGGATTTGGAGGTCTTGGATAAGGTATAGGGATTTAGGTGAAGGTACAACAGGAGTAAAAGGGTGGTGGGAAGAATAGAGAGGTTCATGTTGGTAGGGTATTGGGTAGATGGGAAGCCGATAGTATTCGGGCGAGAAAAAGAAGCGATCAACAGAAAACAATAAGAGATCTAAGACCAAAGCTAAGAAAATAACAACCTAGTTAAGATACTTATATGAAGATTTGGAGATTGGTAGATGGCGGTGATTGGTGGGTGCTCGTAGAAGAAACGGGTTTGGATCCGTGCCATAAAAATGAAGCATGTGTGCTTCCCTGCGTGAATGGTCCGGGGTTGTGGAATAAGAGGTTGGTTCTAGTGAAGAACTTGGATGCTCTGGTGTTGTGTTTGATCGTCGGATGCTTAATCGAATGCAAGGATGTAGATGAATAATCAAAATCCAACCAAAGGAAGAATCCAGGCGAAATAGTTGGAAATCCTTATTTAAAGGAACCGATGGCGGTTCCTTGGTAGCGTCGCAGAGGAACAACAACCGCCGGTTAGGGAGAAATAGTCAAATTTTCTCAAAATAGCCTATTTCTTCCCTTTTTGGCGTGGGTCAAGAATGGAATTGGGTTAGGAGTCTTGATTCTCATTTAAACATGTGGGAAATTGATGGGAGAGGTAGTTGGCAATAAATATTAGGTTTAGAAAGAGTCTCAGTTAGTTAGGGGAAGTGATGACTCAGTCTTAGGTGTTAAATGGCCTTGGAATGGGTCTAAGGTGAGGTGGAGGGGTGAGGTAATAATTAACCTAATATAGGTAATTAGATTAATAAAAATATGTGAGAGGGTCATGGTAAGGGGGTATGTTAATTGAAAGGGGCTTAGAGGGTTGCGACCCAATTTTAGGTGTCTACACTATCTAATTAAATTTCAACTAACTAAAAACCTTGATGTCATAAAATAAAAAAACAAACTTTCTTAACAAATAAAAGATACATGTCATTAATATGTCCGATTTCTTGTGGGACTCATTTAACAAAGTGTTTGTTTGCACACCATCTATTTTCCTACACTTACTTGAGCTTACAACTTGAAAGGGAGGCTACAAATTACTACAAGATGTATCTATTTAGCCTGGGTTTCAAACCCTAAAATTTTCTAAGTTTCCCCAAATTTTATTGTGTCCTCTTTGTGAGATTGAAATGCTTAAGTGGAGCACACATAACAAATAATATTTGGGGAGGAACAATATGATCCGTGGAAAACGTGTGGGGCATGCAATCCAAAGCCTTGATCTACCTTTGACTCATATGACCAATCGTTGGAAGGTGTCAATTATCGACACATGTCCATGCATCTACTTCCTACAATTAGTTGACCTCACAACTGAAAATGGGCCTACAAAGTTCTACAACAAGTAGTCATTGCGGTCAGGTTCCAAACTTGGAACATGTTGGATTTTCCCTTTTTTTATTTTTCCCCTTTAGATGTAAATTACACTCATGTGGATATTGCGATGCACTAATCGTTAACATGATAGTTGGAGAAAAAAGTGAATCTAGATTTTGCATGATATTGTTACCTTAACTTTCTAAGTATACCTCACGTCTTCTTGTCCCTGATGTGTCCTATTAAAATGTGTTCAAATTCCCCTTACATTTACATTTTTTCTAACTACCCAATAAAGTCAAGAACTGTAAATTCAAACAAGTATTCACCTTGGAAACATTTTCCAACTGTTACTTGCATTTTGATATATCTCCCTCAACATTTTCATCTACGTCTTTCGTGTTAGGAATATCTTGATTAGTGCTTCACATTATAATATTTACATTGGGTAAATTAATTGAGTTGTAATAACAACTCATATTACGAGTTGTAATAACAACTCGTATTGTTTAGAGTGTGTATTGTTACGTGAGTAACAATAACACTAATTTAGGAGTATGTTGAGAGTTGTATTAACAACTCAACAATAATAGCTAGAGAAGTTATAGGAGGTTTCCTAGATAATAGGAAAATGTACTCCTATATATATTTGTAATATCCCGGATGAATTGAATATAGTGATTATTATTACGGAGTAATTTGATTTAATCTTGTGTTAGAGTAGTTGATTCTTTAGATTTCGTTGCACGAGTTTCCTCCTCCTTACAAATGAGAAACATGTCGTGTACTTCTTAGAGGGTATATTTTCACGTTGGCTCCTTGATTCCTCTTTCCTTTCCCATGCAATTCTCCACCCTCAAACAAATTTTACCACACCCCCTTCCTCTCCCATTATTTTCTCTTCATCCAGTTTCACTTCTTCACTAGATCCCTTTCGATGTTCACATCGTACATTACACGTACAATTTCTAGTATACAATTACTAAAATATTATTTTTTTACACTTATATCCTTTTATCCCAAACACTACTAAGTGTATTATCCATGCATGTGAATTCAAAATTTGTTGACTCTTTTAAATTTGTTGACTCTTTTAAGTCTTTATGGAGATCATTTTTACCCAAAAAATCTATTTGTGCCATTACCGACCCGCATACATGGTCTACATATGCTACCTCTCTCTATGATGCTCCCAATCAGCCCCCATTCATTTGAATCCTAGACCACCTAACTGTCATTTCTTCACCAACAAGATGGTCCTTAAAGCCATCTATAAACTCAAGTCCAATAAAGCCCAAGATGTGGAAAATTTAAAAGTTGAATTCTTCCATCATAGCCCAATTGTTCTTGTTGTCCATATCTCTAATCTTTTTAATTTTATTGTTCCTTATGGTCTTCCCCCCACTTGGACATCTCATATTATACACCCCATCTTCAAATATGGAGATTCTCTTAAACTTGAGAACTATCATACCATCATGATTGGGCATACTTTGGCTAAGCTTTTTGCTACTATGCTTGATGATTATATCTCACAATGGGCAGAAAAACAAATTAGAGAAAAAGGTCAAGCAGGATTTAGAAGGAATCACCGAACAAATGATCACATTTTCACTCTGATTTTCCATTATAGAGGAAGCAAAGGCTAACAAGTAGAAGGTATATTGTTGTTTTGTAGACTTTCGAAAGGCATTTGATATAGTACCAAGGCATCTTTTGATCCAGAGGCTTGAAGAGTTGGGTCTTCTTGACATGGTAATTTCTCTTGTCATGACTTTGTATGAGAAATTTTTGGGCATATTCATACCAAAATGGGCACTACTAATAACATCCATAGTACCATAGGTGTGAAACAAGGTTGTCCACTCTCGCCTACACTTTTTGGGCTCTATATTGATGAATTAGAGGATCTTATCTCCACAACCTCAGGTAGCATGAATGGTTGTAGCCTCTTTGGGATCTACATTGTTATTTTGTTGTTTGTAGATGACATTATTTTGCTTTCACACTCAATTACAGGACTTCAAAATCAGCTTGATGCATTGAGCAATTTTTGTGATAAGAAAGGCCTCAAGTAAATCTTGCAAAGACAAAAATCATGGCATTCAATACAACCAAGAAATTAGCATCTACAATGAATTTGATGTACAAAGGAAAACAGATTGAGGTGGTGTACTCCTACACCTACTTGGGTGTGGTTTTCTCTAGACCGCCTTTTAGCTTTGTTCGACAATAGAAGCAAGACTGAGCAAAGGGTATGCAACTTTGACAACCTTGGAAAGACAATGTTTTCAACTTCAATTTCAAGATATTCAGACAAAGATTTGACTTTTTCATACATTGGTTACACCAACACTATTATATGGATGTGATGTTTGGGGTCCATATTTGAGACAGAATGATTTCAACTGTATGGAAAGAGTTTTCATTTCCATGTTATCGAAGAATATTTGAGCCAAAAGAATGGTTCCTCACTCAATTATTCTTGCAGAGTTTGGGGTATGTCCACTCTTTATCACTTTGATTTTCAATGTTATCACTATGTTGCATAGGCTTCAATGCATGAGATTCTTTTTTTGGTCAGAATAGATATCCATATTTGGCACTCCAATCTTCTATGCAACTTGTCAAAAAAGGATGCAAATCTTGTTGGTATGCAAGAGTTATGACTCTCCTTCAGAAGTGAATATTGATATAGAAAGACTTCCTCCTCTTGGGTTTTCCATTAATGCTCCTCAACTCACTAAACATGAGGTTAACAGGGGTATATGTGAAGAACTCACCAAGTCTTATTTGAAAGCTACATGGTTTGCTCCAAAAGAGCCTTTGAAACCAAAACTTCTTCACTATTTTCAATTTTATTCCTGCTTCCATGAAGATCAAAATAAAATTCTTGAATACATGAAGAAGTCATTGCCTTCATGCCTGAGGATCCCTTTAGCTCAGTTTCGCATTTGCTCTCACCCGCTTCGGATGGAATCTGATCATAGCCTCCCACAACATGAGCGTATATGTCAGTTGTGTTTTCTAGAGCCAGAAAGTGAAGAGCATTTTATATTCAAGTGTCCCATCTACTATGAAATTCATGGAAGATACCATTGTCTTTTCAGAGATTCCAATGGATCTTTAAGGAGCCTCATTCGATATGAAGACCATAAATGTTTAGCTTTGTTTATTCGTGAGACACTTCAACTTCCAAGAAAGAACACTCAAATTGAAGACCTCAAATACAAATAATTACAGCATATCAGTTCTTACTTCCAAATAACTAATTTCAAGAAATCTGAAGAGATCTCATACATGAGACAAGTTGGTCTAGATCTGTCAGACAACGTACATTCTACTGGTTCCCAATTCTTCAACCTTCTCGTTGTTGATTTGTTGTTTCTTTTATTTCTATTTTCCTTGGAGATGCTTTTGGCACTCCCTTTATGTATTAGTCCTTGTAGTGTCTTTTCTGTCCCATAAGTCATTCTTGGCCTTTTGTGGATGTTAATATCTAAATTAAATTAAATTAAATAATTAGTCCTAGAATTCAATACAAGGATTTTTGTCACTGTTGGTAGATATGATACTCAGTAGAATTCCACCTACACACTTTGTATATTTACCTCTAAATCCTTACTAGTATATATGATACGTACTTCCCAATTTATTGGATTCCAGAATATACTATGATAAAAAAATTGACGGTTTGTAATTTTTTTTATAACTTTGTCGCTATCAACATGTTATCTGAAATTTTGAGTGTAATTTAGGGTTTAAAAATATGAAATACGGCCACGAGCCTGTCAATTTCCGAAATTTATTCATAACAAAATAGGAAGGAAGGAATCTAGCCCCAGCTGGCGTTTATTGTACGGACACATGCTCCGAATTTTATTTTGTACGTTCTTTTTCAGATACGCAGAAAAGCAAAAGACCGGAACCGGAAGAGTTATTCTTCGTTATCCATACCTTCACGTGACGCAATCAGTCCGTACAGATCGATCCGAAAAAGAAACGGACAGCTGGCAGAGCGCACACGTGGCAGGCGGTTTCCCGGATGCCGGCATGCCCTGTCTGGGAATAAACGCCGAGATTCCACCGACACGCGTCCAGAATAAATAAATGTTTGGTAACGGATAAGTAGAGCATGGGAAGGGCGTCGTTTTTGTTGTGCATTGAATCTCTCGCATTGTTTTATGAAGGAGAATCAGACGTCACGCAGAGGGCATGTGGGATTAAAATCATGCATGCCTTCGACGCGTGTTTTCTTTCTTTGTTGAGGGGCACGGCATCCCCTTGGGAGGGCTCCACTTCTCCATGCTTCTCCCTTTTCCATGTTTGTTTAGAAAACCCTAGCTACTTGGGTCTTTATGGTGGGAGGTATGCAAGAAAAGAAGATTTGACCTGCCTCAAACTCATGTCCACTCAAATATAATCACTTTGTACTTAGTCTTCAAGCTTGAGATCATTAAAATGGGGATGTTTTGACCATAATGCACTCCCTGCCCCTATAGTCCAAGGTGAACAAAATAGTTCAATGGATGGGCATGTACATTGAAAACTGACACAAAAGGATAAGGATGAGGAAAATTATATATATATAATCCATGAGTGGTATTGTATAATCACATATAAACAAAAACAAATTACTGAAGTGTATGAGGAAGAGGTTATTGGGATTAATTGGAGAATTTGAAATATTTATAAAATTCGAGTTTGAAATATCAATTATATGGTTTTTGAGATGGTTTCAACAATAGCTAGAAAAAAATATTTGGAGTTAGTGATGCAAGTCAAACCCTACACTCACCTTCACAGTGACTATTTTCATACTAGCCACTAAAGTTAACCAAAAATTTAATGGTTATGTAAACAATGTTTTATAAAGAGGACAAAATTGATCTCATGAATGGGATTGTTTTGTTGTGGTCTTTAGAAATTTCACACACCTTTCTAGGATTAACTACAAATCTCTTGGAAATTGACCTCCTTTGAAACCCTAATTCAATCTCAATTCCATGCAAGACCCATAAGAATAAGGGATGTTAATGGGGGCCTATGTTATCCTCTGCGTTATTATCAAGCCCTCGATGACTTGAACAAAATCACAATAAGTACTCAATGTAAGTTAACAATCAATCCAATGTGTATAAGTGTTCCAACCTTATATTTCAATATGTGCAAAACAACTAGTAAACATTAGAGTTCTATCTAAATGATTGAATTCTTCTTTAAGCACGAGGATGCCTCAAAATTATAATAGAATCTATGTTCTTACAAATTCAATATAATTCACGTGTGTTCACTCTATGTCCCTAAATGCATTAATGCACCTATTTAATTATATAATTATTGATTCTAAATTAGGACCATATTAGAGTGCATGTTCTTTATAGAATGAGCAAGAAATGCATAGAAAAAAGTCCATTAAAACTCAAGGGAAAAAAATTGGGGTCAAATGGCCATTTTTGTATAATACTAAACTTGTAAAATGTTGAGAATAGCGGGAAATGGTGTTTTCGACATTCTAAGAGCATAACAAGTTCTATATGTGAAAACATAGTCTTTTTGTAGGCTTTTGGGTGTTTTGAGTTTATCGATGATTTTAAAGGGTCTAGGATAAGCAAAAGGTTAGGTTGTAGAATAAATAATAAAGGGAAAAGAGAAACAAAGTGAAATGAAAGTAGATAGGGTCAAGCATAGAGGAACATTATTGTCAACAAGGAAAAAATAGAGTTGTAAGGAACAATACAAAGTAGAAAATGTCGAAACTTGTACACAACACAAGAAACATGTGAAAAATTGAGCATCACAAGTAACACATGCCAACAAAAGACTATTTTGGACAAATACTCAAAAAAACACATAATACAATATCACTAAAACAGGTTGAATAGTAGTGTATTGAAATTAGGTTTCTACATAATGTCACACTTTGGTGTGTATCCGTGGATACATATCAAGGTAAAAAAGTACTTACTAGATATTTTTTCTTATGGACACTTCCCCATCTATCAAAAATTATCAAATTTAGTAAAAGAACAATGAGATGCAAATTAGAAGGAAAGAGAGATCGCCTTATCTCCCCAATGAAGATATTATGGATAACACTTGTACTAATATGTCTAGAAACAAGTGCTCTTATAAAACATATTGAAACATGTGTGAGGAAATTAATGTCCACATATATAAATCCTTAATCAAAAAACTTTTGAAATCTAGAAAAGACAAGATTGGAATGCATATCACCAATTCTATTGAAATTGGTAGAAACACCTTTGTGAGATTATGTCCCAAAGTATGAGTTGAATTTCAATATGACTATGTCTCGCGATGAGATCGAGGTTTCGAATCTATCATTTATGTGTGTTGTGATGAGACCAATTGAGGTATCTTTGTGCATTGTCTTGTGTGTACGTTCATGTACAAAAAGAAGAGAATATCCCGGAGACTAGAGATAAATAATCTAAATATCTTCCCCCCTTTTGAGGTGTGGGATGAGTAAGTGAATCACATATTTCATAATGAAATGGATTATGTACACCATGTGCATGCTATAAAAAATAAAACTATGTTATACATCATCATGCAAGCATGTATGTATTTGCAACTTGCCCCCACATGACCTCGGATATAAGTAGTGTGATAACCATAAGCGTAATCATGTCCCAAGTGAGACGATATAAACCATGTAAGTGCAATAGGAAAATGCATAAATTTAGGAAAGATATAACTAGTGTAGACTTGTAAAATAGGATATTTCCATAATGTGGGAAATATATGATAATGTCATTATAAGATTGTGAGGTTTAAGCGTCATTTTTAGCCTCAATTTGTGTATTTTAGCCTAGATTTTTTTTTTCGAGTTCGACACAAGAATTTCTTTGACTCTAATTTACGTCAAAAACCTATCATTAAGTGACATTTTTTTATTCTGATGCTCTTGCATCACACATTTAAACAAATGTTTAGTGATGTTTTTTGGGTTGGTAAAGTTATCACAAGTGAATTCAATATTGATTTTGGTGGGATATTTTTCAACTTAAGTGTCTTAGTATTGACATTTTTCACATCAATTTTCACATGAAAAATCTCGCCATTAAAAAATGATGTTAGCATTAGGGATTTAACATTAGGAACTTTATGACTATTGATTTAGCATTAAGAATATGGTGGTTAGTAAATTTTGATAAATGTTACTTTTTTAAATACAATAAAATCTTATGATTATTTGAAAAATTACAAATTTCTTATGATGCACATTATTTTTATTTGGTTTATACAATCTAAATTAGTATTGTATAGGTTACTCATTAAAATATATAATTTAAAAGTGTTAAGAGTTGGATAAAAAGTGATATTATTTTTAGATTACTATTAAAATTTGAAATTATTTTAAAAATTTAAAAAAAAATGTGTTTTTAATTTAATTTTTACAATATAATAATTTGTAATGATAACATTGAAACTATTATTACATTATGTCACTTTTCCTTAAAAATGGAAAAACATAATTGAATTGCAATAAATTAAAATTTTCTAAAATTAATATAATCATGTAATAATATCTCTACGGGGCCAACATCATTTTCATAGCAAATCATCTACATTGTTTCCACTTTTATTGTCCTTGTCATCATCATTGTTGTAACTCATCACCTATATTCAACAGACAATATTAGGTCTAGTTTTGAATTAAAATAAATAAATAATAATTTAGAATTGAAGAAGAAAATGCTCTAAAATGTGTAATGTTAATTAGGTCTAATTTTGAATTAAAATAAATAAATAAAAAATAATTTAGAATTGAAGAAGAAAATTATCTAAAATACATAATTTTATTTAAGTTTAGTTTTGAATTAAAATAAATAAATAATAATTTAGAATTGAAGAAAAAAATGCTCTAAAATGTATAATGATAATTATGTCTAGTTTTGAATTAAAATAAATAAGTAATAATTTAGAATTGAAGAAGAAAATGCTCTAAAATGTATAATGGTAATTAGTTATAGTTTTGAATTAAAATAAATAAATAATAATTTAGAATTGAAGAAGAAAATGCTCTAAAATATATAATGTTAATTTAACATCATACGTTTATACAATAACATCACCAATAATTATTGATTTCTCATCAAAATTCTTTTCCACGTCAATGTTTTCTATTATTGATGCCCAACCTTAATTTAATACCACATATACAAGATCAATTAACGGATTGATTTTAGAAATTTTCTTTTCTAGATAAAAGAAAAAGACAACATAACCAATTATAAGAATGTATAACAAATATTAAACAGATATACAATAAGCTCCCCATACAAAATTAGAAATATCCTGATACTAATAAAATAGGTGGTTAGAAATATTGAATGAAGGAAATGTAAAAAAGTGTGTTATTCACAAACTAAGAACAATAATTTTATTTATATAAAAGATAGGTTAGAATATAACAATATTTGTTGTCACTCCTTGTATGCCTCTTTTCCCTATGTGATGAGTAATAAAGTTACTCTAAAGCCTTATTTATGTTGTTTTTAGTTGTTACTCGTACTTTTTTGGTTCTATCCACTTATTCTCATTGCTAATACACTTGCCAATTAAATCATTCCATCCCTCCTTCGTATAGTGCATAACACAAAGGTTCTTTCATTCTTCTATTGGACTATTCTTGATTTCGTATATGTTGCTTGTCTTGCCCTTTTAAGAGCCTTTCCCATAAGTTAAATTGTCTTCTTCTCATTAATGTTGTTCCCATATTCTATTTGCATTCTACAAAAGACACAAATCTTCTTCTCTTTAGGAAAATTATGCCAATCTAATTTAGTCGACGATCATACATTCCTAATTACTAATTACTTTTCTCATATGTGAAAAAAAAATTCACTCGACTCATAAATTTCAAAACCTCACTTTTCATTCAATCAAATTACTACATTTGAGTTCCCTAACAAGCATATATGGTATTCGGAGGAAAATCAATATTTTGTTAGATTTTGGGGGTTAATTGGGTAGAACATGGTCATTATTTTCATTATATATTTCATGCATACTCTTCATATTTAGGGGACTATTCGATATTCCAACATTTTTATTATAATTCATAGATTTTTTTACAATTTCGAAATAATGTGGAAATGATACAAATATTGCATAATGGAGATTCCATCATGAAAAACACATATATTCATTCAACAAAATATTTCAAATCAAAAATACTAAAAAGAATCATAATAGAATACGTAAAAAATCATACTTAATCCATACATATTGATGTAAAATGTAATATCTTGTAACAAAAACCCATTTTATATTTTAAAAATGTAGTGTGTGTGTGTGTGTGTGTGTGTGTGTGTGTGTGTGCGTGTAGGTTCCCTTATTTAGATCAAAATTTGGAACTCTAAAATATTTACAATATTTACAAACTAATAATTTCAAATGAGGATGTTGGTAGCATTGATTAATTTCTTGATTTCAAATACAAAAGAAGGGTTAAAGGAGAATAATCGAGAAGAAAGAATGTAATTGTGTAGGCTTCTTTGCAAGAAACAGACGAACCTAGGACATATAGTTCCTTTTAAATTTATCTATCAAGGATTCACAGTCCTTCTTGGTCATTCAAGATCACCACACCTACATGAATGAAAAATAGGAAAGAAAGAGATAACACAACTTTCAAATAAGAAGAGTGCAGATCTTATCCTACTCATACATGCCAAAAGAACTTGATGATATACATGTCTACATAATGAATTTTATCACATTAAACAAGATTTAAATTGAATCATAGTTCAATAAATCCTAATCTATGTATAAGAACACAAAGTTTCAAAATCCAGATAATAATGCAAACAATATATGAAATGCAAAAAAAAGTAGGAAAGGAAAATAAATAGAACAAAGAGGAGAAAAGGGTAGGGTTCTTCTTCTATATTTAGAATCAATATTTCTTACACCAAAATGTACCAACATCAACCCCTTTTACAAATAAAATGAAGCCTTATATAGGAAAAGGGGAAGGAGTAACTACCCTAACTAACTAGTTGCTTTAATTAAGTGATAAAACACTTAATTAAATGAGTTACATTCAAATGAATTTATATTACATATTTATTTTTATAAAATAAAGTCAATGATAAAATTACAACAACTAGAAAAGTTAGGATCCTGAAGAAGAAGGGAAGGAGGAAACAATAGATGCAGGAACTTTTAACTTTAAAACATGCATTCGAACTTCGTGACTATAGCTAAAATTTATGTTTCTCGTGGCACAATGGTGTTGGTCAAATTGCTCATCCATGCTCCCAAGGAATTCTCCATCTCAATTTGGTACTTCCATATTGAGAGAGTCCCTTTGTAGCTTCTATAATAACATTGTTGAGCTCTGACAATTCTTCCATCTTGTCCTTATTAACAAAGCTCTGTTTTGAATAAATCTTCCTTGATAAGAGTGTTAAAATATGCTTGATTTGATCAACAAAGTTTCTTTTAGATGAATTGTCCTTGAAGAGGTGACGGTGAAAAGAGCTGCGCATGTCTACAAAAATATTACTTTCAAAGATTCTCCTTTCTAAAACACATTTTGTAATTCCATTAAGGATTCCTCCAATACCTTCATTCTCCACTCAATAATAAATGACCATGTTTTGGATATATTGCTTTTAGAATCATAGAAAATATTCTCAGAAAGAAGGATTTTCTCATCTATCAAGGCCATGATGCAAAGATCTTGAATAACATCTACCCAAATCTTGATCTCCTTATCAATGATGTCGATACTGAATTGATTTGTTCTTATTCTTGAAATAATGTTATCATAGGTCTTACAGGCTTCATCAATGAATTCCAATCCTGAGATTAGAATTTTCTCCACCCAAGCCTCAGATGCTTTACCAAGAATGACATGTTTGTGAATTTCTGCAATTACCTTAAGATCTATATCAGCAATGGGCAAAGATTGGTGGGAGTGTAGATAGAGGAGTTGGATCTAATGGAGTTTTATCAGATGATAGAAAAGACTTAATGAAATTGGCTAGAATTTGCACATGTTCCTCCAAAAAATCCCGAGTTTTCTTTCCTTTTTCAACCCTTTTAATAACCTTGGAGACAATTTCCCTAAGGTTGTGCACTTCACCTTGGGGGTTGATTCTCCCAAGGAGATTCTAGTCAACTCAAAATATGATACTGAAATATCCTTCTCATTCTTATCCTCCTTTGGTCTAGAAATCTCTAGAATTATTGTCTTGTAGAATCGAGATAAGATGAGAAACAATATTTTATTTCTTGGGAGGAGGAGGAGAAGTGCCAAGAAGAGAAGCTACTACATCATATTTAGGAACCTCAATCCTAGATTGGGCCTTTCTCTTCTTTGTTATCTACCATGGGTTAAACCTAGGTGAATGAATCTCCTGATGATGTTTCCAGAGGAGGAAATACAAGGAAATTTGAGAATTAGGAGGTTGAGAAATTGAAACTTCTACAAGTATAAGTCACAAGAGAAGAAGAAGGTTCTCACCTCCAACTTAAGCCTTGAAAATTTGTATTTCCTAAATTAGGAGAAATTACCTCAACTACATCTTCTTCTTCATCACTTTCATCACTCTCTTCTCTTCTTCTTCTTCCTCAACTTGTTTCTTTTCACCAATCTCTTCTTCATCTCTTGTTTTTCTTAGGGGATACTTTCCTCCTAATTATTGTATTTCTTTTATATCATCATCATCTTGTCTGGTGTCTCTACCTTCTTCTCTCCCTCTTTAGATTTATCTTTCTTAGTATAGACTTTGGTTCCAGAGTCTAGAGGAGAGGAAGAAGGAGTTTTTGGGTAGGAGTATCCTTTTGTGAAGAAGATGCCTCATGAGAAAAATATTCCTTTTGAGAATCATTGAATTCTTTGACCTTTTTATTCAACTAATGCCTTTTCCTCATGATAACATGAGTGTTAAGGTCATCTGGATTATATTTTTTCCTTTTTTGACCAATCAATGGTGGGAAGAGGATTATATTGAATAGAATTGATGAATTTATGTAGTGAAGATATTTGAACCATCATCAATCATTCCCTTTGGTACTACATACAATTTGAAATCTTGAACCTTGTAAGTTTAATTTGTCATAGGCCCTCTTCCCGACCTCATAGTCATTTACACAATCCTTCCAATAGTCCTCAAATGCGCAAAAATGATGATACATCAGCCGAAGATTTTTTCCTAATAAATTTTTTCTATCAAAATAAGCCATCTTTTCGAGTAAGAATGTAAGTTGAATGGAGAGATAGTTATCTCAAACATTTTTTGCATCTAGGGATTGATCTGCATGTGTAATTTCCCAAAGTTATGGGAAATTGGATGCCAAAGATCTTCTTGTCTTTATAGGTCCTGTGAAGAAGATCTAGTTGTCTACAAATCTCAACTAGAATGATCTTATCACTACAATAGATCGAAGTTTGTATGGAGCTCCTTTGAACCCAATTGTTATGATATAAGAGAACTTCCTAAATTTTATGAATAGGATTCCATAGACTTAGATCAACTATCTTGCGTCTTGATATACTCTACTTGTTACATTCCCCTTCTAGTAGCCTTACCAAAAACATCGTGAAAACATCATTGACTCTCTTATGGTGGATCTTTGTTGTTCTCATAGGTATTGTGTGTAAAATCATCGATAGGAAAATTTTGTCTCTGCTCTCTGGCTCGACAAACCAATCCATATCTTGTACCTAGCTATGGTGTACATCAAATAGGAGGTCATGTAGAATGTTTTTGTTTGGTGCACTTGGGTGAGATGTTGAGTCAGATTCTCATAGATGATCTCTCCCCAATTTAAAGGTTGTGTGCCTTCACATATCAAGTTGATGTATATGCACATCCATTCTTGGAATTCCCAAGTAGATGGTAAACCCATTACCCTTAGCAATAGGGTTATGATATTTGATAATTCTTCCACAAAGTCAATTGTATAAGAGTTTTGGGAAGCTTTGAAGGTCCCCTCTTCTTTTCCCTTAGCCAAGATTTGACAATCGTGGATTGATATTTTTAGGGAGTAAGGTTAAACTCTTTTTGGGCATAATATTTGGTTATAATCTTAGAGCATTCTAAGGTTGGAATTCCTAGAGCCAAGTTGATGTGATGAGAATCTAATTATGTAATAACTTACCCCCGAGGATTCTTTAATTACTTGGTTTGCCATTCAAAAGTAAGTGCACATAGGCTAAGATTGTATCATCACATTGAACTAATGTAGGGAAACCCCCACATGAGCTAACCCACTAATCATAATGCTTCGGGCTAAAATGGTTGGGTTGTCATCTTTCATTCTAAACCAAAATTCATCTAGATTCATGTGTTTGATGTCACTATCTCCTATATTAGGAACAAAGGTCTCAAGGAGGAAATTTAATCATATCTAGAAAAGGTGTATTGGAACTTCATCTTGGCAAGTTGGATAGAAATCGGGAATAAAATGGTTTTGTACGTATTTGAGAGGATTTGAAGAATAGGGCACAAAAACTAATAAAACTACAAAATTGGGTGAAACAGGGATGCAACTACTCACCTAATGGATGGAGATGAATGTGAATTCCCAATGTTCACAGTATAACTTGAATTATTGAATTTGGTTGTCGGATGAGGGGGATACAAGAAAAATGTACCTTGGATGAAGGAGGAAAAGGAGGGCACAAAATGAAAAAGGTAGGAGATTTTGAGAAAATGTGAGAAATATTTGAGATCGGGGAGAGTTTATAACCCTTTCCTACCTTCAATTTGTAATTCTCCTGCTCGGGCTCATTAAAGAGGTGGATCAGATGAAAAGGGGCCCAATGGAACATGCTTTGTCAAACTCCCATTCTCCATAGATTTTTTTGTGTTATGCGACGGGTAAGTCGGCTTTTCAGGGAACGAGAGGGAACTTGGGAAAATTTACCCTCAATTCCCAAAGTACCGTAATGGCCGAATCGGCCGATGGTGGAGAAGGTATCGAGAGTATCAAAGAATCGGGGTATGGGAGGCTAGGAAGAACATGGGTGGAGGAGTGCCCATGGTGCCCAACTTAGTCGAACACCAATGGAAAGGAGAAAGTGGAGAGGGATGGGCAAGGATGGAAACGAGGAACGAAATGGAAGTTCCCTAAGTCCCCAATGTCACTGAAATACTTGATGAAAATAGAGCAAGCAAAAAAAGTGGCAAAGCTGGGAACAAGAGGAACAAATGAATAATTCCTCTTATTCCTCACATATCCAAACAAGCCCAAACAACACCAAATTTTACTAACTTAAATTTTCTTCTCCTTTAAATTGAATAAACATAAGGAAAATGAGACCAAGAGAAGAAAAAAACTTAGCCAAAAATTATTTTTTTTGAAAAATTCAAATTTTAGGTCTCATGACAACAACTAGATCTTTTCGGGGCTTGACCTAGTTTGAAACAAAGTACAAATGAGGTAAAGAAAATAACTACAAAATCTTATGGTTCACAAGGCCATTTTCTTGTCCAATGGGCAAAATACAAAATATATACATAAGAGAACCAAAAAAAGAGAAAGGGAAAACAAAAAAACACACAAAAATAACCAAAAACACGGACTATATACAAGGAATTGACACCCACTCAATACTTGCACAACTTAAGATACTACACACTATATGGAAATGGGAAAGAATTCCCATCCATATAGGATAAGTAATATAAATTTTCACCAGCAAAGTGTCAAATTTGGAAAGGACCAAGCCAAAGGGAGTTAAACTTTTTATGGCTCATATGAGGCTCCCTTCTTTTGTCCTGTAAACAGAACAATGTCTCCAAATTGGAAGTCACGACACTTGGCCTTCTTGTTAAACAATTGTTTTAACTTTTTGTTGATGAGCAAATATGTGATCAACTACTTGTATCCTTTCTTCTTCCAATATCTTTAAGTACTTTATTCATTTTTGAAAAGCATTGAAACTGACTATCCTTAATGGTTTTGGCTAAGTGCAAGGCTGGTAACTCAAGAGTAACTGGAAATTGAGCATCCATTTCATAAACCAATTGAAACAGAGACATTCAAATAGATATTTTTGGTGTTATACGATCAGCCCAAAGAGCATCATATACATTTTTATGTCATTTCCATTGTCATTCATCAACCAACTTCCTGACTATGATTATCAATTTTTTGTTGGTTTATTCAACTTACCTATTTCCTTATGGGTAATAATCTAAAGAATGTGAAAGGGAAATCCCATATCCATAACATAAATCTATGAGCTCATAAGAGGAAAAATTAGGATCATTATTTGTTACAATTTTGTTAGGAACTCGAATCAAACCAAAATATTCTCCAAGTGATAAAGTCACAAATGAATTTAGAAGTTTTTATTTTGACTGGGATGGCCTCCACCCACTTTGTGAAATTTTTTTCGTTGTAGTCAAAACATGGGTGATTCTGCACTTGGAGTTAGGATTGAGGCTTCAAATAAATTCTAATCCCGTTCTTTGAAAAGTTTTTTTGATTACAACAGCTTCAATGGAAGATTTTATAGCTTAGCTTGTCTAAAAAATGTTTTACAAGATTCACACTTTGAGACCCATTTAGCTACATATTTAAAAATAGTTGGCCAATAGTAACCTCCTCGAGAATCTTGTGAGTCGTCACAAGGAAGAGAAATTTCCTCCGCAAGCTTGATCATGGTAGGCCCTTAGCAATCTCTTTGTTTCTCCTTATCTACACATCTTAATAAATGAACATCAATCCCTTTCCTAAAAAGAGAGTTTTCCCAAAGAACATACCTTGCAGCTCGAAGTTTAATTGCTATCTTTTCTTTGGAATCAAGATGTGCATAACATTCCCCATATGTGAGGAGGTGAGCAATGTTGGAATATCGTTCATCTGTAGAACTCAAGAATAGAACAATGGGAATTTTATCAGAATTATCATTACATGAACTTTCACGTGTACCTTCTACAATTAGGTGAAACAAGCCTTTCCCTCGGACCAGTTTGGTAGACTTAATATCAAGATCATACTCCTGAACCTTTGCAATCCAATTACCCTTTTTTGAGCCAAAATATTTTTGTGTTAGCACATACTTCACAACGGGATCTAGGACATGGATTGTGGAATTTGAATTAAGAATATAATACTTGAATTATTTTACATCCTTGACTACAACGGATTCATAATTTTCAATCTGAGAGTACTTCAACTCATGGGACTTAAGAATATAGCTCATAAAAGCAATTGGTGCATCAATTCCTTTAGAGTTTATTTGAACTAGAATGGTAGAGAGGGTATGCTCATATGCATAACAATAAATTATAAAGTCTATATCAAAATATAGACAAACAAGAACATGTGTATTTGTAATTTCCTCTTTTATTTCATTGAATTCCTTCTTTCCTTCAGAACTCCAATGAAAATAATATTTTTCTTTCATCATTTATGCTATGCTTCAAGTCAAATCTGCAAAATCTAGTATGAATCTTCGAGAGGAAGTTTATTTTACCAAAGAAAGAGTAAAATCATTTTTCACTAGTAGGGAGAGATATCTTCTATATAGTTTGCACTCTCTCTAGATCAATTTTGATCCCATCCCTTGAAACAATATGCCCATGAAACTTCCCTTCCCTAACTCTAAATATGGAATTCTTTGGGTGTAGATATATGTCATGATCTCTACATCATTGAATAATGAGCTTAAGGTGTTGAAAGTGATCTTCCTTGCTCTTAGAGAAAACTGTAAGATCATCTAGGTAAACGACAATACACTTGTTTTTTATATCTCCAAAAGCTAAATCCATAGCTCTTTGGAAAGTGACAACTACATTTATGATACCAAAAAGAATTCTCACGATAGGCAAAAGTGCCCCACGGAGTTGTAAAGGCAATTTTGTGTTGGTCTTGGACATCTACTTCAATTTGATTGTAACCCGAAAACCCATCAAACATTGACAACATTTATGAACAAGTCACTTCTGCAAAATATGATACATCATGGGGAGAGGGTAATTATATTTTAAAAAGGACTGATTTACATTGTGAAAATCTACACAAATCCTTATCTCCCCATTATTCTTCTGTATCGGAACAATATTGTCAACCCAAGTGAATCTTTGAATAGAAAAAAATCTTAGCACTCAATAACTTTTGAATCTCTTGATAGATTGTTCCTATAATCTTAGGGTTATATTGTCTTTGTTTCTTTCTAAAAGGATGAATACCTTGCTTTAGGGGAATATAGTGTTGTATATATCTCGGCTTGAAAGTATTTAAATATTCATAATAGTATGCAAGAACATCCATGTATTTTCTTAACAATTCAACCAATTTCTTTTTCCTCAGCGGGACTTGACACTTCTCAATATTAATAAGTTTAGGTTCCTTGTCACTTCCCAAGTCTACATTTTCACACATAGATCTGGTCCACGCTCTATGACAATCTTTCTTTTGACAAAGCAGACATGCTTGTCAAACATATCTTCTAGATTAACAATACACTTTGGTATTTCATACCTTTCAACTTGATACAACCATCCTAATCAAACTCGGATTTAATGGCTTCTTCAATCGTGGGTGAAAGTGACTCTCTGTAATGGGTTCACTACCCTCGAAAATACAACTAATTAAAATTATATTTTAATTCGAGGAAAGATATGATATGTTAGTCATCATTAAATACCTACAAGTTATCTACATTGTTTGGGACACTACATCTAAAAATCATCTCAATTATGAACTTATCCTGAGTGAAATCCGGATGAGGAATTATCAAAGAGCGAGAGACTTCCAAGGCAAATGCTCTTAGGTTATTATATCTTGACACAACATCAATAGAAAATGCTTCAAAAGCTTGATCGAATGCCACACTTTGTTTCAATAATGTTTCAACCTCTCATTTTGACTCGGAATAAACCCCATACTTGTTTGACTATAAGTTTTGTATCCCCTTGTGCACGAACATTTATGATTCCCATCTTCTTTTCCATTGTTCTAGACCAAGAATGAGGGTCTCATACTCAATGGTGTTATTTGAATTAGAAAATTGTAACTTGTATGAGAATGGGTGGATCTTTATGGAAGGTGATACAAGAATTATCCCTTCTCCAAAACTACTTTTAGAACAACTTTCATTAAATACAAGGGTCAAAATATCATTCAAATCATCTCAAACGACTTCGGGGATATTGTTGGAAGTATAATGGACTGAAAGCATGGGGTGAATCATTCATACAAATTTCTTACTTCATTTACCATTAAATTCAGCATGTAACATCATTTATCCATTCACACACATTCAACCATAGCATAATAAATGTGCACAATATCAACAAAGAACCACAACACATGCAAGAGAGCTCATAGACACAAGATTTAAGTGGGAAACCCTCATGGGGAAGAAAACCCACTGAAACATAAACATTATATTTTCATGCTTAAAATTTAGTGAGGAACTAACCCCACAAGGAGCACCAACCCCTAGTTTAGTAGAGCACCAACTCTACAAGGAGCACCAACCCCTAATTTAGTGAAGCACCCACTCCATAAGGAGGCTAAAACCCCCTAGGATGACCAAGAACCAAATCAGCCACCTGTATATGTTTGATATTTGAAAATTCTACTGCCACAACTGATGGAGATCACTAATTCAACTCACAAACCCTAGCTCATACCCTAGGGCATCAAACTTTTTCCGAAAAGGGAAGGAACTTTTCCGAGATCCTCTCTCTATACAATTTTTCTCTCGCCATTGTTTCCAAAGTAAACATGACAAAGATTGAGATCAAGAAAAAATGAGCCCATTGAGATAGTTTTATCCCATTGGTATCTTAGATGAGTTGCCTCAATTCTAACTCCTTTGTGAGAAACAATGTGTTTCATCTGCTTTGGTGATAATTTGTCTCCTTTTTGGTCACTAACAATGAATTCCAAGTGTAAAATGATAAAATATGCAATTTCAAAGCTCGAGTCTTGTGAGGAGCACACATCTGTTATCTTGGAAGAAATTAGTAAGAGTGTGCAGAATCTTGGATCCCCTCCACTCAATGAACATTCATCCTTGAAGGGACTTCTAAATTCCATCCAAGAATTACTCCAAAAAGAGACATGAGACCCTTTCTCCTATAGTGAGGATACATTGGAATCCCTCACATAGATTAGAAGTTACCTATCTAATACCTAGGAGATCATGAAGTATAGTTCACACAAAGGCAAATCCCTTAGTGGTATTCGGAGACTTGGATCGGTGCTTTAGGGTATGTTTATATCCCACAAGTAGAGAAGGTTACACTTACAGCGGCTCAGTTCAACAAAGAGGTCAAAGTAAAGAATTTCATCCCTAAAGCATTTCCACATAGTCTCTTAAAAGTAAGTTCTTCATCATCAGAAGCTTCTTCACCTTCGGATTAATCACTTCTCTCTTCTTCCTTCTCTCTACATTCTAATTCTTCGTTAGGAATGTACTTTTTGGCTATTTTGTCTTATTCACTTAAGTGGCCTTTTAATTTCACATTGTAAAATTTATGTTCCATAAATAAGAAAAGAACTTATTTTTTCATTCCTATAAGAATATGAAAGGTCACAAGTGGTAGGAATATGAAAAGTCATTTAGGGGAGATTATGGGACATTTTATAACATTGTATATTGGGATGGCTTTCTCCATTTCAAGGAGTTAGCTTTTCTTATCCTATTACTACAAATAAGAAGCTATTTTCTTCCATCTCTTTGTCTATGTTTTTTTCCTTCCTACTTTCCAACAATGTAAGCTTTGTAATCTTGAACAACCAAGAAAGAACTTTGTCTTTGAGGAATAAATCAATAGAACTTTGTGTCTTTGATTTGTTAATCTTGCTATTGCTTACACAATTGTTTTCTTTCCTATTGAATGTGGACCTACTCTAGTTAATGTTTGTGAAATTTTTAAGTGCCTACTCACAAACTTAACCCTCTCCCTATTTTCCCTATCTCCCCTTTACCTCTTTTTAAGAAAATTCCTCCCTTGTATTTCATACAAGCAATTTGCCACAAGTTTAGTGGAGTATTCCTATGTGATCCCAGCCTAACGGCCACCCACAGATTTTATTATTTTTTTGCATTCAATAAATGAGAGCCTCCCCATTCCCAAGAGGAGGGACCTAGTCCCGGAGTATTGACTAAAACCACTAATTTTTCCAGCAATGAATTATTTTTCCGACAAACTCGAAAAGAATGGTGAGTTAGTAAGAATTTTGAACATGAAATATTTGTGAAACATGTAAATGGAGGCTTGATATCAGAATTAAAGAGGACCAACAGTTGTTAAATTATTTCTACCTTAGTCTATTCTGTAGAAACTCAAAACGGCCGATTCAATACACTTGTCAATCATCATGAACGTAGACGATATGATATCCCATGAGGACTCCAAATTTTTACGTGGGCAGAAAGTATTGATTCATTACGGATTTCTGTAATCGGTGAAACACAGCAGTCACGAATTTCAAAGAAGAGGAAGGCATCGATTTTTGCCACATGTCCATAATCAGTGGATGTACAAACACAATGAGTAGTTAAGGAATTTGGCGTAGCAAGAAGACACTGATCACCGCCACGTGCTGATCATCGAGGTCAACGCGAGGTGTGCACAAATTCGAAGCCTCAAATATTTATAAGAAGCACTGATGTTGTTCGCATGTTTGTTATCAGTGAAATCTCATGGTTAAAGAATGAGGCAAACCACACAGTTAAGATTTAGAATACACGCAGTAACTGATTTGATACACATGTCAGTCATCAGTAGAACTAGAGGTTGTCAATACTAAAAGATGGGCAATACACACATGGAGACTATAAAGCAACAACAAAGTCAAAGTCAGGAAAAGAATAATATACAAAGACTTGGTTGATAAGACTGATTGAAAATACTGGGATAAAGAAAATCCATGAATTGAAAGAAAATATAGCTCATGGAGATACTCAAGGCAAAATTAAAGATAAATTTGGAGTCGAATCAAAGAAACATGGTACAGGAGACAATTTTAGATTGATTTAAACCTTCGAAAGTTCCAATTTTATCATCCATTTAGCCTAAAAATGGAGATGAAAACAAATTTTTCTTGTTTTAAAGGCAAGCCATGCAGAGTTTTAGAGCTAGATATTCTGGAAATTGTTGAGTTCTAAATTAACCAACTAAAGTTTAAGCCTGGGTTTCAACGAAGAAGAGTTACATTTAGAAATTAGTTGATTTATTTTGGGGAGCAAATTAATTTAATATGAGAGCGTATCCATCTTTTTCAGTCTATTTTGCTTTAGTTAGCTGGTACTTTTAAATTTAGTTCCAAAAGCATACAGAGAATATGAAGAGACTTGTTTCTCCATAAATTTGTGTATATTCATTGCAAAATCATGTGGAGCTGAATTCAATATACAAAGAGATGTGAGTTTTGTAATTTGTTTCTTAATTATTGGTTCATGTCTTCAAGACCAAGACTGTATTCTCTTTTAATTTATTGAGTGGAGATTGCACTTTAATTTCTAAGAAACTTTGTTTGTGGAATCTGATTATCTTGAACTAATTGTTAGGTTATTCAACCTCGATATATGTTTTGAAAATGAATTGTGGTTATTTATTAAGTTGATGCATAATTGTGGTTCCTTTTCATGTTCTACTTCCTTAGATTGTTTTCTTAGAGTTCACAAAGAACTAAGTTAACAAATAATTCTAGGTTGCTTTGGTTTTGGGTGTGTTTGACAGAGATAAGAGGTGGTTGTGATATTCATAAAATGAAGGAGAGTATAGTATTATTTTTTTCCTACCCTTTTGTCTTTTGAGTTTCTAAATGGAGACCCACTCACCGAGAATCATTGTAAATGCCAATAGGTCAAGTCTCATTGCAAATCAAGACTTTTGAGGTCTAGGATATTATAAGGGCGTGACTATGTGTCATCTTTCTCTTAACACCTCTCTTTCATAGAATCAAGTGATGTGTCGCTCCTTCTAGATTTCAAGACACTATTATTCTTAAATTGACTTGTGCATACTCAAAGAGGTTGTTAAGAAATCTAAATGTGAAGTTATATGGTTCTCTATATGAAAATGTATGCTTTATTTTATTTTTATAAACACGTATCAAAGTGGGGCATCATATAGGTACCTAAATTTGGTACAGAGTATTAGTCGTAAAATTCCATTGTTCTAGGGTACTTGTGTGTTTATTGATTATTGGTCCAAATTAAACTCTTATTGGGGTATTCCCTATTTTTAATAATTTCTTGCTATGTTCCCCTATTCTCCTCTCTGCTCCCTTTCTCTTTCCTCTTCCTATTTCCCTATATGTTTTGGAATTACCGTAACTATATGGTTATTAGATTTTTCATATGTGGGCCATTTCAACCCTTCTTCGAGTCCTCGGGGATTTTGGGATTTATTTATCAATTTTCTCCTTGTGTCAACTTTTGCATCAATATGGCTCTAATTTGAATCAAGAAGTTTATAAACACATAGATGCATTAATACATTTAGGGGGAATCGTAACACACAAAAAAAAATCAAGAGTGCCTCATTATGAATTCAAAGCATTTGGAGCATGAATATATAATCCAAGAAAAGTCATATCTATAATAGACTATATCACATTAGACTACCTAATTGAACACCACATCATACTTTGTTTATTGTTTTCAAAGATTGTACAACATCCTGGGGCTTGTCATAATAGGGGAATAACACAGTCTCCAATACATCCATGGTAATTACTTATATTCTTATTAGGGGTTTTACATTTGAAGAAGGGAATTAATTACCGAAAGATCCTTGTATAAGTTCGTAAAAGCGAGTAATCTTTTCCAAGCTCCATAGTCGATAACTAAGATCGGAAAATTAGCTTTTTCCTAGATGAGAGTTGTCATAATCATTAGTTAATATTTTTTAAAAGCGAGTGTACTTGACAATTTTGATAAAAGTTCTCGATTTATATTGGTCTTGTTGTACTCACACTTCTCATTTATTAGTACATTAACAATTTATTTATTTGTACAATTAAATTTGATTTTACTATTTTAAATCTATCAATTTTGATTGCCATATTTTTCGTAGATAAATTGCATTGTGAATATAAAATTGAGATTTAACTTTCATCGTGGATCCAAATTATCATTTGAAAACCTCACAAAATTAAAATACAAAATCGGGCCCCACCCGAAAAACGTGGAGAAAAGTGGCCGACCGTATCAAGAATACGTGCGCTACAAATAATACCATTCTCAAACATGGGCCCCACGCTCCCACTATTTTCACAGCGAATATTCTCTCCCGATCCGTCTCTACCGAATAAGCGTGCGGGGAAAGGATACGTATATTTTATTATAATACAGTGAAATGCGGCGGACTCGCCTGCGTTATACAATCTATTTTAATGTTTCCTGTCGCTGTCAAGAGATAATGACAGGCTGGCGCGTATCGCAACTTGCGAAACCCAATCCTTATCGGATTGGTGCGGAGCTGACTACCCAATCTGTCAATGTCCACGTCGCCTTCGTGACGTGGAACACTGTTCTTCGAGCTTATCCATTTCATATATTCATATTTTATTTTGTATTTTTCTATGTTATTTTTGGTTTTCACCAAAAATTACATTAGTGCGTATCTGATTTACTCTAGTTTAATCTAGATGGTCCCTTCATGAATAATAATATGTTATATCCAACATCATGACATTAAAGTTGTGATTAAACTATCTATGGAAATATTTCATAAACTTATGTTTAAACTATATATGGAAAAATATTTACTTTTGAGATTTTTCACCATATATATTTTAATGTGCAATTCATTATTTCGACAAGAAATTTTGAATAATTAACAATTTATCATGAAGCGGTGGGAAAATAGTCTTTAACTTATTCAATGTAATTGATTCGATTGAAAATTATTCAACGAAATTGATTCGATTGAAAACAAATGTTAAAAAATATTGAGAGCATGGTGTCTATATATTGGACTAAAAGTATATTTTATAAATAATTAAGATCGTAAAGCTACCAGTTTATGTTGTACCATTGCAATATGTTATGTTTTTATTTTATTGCATGTCTATGTCTAAGGTAGATTTTATTGCATGTCTATGTCTATGTCTATGTATATATATAAAATCTACCTTAGACATAGACATGCAATAAAATAAAAACATAACATATTGTAATGGTACAACATAAAGTGGTAGCTTTACGATCTTATATATATATATATATATATATATATATATATATATATATATATATATATATATATATATATATATATGTTTATATATGTTGTGTTTCGTTATTCTTTTGTTCTCATCCTCACGATGTATTATAAAGCATTTGAAACATTAATCCCAAAAAAACTTTCAATGTTTTCGCTTAAGTTTTTCTTCTCTATTTCTTTGGATTGTTGATATGACATGTTGTACTAAATTGTATAGAAATTCAATGTTGTATGTCCCATCATAGTTATTAATACTAGCAATCGCATGTGCACAATGCAATGTGAACGTCGAACGGTATATGTTATTTGATTTAGAGGTATAGTTATTATTTTTGTAGTTGATGTTAAGGGGTGTGCTTGATTTTGTTAGTGTAGGAATATAGATGAAGCATTACATTTCAAATTTGTACATATACATTTGCAAATATTATATCATGAGTGGTAGCGTTTTGCAGACTATTTTATTTGAACTAAACATGAATACATGAAGACTTTTGTACATTTGTAGATTTTATATCATGAGTGGTAGCTTTTTGTGGCCAATTTTTTAGCACTATACATTTGATACTGCTTTGGATAGATAATTACTTTTGTAGTTAATTAGGAATCCATAAGAAGAATACAACATGTAATCCCAATTGTTAAAAACAATCATTGTCATCAGTGTGGGAGGAAGTAGAACCATATAGGATAAAAGACTTGACTGAGAAGGAGATATAGTACAGGCTAGATAGCTTGTTACCGCCACACTTAGATTCATGTATACATGCAGGCAACTAAAACAACTAATTAAATATATAAAGACTGGTTTATGCAGAGTGTTTGTATTTAAAACACTTCTTCATGTCCAGAAAGGACAAGTCTAAGCCTTAAATGCCTTGAAAAGAAAAAGCTTTTTCTTGTTTATGAGAAAGGTAATCATTGCCCACATAACAAGAGTCACCACCCTTTCGTGGGTGTCGGGGAATAACTGCCTGAACAAATTCCCTCCACCAAGAAAAAATAGTGGTTTCATGGCCTAATGACACAATAGCATTTCAAACAAGTACGACCCATTGGTGGAAGCCTACAAGGCTAAGCAATGAACCAAGAAAGGCTTACAAATGACAAATAATTTTCTGTAGACACTAGGGAGAAAAAGATGGGTCCTTGAAGCAAGAATTATTGAACCATGCATGCATACAAGTAACTATATGTGAAAAATGATCAACCAGGAACATGACAAAGCAGTGAAAAACAAGTACAAACATGGAGGCCTACACGAGATGAGTAAGAGATGGGCTTCTTCTTATCAACCTTGTCATTATTACTATTAGATTTTTATTATTATTAGCAACAAAAGTAGAGGTAGAAGCAGGGGTGGAGGATTTTCTGTGATAAGGCCTTTGGCACCTTTTCCTGCAACCATTGTGACTCTTCCTCCAAGATCTGTAGATCCTTGGAATCTCTTCCTGATCCTGCAACACAATAACAACTAACAACCCACTTGCTAGGCTTGCAACAAATTGGCCAAATGGGTATAAAATTTTGAAGAATAAAAGCATGAAAAATGGCTAAATATAGTTTGTACTCGAGAGATAAAAATAGTCAAAGGAGGTGGGGAGAGAGGAGAAAAAGATGACAGGAAAGGTACCTAAATTTGAAAGTGAAACAAAACTAGATTTCCTGGGAAATCAAGGAGTGTGGTCAATTCCACTAGATTTCCCAGGGATATTGTTGTTTTTCTTAATCACTTTGAGAAGACAATACAAGCAATTGGGTGATTTTCAGAGCATAACAAATAAATCAAGTATCCAAATCACTAGAACACATGTCAACCTCTACAGTTTTGAGGTAAGAAGCTTCTGCTAGAGAATTCCATCTTATATATATATATATAGGCAAAACCACCTCAAATAATAAAAACTCTGAAAAACACTCGGAAAACATATAAGGTATTTAGCATATGATGCAGGGAATATCATCCTTAAATCAATCAAATAATCTTGAATCATCTAGACCAAAGACACTCGAGACAACCAAGCATGACACAAGCTTTGAAAGTTTATTTTCAAAATTCAATTCCCACAAGGATATCATGTATGAATGTAAATCTACGTGCTAAATAAACAATAGTCACGAAGTCCAGACATCTCATGACATAAAACAAGAAATACCTAACTAATCCAAGCATGGCATCAAGTAAATCAAACATTGCCCAAGAAGTAAAGATAATGCGCAGGAAAAAAGCAATCACTTTTTTCTTATTCCAACCCAAACTACCGAGCCACTGCTTAAATCTATGATAAAAATCAAGTGAACAGGAAAAAAATGCCTTTAAAACAATCTATACAACAGGTATTATGATTGATACAAACCCTTAACCTGTTTTAATCAATCTTAGTTCTACAAAAAAAGAATTTCTATTCCCACGACATACCCTGGACATGTAGAGTAAACCCAGATCAAGTACAAATCAACATATCCTCCATACCCATAAAACAAATCTAAGATAAATTGAAACATTCAATCAATGAAAAAACCCTAAAATGTTTACTCCAGATACTTAAACTCACATGCATGGTGCGTCGCTCTTTTGCCTTCCATCTCCGGCTCAGACCTAGATGCATACTACCCTCTTCTAACCAATAGTCGCCCAAACGAAAAACATTGTTAGTGAATTATTTATATTATCATATATATTTATATATAATAAATTATTTGTATAATTATAAATAAATATATAAATTTATATAATTGATAATATAAGAATTTATAAAATAAATTATTCCTAAAATTATATATGGATATTGTTTTAAAATGTAAGTAAATAAAAATAAATAAATAAATAAAAGTAAAATTTATACATATTAAGGGGGCTACCCCCGTGTTTTGTTTATTTTTAAAAATAAAAATTAATACTATGTGGTGGTGGAGGAACACCGACCCCACCCCTAATGTTTTTAAATTAAACAAATATACATATAAATAAAAGTGGGAGGGCCTGGTTTTAATAAGGCCGAACCATAGACATGAATTGTAGTTTAAAATGGCCTTTGTAATTCTCTTAAGCGTGAATTCTCACATCTAACCCCGCATTGCGAAAACCAAAATTATGTACATAAAATTATTAAAAAATGAAAAAAGCTGTTAAAAAGTAAAACGTTTAGACGGCCATCAAACCGTCAAATTTAAGATAGTAATAGAAACATCCGAGAAGTGCCTTTCCATAGGAGGGACGCCTTTGGCGTAATAAAATGAGGTGTATTTTGTTGGTATTAATATATGAATATAAAAATATTTTAAATTAGTATTGAAAGTAGTGTATAATTATTTTATTTACATGAAAGTAATTGTCCAAAATATTGTGTAATAAAACCCTAAGGAATATTCTACAATTTTTGGGTCCCAAACTTTATAGTTGTTGAAATAACATGTCATTTCATACCTTTTCGTTGGTTGAAGCTAAGAAACTAATTGAATTGGATAAATATTATAGAACCCCTGCATTGGTAAGAACTAATAATTTCTCTATATAAACACTTAAAAATGACCCCTGGATATTTATTAGCTCTCTTAACATATATATTTTGCAATGTTTATGCACACCTTTGTGTGTGTGTGTTGATTGTTAGTTTCCCCACTTATCTTTGGCACACCGTAGTTGTCACTTCATTCATTTCTCATATTCTCATTTCATGTATCTCTTATGTATAACATAAACTCCACATTCCCGACATGCTAGGAATGAGCATTGCATAGTCCTGGTATGTCAAGAGCATGAATTATATTGTCCTTCAAGGATTATACTAGGCCCTCCACTTCTTTATCACATATGACCCTTACCCCATCCTTTTCAATTTTTCAATGGTTGCAGCTTATATTATATGTCAATAAGATCTTAATTTGAATTTCAATTGCTTATATAAATACACAAGTATAATAGTTTATCGAGACATAAGAGGGAAATCAAGATAAAACATATTCATTATTGAAGAAGGTATTGAAGAAGCCTTAAGTGAAAGTTAGAAAAAGTAATTATTGAGCATTTACAAACACTAAAACTCACAAGTACAAATAAATTACATTTCATCGGTTTACATAACTAAAGGATTATTGCAATTGTTTGTGTTTTTCTAATATTCTTAAGGGGTCTAACAAAAATAATGATAGCTTAGTTATTACCAAGTGTAATACAAACACTAAAACAAGTCTTGTTTACATTGCAAATTTAAGTCTTAACAACCTAATTAGAGTTAGGAGAACGAACACTAATTTTATGATGTTGGATGCATAGTTTCAAAAAACTACGTCAGGTTTTAATAAGGCAAGAACGAGAAAATATAGTCTTCAAAAAATCATGAATTCTAAGCACGTTGTCCAAAACAGAGCTTTGTATTCATGAGAACATAACTTAATGGTTTTGATAAAGTCCTCCATCCATCATGAGTTTTGGGGTTCTCTATTTTAGCAAAAATCCAAGATTTACATTTGTCAAAATCTGACGACTTTTTTATCATTCACAGGAATAAGATAAGAATATCCCTTACTCTTTTGATTATTTCTATGGCCTTTAAATGATTAATTAGGTTTGATTGACCATTTTACATAATTTTTAGGTCTAATTAAATATATAATGGATCATTATTTGCATGTGTAGTATAAATATATTTATTCAAAATATATTTCTATGAAATTTCATTAAATATTTAATTATCACAAGAGGAGATATTAAGCATGAAAGTGTCTTTAAGCAAGGTTAGTATAATATTACAAATGATTCTAATGATATGTTAATGATGCTAACACATCAACTTTGAGATTGGCAAAAATATTTTGGCATATGTAATTACTTTATAAGCCTACCTTCGACTCAAAATTATTATTAATGCAAGTATTCCATACCCATTGTGTTGTTTATAAATAGCTAAAGGTTCCATACAACATTGTTAAACAAATAATTTCTATTATTGTGATATTTTTTCTCCATAAAGTATGTTAATGCTCAAGCATCACTTTCATGACTATTTTCCATGACACTATTTCCTCTATGACCATTTACTCATCTACATTGGTTATATTCACAAGGAAAAGGGACCCACAAAACATGTAAACACCTCTAGAAAATGTTAGTACTAAATAGAATGATGACAATAACATATCAAAATATGGACTCGCACCTTAAAAGTTATGCTTCCACGTTTGGAAAGATTATGGTGCGTGTAATTTCTTATAAACTTACCTTTAACTCATGTAATTATTACTAATGTACAATGCTTAATCGATCATTGTCCTCAAGCTAATTCATACATTTTGTCTACTAAAATATACATTGTTTGACTAATCTAATACTTTCATTACCTTGTCTTTTATATCTTGGACAACCAATTCCCTAAGGTGATATGTTTGGAGCTAAGAGTGTGAGATGGATTTGAATTGAGTATGTTTATGTCCAATTTTGAATATGTCCAATAAGTAAATCTAAAAATCTACGATTTTCATATCGAATAAATCCTTTAAGGAACCACGATTCTTTAATAAAAAAATGGTATCTCCCACAAATATCATAATAAATAAAGCATATAAAAATGATTCTCATAATCGGGATCTAGCAAGTAAAGTCTACAAGTATCATCTCCTTTACCTAAGATGGTGATCTAGTTATTCTAAAAAAGTTTCAATGTTATGGTATATAGATATTTATATGCCTTTTTACCTAAATGAAGTATTATTGTATGTGAGGAATTGAATTCTTCACCTTTTTGGGAAAGAATTATAATGTTGTATGTTGCATTGTTATAGATGCATGATGTGGGTGAATTAGCTAATAAAACGTGTTTTCTTACACCTTGAGCGATTCATGGCTATTTTTTTTGGTACGCTATAATCCCCTCATTATTTTATGTTAAGAACCTTAATTGCGACACTTGATCTCAAAGACATTGTTTAGTTTGAGACATCATCAAGAAAACATCTGGTGAGCACATGCACTCTACCTTCTCATGAATAATCTCTCTCGTGATGTTTATTTATTCTCCTACACCTTCACACTCTCATTCTCACACATGTTAGATGAGGTTCAAAAATTTGTTAGCAAGTGTTCATTTTTTTATCAACAATACATTACCTTTTTGACGATTGTGAACACATACACTTCTTCAACTTATCTTCATTGACATGTTACTAACATCGTGTTTCTTCTCCATCATTTCGATGAAAATGTAGTTAGGGAACTTGATTTAAGACAATCGTAGAACATGCAACCTATAGAACAAATATGACATGAATGATTAAAACATAACACAAAAATTAAAACGAACAACATTTAATCGATTTCAAATGAGGAAACGTGTAATGAAAATACTAAAGATAGATTCAAAGCAATAGATCACATAAAAAACATAAAAACAAAACAATAGCAGTAATTCACAAGTATCAAATAAAATTAGAACAAATACTCAATATTTGATAAAGAGTGGAGAAAAATATATGGCAAAAATTTCGAGGAGGCAACCTCAAAATCTCACAATAAGATATCATATGTAATATGATGATCAATTAACATCCACTAGCTTTTATATTTAGGGTGTATGTGTATTATTTATATATATTTATATATACACACACACCCTACTTAGGTTATGGTTACTACATATGCCAACCCCGCTAACAATATGCAAACATAGAGAAATGTGATATGAAAAGATAATAGATTATGTTATCCACAATTCGTGTATATGTATGTATGTATGTATGTATTTATATCACTACACATTATAGGTTAAGGATGTAACATGCCCCTACCATTGAAACCAACAATTTCATCATCATTGACTAACTATGGATACTTACGTGGGAATGTTTCATTCTCTCATGTTGCATCCTCATTTGTTAGATTCTTCCTCTTGAGAGGATACTCCTAAACTACTCGAATTCTAGGATGACCATGTCTTCCTCATCCATCTATGGTAACTCTATCTAGGATGATATGGTTGTCCAATGATCTTCTTCAAGTTGGAGACATGAAAAAATGATGTATTCATGAAGATTATGGTAATTATAGCCTATATACTACATTATCAAATTTCGCAAGATCGATAAAGAAAATATTGCTTAGGAACAAGCTTGTTATCCTTATTTTATTGTTTCAAGGACATTATATTATTAATGTGATATTCCACTTCATACCACTTCCAAGTTTGTAACATTTCCAAGTTCATTCGATTTTGTAACATTTCCAAGTTTTCCTTGAGATTTGTTAATATCTCATCTTGGTAATAAATGTGATATTCCACTACTTGAAATTTCCATTGTACCCTTAAGGAAGAGGTGGCATATGGTTGTTGGTACCCATAAAATTCCAAAAATGGGGACATTTTGGATGAGGTATGGAAGGAAGAGTTATACCACTATTTCACTATAGGCATGTAAGATGAACTCGCATCTTCCATGTTTATCTAATGAAAAGAAATGTAGATAGCCTTTGGAGATGATATGTAAAGCTATGTGTCAATTGAGTACCCAAGCATGAAAATAAATCAATCCAAAAAATAATGTTTAAGATATAATCATGGTCACTACGATATTGGGGGCAACATGTAACTTTTGGTTGTGTCCATAAAATCATATGCTACTCTTCTTGCTATAAATGGGTGTGACAAAAAGAAAATAGGCATATTTTATAAGCCTATCCACAACCATCATGATGAATTTTTTCCTTTTGATATGGATTGCCTTGTAGTGAAATCCATGTAAATCTCCTTCCAATCTTGGCTTGGAATAGATAGAGGTTGCAAACTACTTTTTGACTTAGTTATCTCACCGTTGTTTTGTTGACATACCATATATTTGGAAACAAATTTTTGAACATCCCCCTTGACTCCTTCCCAAAATAAATATTCATTTATCTTATGATAAGTCTTCAAGAATCCTAAATGCCCCCTAGTACAGATAAATGTAACTCTACAAGAACCTTCGTTTTAAAGCTAAATTCTTGCATAGATATAGTTTATCCTTTTACCATAAGGCATTCCCTTTCCAAATTTTTCTTTGATACACTAGAATTTTCTTGTAACTTACATGAATCATAACCTTTGTATCTCTATTATTCTCCCTTTCAGATCTAGAACCATCTTCCCAATCACCTTGTAAGTTGGGCATTCCACATAACAAAGATTTTGTGGGATCATTCTTCCTAGAGAGTGCATCTCGCAATACATTTTCCTTCTATTTTTTGTATTAGATCTCAAAGTCATATCCCAATATTCTGGTGACCCATTTTTGTTGTTCTTTTGATGAAAACCTCTATTCCAAGAAGTAATTTAGACTATCATGATTTGTCTTCACCTTAAAGTGTCTTCCTATAAGATATAGTGATGGAGGTTAGGTGACTCAAGTTAACTTTCTAAGCTTGAAAGAGAGGAATAAGTTCTAAAAAGGGTTTGATAATAAAAATGGTACGGAATCTGTTTAAAACTTAGGAATGGAGTTTCTAAACTTCTAGTCCGTAAAATATTAATAGGCTCTTGATATGTTCTCCCTCAACTTTGATGGAAATCTCATCATAATCGACCAAGCTTTAAGCTTCCCTCTTGATAGTTGTGGTTCATTGACACCCGGTTGCTCTTTTCAACATTCTCCTGAAAAAATAGAGAAATGATTGAAAAAGAGGGTTTCATTCATATTCTATAGTCAAACTATGACTATCAAAGACTAAATAGTAGTGTTTCAGAAAATATTAGCTTAAATCAACACATGTGCAAGCCTATGACTTTCTTCTTCACAATGTATTGATGGAAACCCAATGGATTAACAACTAGGTTTAATGTTCATAACTTGATAGTTGGTAGAAGATGATTTATAACTTCAAAACAGATTTCACCATGACGTGGGTAGAAATGCATGGTTTTTAATATGTTTAGCACCATGAACACACCCACATACTTGTATTACTCTCCCACCTCATCATTTCACCCGTGATTGCTTGAACATGAGTTATAACCCTAAAATAGGGTTTCTTAATGTGTTTGGGTTAGAGGAATGGCGTTCCGATGATAATAAGTGATAAAGCATATTAAAGAAACTAAATCTTATTACATCTCATTGTTATGTCCTAAGAAAAGTCTCCTCCCATACTCAAGCACCAACGAAGCAATGAAACAGAAAGGAAATTGTATGCAGTTTTGGGTTACATTGTTATAAGACTAAAAAAATAAGGATCTCAATGAAATTAGGTCTTAACACTCCTAGATAAGACTCAAAAACCATTCTTCATGCACTTCTATATGCTTTCTTAATCCCCAAACCAGGATTGGGCACTCACAAATAGGAAACATGAAGAAACAACACACTTCAATGATATGTGCATTGTATCAGACGTACATAGATGGTGAATTAATTTTAAAATGGTTTTTATATCATTTCTACTAAGTTTATAGACCTCTCCACATTCTTGGAACCCTAACAAAAATCATAAACCTTTGTACATTAGGAAACCATAAGAATAACACCGCACATGTTTGCATTCATAGAGAACGTAAAACTTAGTATTTCAAGGTATAATAAAAGATCAAGGAGGTATTACCAAGATAATGGACTCATATTCATATTTGTTCCGTTAATGACACCATTATGTCATGCATAGAAGCTTAAGAATACAAGAGACAATGAAGAAAAGTTATTATCCTCATTTACTTTGGACTATTGACAACATAACTAAGAAAATTCTCCACTTTTAGTCTTCAAGTTTAGACCTCCTTGCATTATAAATTGTGTTTCTTGCTTCATAGCTCCTCTCCCTCAAATCTATCCTCACTCCCCTTCACATAAAAATGATCTTTATCTTTCCTTTCCCTTAGAATTAAATTATAAAACACACCTCACTTGGTTTTTCTTAACAAAGGGTGGTCAAAATTTGTGTTTTCGCTTGAGATAGAACATGTGGTTCGAAATTGCAAGGTGAGAAATAATTTCAATTATTCCAACAATTCTCTCTTATCCTCCCATGGAAGATCATGGTCAAACATACATCAAGAAGGAAGAAGAAACACCTTCATGCCAAATAAGAAATTCAAATTTTCAATTGTGGATTTTCGTGGGAAATAAGAGGATTGAAGGATTCTAGGAGAATGTGGACATAATGGAATGACAAATAGGATTATTGACCAAAATAAGGTCCTATACATCCTCCAAACCAAAATTGTAGTCATTTATAGAACGATGCCCCTGCATCAAACACCCCAAGTATAAAAAGTTCATGAGCTCCTAATCACAAGGTCTTCAAGACTTCCACCATGCTTTGTTATCTCAATGGAGGTCATCCAAGTTGCATCCTCCACATCATGGTTCTTCCCCTTGATTAAGTGTTGAAAGTAATTTTTTCCTCTAGTATTCTTAGGCAATTTCTTGTCCAAAATATATTATTTTTTATTTTATCTATTTTAGGAAATTGTTGTTCACAATCTATGTTCATGTCATCTTTAGTCTGCATCTCGAATCATGTATGTCACTCTTCTTATAAAGATAGAGGTCTGCCACATTAAATATTGGAGATATGTCAAGACCTTTAGGAAACCTCTCCTTCCCGAGGTGCGCTAACACCTAATCTCCCTCTTGAAATTTGACTTCTCTCCTCTTCACATCAACATGTTACGTGTACTTGTTACTACCGAGTTCTAACCGCCTTTTAAACTACTCATGACGATTTATTATGGTTGTAGCTAATTCTTCACCTTCAACAACCCTTCTTTAAGATTTTCCTAAGTTTTTCAACTCACATACTCCTCTTAAGGTAATCCCAAAGACAATTTGGAATGGACTCAATACTATAATTCTATTGATGGGGGAATTGATGTATGAAAATTTAGCTTTGAGAAAGAATTTGATTCCATTGTTTACAACAATCACTTACCAAGCACATGAGTAAATCTCAAAGGATTCTATTTCTAGGAAGTCCATGTAACTTTATTACTTCTCTAAAGAACACATTGGCAATATTGGTGGCATCATTTGTTTGTTTGCAAGCTATAAAGTGAGCCATTATTAGAGAACCTATCAATAACAACAAAAATTACATCCCATAGCCTACTTGTAATTGGTAATGGTTGATACATTCCTACATTTTGGCTTCTTCCTTTAGAATATTGAAAAACTTTGCATCTTTCCACAAATTTATGAATATCATCCTTCATTCTTGACCAATGATAGACTCATTGAATTAAGCAAGATCTTATTTCTCCCTATAAGTCATGTTAAATATCCACTACATGTATCCTTTAACAACTTGTCTCTCATAGACCCTTGTGGTATGCATAACTCCTTACCTTGAACAAAAGTCCTTCTTTGATCATGTAATCCATTTATGGGCTTCTATATATGTTTATTGGACACTTACAAACATGATATGCTTCCTTGAAATTAGACTCTTGTTCATACATCTCCTTTAATGACTCAAATTTTATCACTCCAACTTGAAATTCAAGAAGAATCAAATTTCTCCTACTTAATGCATCAACTACTATGTTGCTTTTACCATGACTATGTTAAAGAACAAAATAATACATTTGTAAAAAATTCCATCCATTTCATATGCCTCTAATTAAGCTTACCTTGACTATTGACAAATTGCACATCATGATTGTCGGTGTAAATCATAAGTTCTTAGGTACTTAAATAGTATCTCCGCTTCTTCAAGGCTTGAATGATGGCATAGATGTCCTAATATTAAGTTGGGTGCTTTTTCTTGGATTCATTAAGTTTCTCATTTAAATAAGTATTAGGTTTCCTTCTTCACTCAAAGCTACCCAAATAGCTTATTCATTAATATCACAATCCTCTTGAAAGACCTTATTTAGATAAGATAAAGCCAATATAGGTTGTTTTGTTGTTTTCTCATTTGCTTCAAGCTTACTCTTGTCATCTTCATGTTTTGTTTTGCCTTCACTTCTTTGTTCTATCTTTCTCTTTATGTATCAAAACAATATAATCACTCATTCTTTTACCATTCAAGACTTTTAAACATCAACTCAACTATAAGCAGTGCAAAGAGGACCATCAAGCTTTATAAGTTGCCTAAATTGCCTTATGAATGCAATAAATTGATCCAATATCATTTGAAATTATTTCCCATCACTTTACACTATCCTTAGACCATACACCCCAATATCAAATGAATTTTAACTTGACTTCCATCTTAAGTGACTTCCTTTGTGCTTACCTTGGCCTAATTTGCTCTTCACCCTCACTTCACTATCTCTAGGATCAATAAGAAAATTTTTGAATTTTTACCTCCTATGTCTCTGCGAAGACTAGTACCTTATTAGCACCTTCAAAAAATGTTTTACTTACCTCAAAAATGGACTTAATGCACTTAAATCACATACCTTTCTTCCTTTATCAAAAACTGCTCTTGAGTCAAGCCTTTAGGTATCTACAAGGTTAGTGGGATTAAGGGGTACCCAAACCAAGAAGTGAATGCACATTCATAGGGATTCTATAATTTATGAAGTGTGTGCAAAATATCATAGATTGTCTTCTAATAATTCCTTGTCAAATTCTACTTTTGTCTTCCTAATTGTCTTGTTCTTTCCTAAGGCAATGTAGGCTTGAATCACTGTGGGTTTAGGTTTATGGGAGGAGTATTTGTAAGATCTCATAGGCATCCATAGAAATTTCTTACCATCTTAATCATGTTCCCAAAATTTGGAGGTAAATTCCTTCTACAACTCCCTATAGTTCACATTTCCACTTACTTGTTTTATACCCTTAACTAGGTCTCCTTCAATAGTATCAAGCATATAATCTTTTCTAAGGAGTCTCAACGCTAAATAAATAGCTTTTCTAGCACCCATTAGAGGGTTTTAGATGTCCATAAATTTTCATTTCCTAATTCCATCTCTAGAACATGCCCCCTTTGTAAAATGGCTCTCCTCTTAAGGTCTTGGTGTGACATCTAACCTGGGAAGTACACTATCATAGAAATACCCACTTTACACCATTGGAATCTCAATTTTTCCTTTGAATCTCCTCGAGCATCCTCTCAGCATCATTTGTACAAATTTTTAGGCTTAAATTCCTCTAATTGGGTCCTCAACCAACAAACCCTAGCCAAGCTCTCAAAGAAAGTTCCTAAGAACCCGGTAGGCAGAAAAGGCGAATAAAATACACATAGATTTGTTTCATGGAGTGAAATTTATACCTGACCTATGTCTTAACATTCTTCACACAAAAATCTTACCAATAGACTCTACAGTATCTCACGGCCATGAGGTTTCTCAAAAAGATCACAACACATTTTGAGCAAGTATGGAATGCCTCTCTCTTCAAGTGCTAGGTTATTCCTAACTACTTTTCTCAAGTACCTAAGGTTGAATGAGGGTAAATACTTGACCCACAATTCCTTTTTATCACATGCAACATCTTCTATCCAAATCTCACTCACATTTCAACTCTAATTTGCATTTTCTCTTGAATGGCATGTTACAGGTTAGTTAAAGAGGACTGAGTCAAGTTATATCTCTCAATTAAAGATTTGAAACTTAAAATCTCTTCTCAAAAGCTTGCACAACTTACTTCTTCATGGATGTAATGACTAGGAGGTACAGATGACTCTATAACGTCAAATTAACTCATTTAACTCTCACAACCCCGCCTAAGAACATAGTGGCTCTTAGATTTGCAACAAAGACAAGTAAAAATCCTTCTTGCTCCAAATCTTACATTCCCAAGGGAATCAAACCTCTGTTAAAAACATGCAATAACACCCACACCACTAAACTCTTGTAATAATTTACTATAAAATATTAACTCTAGCCTCTTACCTGTCACATTCTCCCTTACTAGTATATGTATAGAGTTTTCAACACTAAGACACCACGAACTTTCATACAATAAGTTTCTAAACACTTTTCTTCACTTGTTCGGTCTTGTCAAGCATGATTCTCACTCACCCAAGCCATAGAATCACTCTACCCTCTTCAATACTCTCACAAAGTTATTATAACAACAAAGAATGGATGGAACTAATGCAATAAGAATACATACACAAGAAATTTCACACAATTCCTTCCTAGTCTTTTTTCCTTGTTCTCATTCGAATCGGAATGAGGTAAACTAGTTACATTTTCAAATTTATATGTCTTCCATCAATTCCTAACTGAATGCACACCCTCAAACTCATTGGTCATATGAGTGACCTTAGCATAACACCAAGTTGCTTAGCTTAAAGACCAAGTCCTTGCTTCTAGACTCATGTTATGATTTCTAGTCCCTAAAGGAGACCTAAAACACTCATGTATACCTCATGCCATACTTTTACAAAGGTTTCAAGCTCCAAGAATACATGAAATAACTATACCAAGCCAAAAATGGCCTAAACATTCAAATTTTACAAATTGGAGGGAAATGCTCCATTTGAATTTTGAAGAGCCTAGACCCAAACTATCACATCTAATTGACTCTTAGCAACATCTAGGACCTATGAACACGAATACAAACCAAAATTTCATGACACCTTGACTTATTTACAAAGATGAAGTTGATGCGAGCCTACATCAACTCTCTTCACCACTATCTTCCATTATTCATCATGTTCATCCTCATACTGTCATTTAGGAGTTTTTGTAGCTTTTCCATGTTCAATAAGGGTCCTAAATAGAGGAGCTCCTTTATATACTCTCTTTTACTTTCTTCACTATTATCTTGTGAATCTAAATTCTCATTGAACATAATCCCCTACTACTTCTCCCCGAGTCTTTTAAGCTTCACTATGAGTTCCTAAATTAACAAAAATAGAATTTAATTTTAAACCATATATTTAATGTAGCAAAGAAATGAATAGGCAACAAACTACATATTTTACCTAATCAATAAGAAAGATAAATGTAAAACCCTAAGTGCAAGAGGGAGGAAAGAAGACTTAGCCCATTTTCGCAATAAATCTCGGAGTGTACGAATTGGAAAACTAATGATTCGGAAGAGCAGACTATCGCAACCGAGCCCAGAAAGTTGCAGAAGTGTCAGAACATGTTGGATAGGTGCGTTTGGACTAGGTCGGCGCCTAAGAACTATAGACCTCCTCTAGGCACCTGTGACTACAAAACTGGTCAAAATATGAATTTTACAATAACGCAAGATGCCCGTTAAATATCATCGTTAGTCGCATGTGTGTCACTGGTTGATCGTTTAACTCGCCTAAAACTGCAAAGAGAAAGAACACCTACAAAAGCCAAAAAACACATCAAATCCTGAAAAGAAAAAGATGCAAATGGAGAGTCGAACCGATCCCTTGCCACCTAATTGAGTGAACTTACGATCCGGGCATTGCACTACATTTCAAACTCCATGTAGTTATGCGTGTGTGTGTGTGTAGAATCATGCCCTATGTGGCTCTTGTGCCAGATGCACTTGAATAGCGAGTAATAGCTAGATGTAGAAGATGTAAATAGATGTGTGCATGGAAAAATGAACTTCCCTCCTATGAAGTGTATGCGAAAAATTTATTCCCTTGTACCTTGAATGATAGCTAGATGGATGCTTTAATGCTCTTAGATGCAACCTTAGGTGATGGTAGTAGATGCTTAGTACTTGGTCTTTTATTATGATCACACAACTTTGTATTTATATGATTCCCTTGTTTGAATTTTGTAATTAACCACTAAAAGGTCGACCCATAAGAAATCAAGATTCCCAAAAGCTAAAAAGACCCAAAAGATGTGAACAAGATACAAAGAGGTCGAGGTGCCCAAGAGGGGGGGTACTTAGGCGTTGGTGTCTTGGTTGGGTGTTGGTGTCCAAACTCAGAAAAGTTGAAGTGTCGAAAGTTAGACTAGGCAGTAGGGTGTGTAAGACCAAGAAGGAAACCAAAAAGAAAATAAATAGGTGAAAGACAGTGGTTAATTAGTACTTTTCTCGCTTAGGAATCATATGAATAGTGGTATGTGATCATGACCTAGAAATATACCTAAAGTGTGTGATTTAGTGTCTACATTTGCCCCCACTTTATGTTGTTGAGTGAATGATCGATAACATAAAGTAGATAAAATATGCATACCTAATAACCATGTAGATCGATGGTAAAAAGTGTGCCGAGGAGACAAGAAAAAGCGTGAAGTGAATAATATGAAGCGTGAAAGCTAGAGAAGAGGAAGTGACCCTAGGGGTGAAAGTGTGTGAGTGTACCATGTCATGTTGTACATATTGTTCATGTCGCTTGATGTTTGATGATGTGACTATTGCTTCCCATAAGGAAGGACCTACAAAAGAAAAGAGAAAAAGAGTATTTGTCATGTATGTGAAAAATTCAATCCAAATATGTAAACAGCATGTGTAAAAGTGTGTAAAATGCAAAAAAGAACATGTGCACATGATCTATGATGAGTGAAGAGTATAGAAAGGATACTAAAAATGTTGTACAAGAACGATTTTTTTGGGCGATATCACGCCAACAAACAAGTTTTTCGGGCGATGTCACGCCAAGTGTGAGTTTTTTAGGCAATCTCACGCCACAATAGAAGAAGTGTAGGGAGAAAGGTTTAGTGTTATTCTCCAACCTTTGACTACTTCCAGGTGATGTATACACCACTGCAGATGGTGTGTTCAAATCCGATCCATTTCGATCCAATTCGATCCAACGTGAAAAATAGAAAAAGGAGAAAACATGCATATTGATTGTTGGATGATTGTGTGTGTATTGAGAAAATTGTTGTTTAACTTTCCGAAAAATGTGTTGATCGAGAAAAATTGTGTAACTTCCCCCCTGGTCATAGGTGCCAAGAAGGGTCGGGGGCTCCCAAATACTCATCTTTGTGTTTGGGTCTTTGGTGTTTGTGTTGTCTTTGAACACCCAAATCACATTCTTGGCCATGTCTATGGCTGAAGACTATATTGTATCGGTACTGAACTATGTTGTACTATCACTGTAGATTGTTGAATGTGGTGACTAATTCACCCAATGTATGTCCCCCTCATTGGTAGTGCATGCGACGTCGTTGGGAGAATGCTTTTGCCCGAGAGGAGGACCGATTGCTTTGAATCGTGACGCATACCCGCATGTGGAGGGAATGTGCTTCTTTAGAAACCAAGGCACATACAAGCAAAGTGGTTGGAAAATAAATGTTAGTGCAAACAAGACAAATACGCATATAGAAGACAATGTGTAATCTAGCAAGCAAGAATATAATATAGACCGCGAAAAGTGGGTTTCAAACATAGGATATCACTCACGATGTAGCAAGACAATCGGGGCCAAAGCATCCAAAAGCAATAGTGTGCACATAATACAAAGGACAAAACCAGCAAACAATGGCATACAATGACAAATAATGACAAACAGATACAAGCAGAGTAACAAACAACCATGGTGGAAAATAGACCTGCAAAGCAAATGTTGCACATGAAGCACTCATTCGCATGTTAGAAAGAAAATGTATGTCAAATCATGTATGATCCGATATAGGAGTGTGTTAGTAAGAATAGGAAGTAGTGTAAAAGGAAACAATAACACATGTGATGTGTACAAAAGAAGATGCCGTAGAGTCGTTTGTGGGAACCGGTAAGAGTACATGTGCAAAAATCTTTGTTGCGTGGAAGGATCTATGTAAAATTTGCATTCACAACTAGAAGGCAAGTGAATGTGCATGTGTATATAGAAAGATAATGACATACAAAATATTTTTCTAGCATGTGTAACAAAGTGTACATGTAAGCATAAGAAAGCAAGAGTAAATGCGACCAAGATATGAAGTATGTTGTGGATGTGAGTGGAATGGAATGCAAAGTGAGTATGATAGGAGCAGCATGCCCCTGAGTGAATGTGAATGAGTATGCATGAGATGAGTTTTATTTATAAATGATCCTCAGGAATCAAGAATGAACCAGAGAACAAGAGTGCATCATCAGGAAATGGTTTGGATTGTGCGCTAAAAATATGTGATCAAGACAGCGTAAAGTGTGCAGAGTGTGAGTACGATGAGGTTAATTTCAAATGTAAACCCTAAGAAGTCGAGTACAAATCGTGGAACTAGAGTGCATCATTGGGTACTAAGTACAACGTGTGATAATAGATACAAGAAATATATATCGTGAATAAATAGTGCGCAAAGTGTGAATGTATAGCGTGAAAAGAGTGTATGATATGTGACAGAGAGCTAGTAGAAAGAGATGTGATGAATGTAAGCAGTGTGAAGCATGCGGTGATGTGACATTAATTAATGTAGTATACCCTCAACAATCAAATGTGAACCTTAGCACAAGAGTGAGTCATAAGGTGATGATGATACAAATATATCAAGATGTGTAAGATGTGTATAAAACATTAGATGCAAAGCAAGAAATGAAATAGTATAATTATAAGACACTTGATTATCTTTATGACAGGGCAGAATAACCATGATGCCCCCAAAATGTATGAAGAGAAGAATGATCAAGTAACATCATCTAAGATATCATCATTGTCATGGTCAAAATCGTATGGAGATGCATCAAGACTTGGTAAGCAATTATATGTGGTTGATCAAGTAAAGAGCCATTGCTTGCAAATTATACATGCCCATTATGTCTTCTTCGACAATGAAGGGTGGTAATGGACATTCGCGTGCATACCAAGTAAGATTTTGTGAATAGCAAAGAAATGAATCATTGCAAATAAAAATGTGATCAAAGGACGTGGGGAATGAAATTTCTATATGATCAGGATCTAAAGTGCCACCAATACAGTCAAGCCATGATTTTCCAAGAGTAAGTGGGGAGAGGCGAGGAGTGCATCCTACAAATATTTTTAGATGAAATACTCGGAGGCCATAAGCAGTAATGCAAATGTTTCCATGATATAAATGAGGAACATGCGATGGAGGTATGAGATCATCCAACGTGAATCCTGATCGAGCCAAGCCATCGGTGTATGAAAATAGTGTCGAGCAATTGTGATCAAATCGAATGTGTGACCAAAAATAATTATTAATGAAAAGAGTGCATGTGAAAGGAGGCATCATAGATGTAGGTTGCGTATGAGGAGATAATGAAGGTGTATGACGTCGAATGTAAGGACAACCCCCTGACAAAGCACCATAGCATTAGTAGAATATGGGAGAGGGATTCAAAGCAGATGGAAAGCATCTAATGCAAAAATGGTTCCCTCCGGTCAAGGTGAGTTGTCAGGATAGCCCATGAGTCACGGATCACGGATCGGTAGCGAGTTGTATAATAGCAGAAGTCAGAATAGGTAATGCAGTGGTTGGGTCTAAGTTGCAATATTAGAATGGGATACTATCAGCGGAAATTGCATATTCAATGCCCTCATGTAAGAATTTGACGCACCAGTGGACTATAGAAGAGATTGCTTACATTTTATAAACTCGTGGCTCTCTATCGAGTAAGAAATTATATGAAACAGGAAAATCAATGTCAAAGAACGGCGTAGGAACTATTTTAGGCCCACTGTGACAAACAAAACAATAGTGTCAAGACATGGACACGTAAAGGAAACATATGCCTGGAGAGAAATAGATCTTGGGTTGAGATTAGCTATGAAAACACCTATATTCTGAATGAATGATAAAGGACAAAGATTAAGCTCACATCCATTATCGACTAAAGTTCACTTAAAACCTCAATTATGAACGTATACTCATATATAAAGAGGAGAATCATTTTCATAAACAGATAAATTGTCAGTTGTAAGAGATGGAAAAGTGAGTTGTTGAGAGAATGCATCCACAAACGTCTGATAAACTATGTCTAGATCAATGGTAGAAGGGATGCGAGGATTAGCCAAGTGTGATAATTTTAGCTCAAAAAGTAGGGTTGGCTAACAAGAAATCATAAATTGAGATATCCATGATGAGAAGATCTTAGAAAAATGAGAGCAATGAAAGTATGAGGACCCTAAGCATGAAAGAGACGGGTTCATCGTGATTTAATAAAAATAGAATTTAAGCTAAACCCTATATTGCGAATGTAGCGACAAACGAATAAGCAATAAAGAAAAGATTTTCAATAAGCAATAAGCAATACAAATGTAAAAACCTAAGTGCAAGAGGGAGGAAAGAAAACTACGTTGATTCATAATAAATCCCATAGTGTACAAGACTAAAAGACATATGAAACGAGAAGTGCATATTGTCGCAACCAAACAGAAAATTGCATAAGCTGTTAGAACAAGCTTGGGGGCATCTAGACTAGGTCGAGGGCATTAAGGCATTGTACGCGTCCTTTAGGCGCATGTGATTGCGAAACTGGTTAGAATCTAAATTTTACAATGTCGCAAGATGTCCACTAAATGTCTTCGTTAGTCACCTATGTGTCACTTGATCAGCGAATTCACCTGAAACCTACAAAGAGAAAGAGCACCTGCAAAACCCCATAAAACATCAAATCCTAAAAATAAAATATGCAATGGGGATTTTGACTATCCCCGGTGGTCACCCAACTAAGTGAACTTACGATTTAGGCATTGCACTACTTGTTAGACTCCATGTAGTTTTGCATGTGTGTGTGTAGAATCGTGCACTACGTGGTTCTTGTGCCAGGAATAACAAGCATAGCTAAATGTAGAAGATATAAATAGATGTGTGCATGGAAAAATGAACTTCCCCTCATATAAAGTGTATACAAAAAGAGTAGTCCCTTGTCCCTTAAATGATAGTTAGATGGATGCGTTGATGCTCTTGGATGCAACTTTATGTGATGGTAATTGGTTTTTAGTGTTTAGTCTTTTATTATGGTCACATAGATTTGTATTTATATGATTCCCTTGTTTGAATTTCGTAATCAACCATTAAAAGGTGGACCCATAATAAATCAAGATGCCCAACAACTAAAATAGACCCAAAAGATGTGAGAAAGATCAAAGAGGTTGGAGGTGCCCAAGAAGACAAGGGCGCTGGGCGTTGACACACTGGCCGGGTCTTAAAGTCTAGACTTAGAAAAGCTAAAGTATCAAAATTTGGGCTAGGCGGTAGGATGTGTAAGACCAAGAAGGAAACTAGAAAGAAACTAAAGAGGCCTAAGACAGAGGTTAATTAATACTTTTTCCCGCTTATGAATCATATGAATAGTGGTATGTGATCGGGACCTAGAAATGTACCCAAAGTGTGTGGTTTAGTGATTACGGCTCCCATTGAAGCTCCTCATTATTGTTGGTTTTATCTTCCGATATATGTGTAGACACCCTAATTTCACATCTATTCTAAATCAATTAATTCCCCTTCCTCATTTCCCACAAAAATACATTGAATTAATCAAATATATTATCCATTTCAAAATCAAAAAATAACCCAATCCTCACCACATGTCATTATTCTCCATGTTTTTCTACTATTGAATTAAAAATTCAAACTCAAATCCTCACCCACCCTTCGTGGTCCCCACTCACCTAAAATCCTCCACTTATGAATTAAAAATATGATTCAAATCCTCACCCATTCTTCGTGGCCCCCACTCACCTAATCTTGCCCACATTTCGCAAACCACTCACCTAATCTTGCCCACATTTTCAAACCATGATTACTTAAATTACTCTAAGTTAATCACTCCCTCGAAAGCTATAAATATAACCTTACCCCTACCCTCTAAAGACACGGAGAATAAGCTTGAATGCCATATATAAGTTCTTGCATCCTTTAAGCAAAGAACATCCTTCTGCCTCATCCTAATGCCCAAATAGCCTCATAATCATTTTTCCCATCTAGTGGAAAGTAAGAAGATCGTTGGTGCAGGAAGGTCTTGCTCCGTCTTGAAGAAAAATACCTACATATCACACAATCGGGGCTCAATCCAAGTTTATAACCCATTCCGAGGTTTGCTACGGAACGCGAAAGAGGAGGTAATATTATTGGTATTTTACTTCCTTGTTAGTAGTGTATTTTTCTAGCTTACATTTTGCACGCTACCATTAATTTCCTAATTAGTGTTTTTATACATTCTTTCTTTATTATTGTTCGTTATTATTTCTTTTTTATGTTCCTTATGGCCTTCTTTGGTTAACCTTCACGCTTTGGGTAGTATTTTTGTTGTGTGGTGTCTTGTGGTTTATCTGCAGGTTATAACAATAATGAAACTATGACGTTCATCATGTCTTTGATCTCCTCGGTGCTTAGTATTTAGTTCTTAGTTACGATTTTGTTATTCACTCATAATCTATAGAAACACATGAATTAGTCATTGGTTTATGATCATCTTGTCTTAGAACAACCAATCCGAGAAAATGCATTTATTTATTTACTTTTGCTAAAATAATTACTTTGTAGGAAGTTAATCATTTTTTTTCTTTCATTTTAGTCAATAATTTTGTGATCTAACTCTTTCTTTCTGTTTATTGTTCTTTTTTAACTTCTTTGTCAAAATTTTAGCTTCTCAGGTGAAGTACAGAAGTTAGAAAATAAAAAAAAAGCTCTGGGACGTTTTTCTCACGTTCAAAATTTTCATTCAAAGTGCTACCGTAGCCCATCTTCCGGAAGCCATAACTTTTTCTCCAGAACTCGGAATGACTTCATTTTTTTAATGGAAAGGTATCAAAAATATATGTGCAATGAAAAAAAAATTTGATTTAGACTTACGAAAAAATTGGTTTCATTTCTTATAACACCTTTCTTTTTAACAAAAAACAACAAAATTATAAAAAAAAATTAATTTTTAATTTTATTTTATTTAACGTAACAATCTCACGCGTATGCTTTCCTCGCACTTCAAAATTGATCTTAGAAATTAGAAAGCGTGAGGCCACACAGGCTCCATGCAAAACAATTTTTTTTTTCATTTTTTTCATTTTTGCCTTACATTTCAATTTTCCATGAGAACACTTCTAGGTAACATTTTCACACTCTTCTTTCGTCATTTTTATTTTTGTGAAAACAATCATTATCACTACTTCACAATCATGATTAATTCCGATAATTATTAACATTTTAAAAATATCTATTCTAATTGTATCCGCGTATGTTCTTTTCTTGCGCCTTCGAGCGATGAGGAAAATGAGAAGCGGTCACAATTTTTTTAGTTTTTGTTCTAACATTGCAAGATCCTCTAGCTTTGTTTTCCAACTATCATTTCAATCATTATTTTCCTTTGTCATGTTATTAATATTTGTTTGATTGTTGGTTGTGTATGCTCTTTTCTGCGCCTTGAGCGATCACGAAATATCAAAAACAACCACGATCACTTTTCTAAAATTTCCTTTTGCGAGATAACTACTAATTTGTTTTTACGTAGGACCACGTCTTTCGAATATTGTCAAAAAAATAAAAAAACAAGAAAAATCCCGTAAAATACCACCATTCAAAGAAAATTCTTTGAAACAAAAAAATACGATCGGGTACACAATTATTTTTCGCTAGTAATTTATTTCAAGTTGGAAACAACCTTAAGTTTAATCACTTTATCATTTAGTTTTTGACGTAGATGAGGTGGATTTCACCACCACCAAAGCTACACCGGTGACGTGGACTTGACTACCACGCACCAACAACATTTGCATCTGCATTGCACTTTGAGACCTAGTCTCATCACAGCGTTCGGTATTTACCTCGCCCCTGCTCTTCACTTACAGGTAATGTTGTCGTGTAGCGCATGCGAGTCACGCCTAAATAGCTATAACAACGAACCCTAGGAATCGTCCATGTAAATCTTGAGGAGTTATAAGGACACCATACACATTCATCCCCCATCACCTTCCACCTTTTCGCAAAACCTGCCTTAGACGTGGTGATTCACTCCGAAGTAGGCAAGTAAGAATTGGTGAGTCTCTTCCAGTACTCTAAGGGTTCCCCGTACCAATTATGTCCCTGTACAGAATTAGGTATATCAGGACTAGTGTATATTGGAGGACGCATCTTTTTGGAGTAATAAGAGCCTGCATCCATCATTTCACGGCATACTTATATGATTGCATGAAACAAATGATCATTCCCGAAGGATCTACCTCTTAAGCCAAAAAAATTTTGATACACATGACTTGTTTGTTTGTAAACAAAATAGTTTAACATTATCATAAAACTTGGCTGATATCAATGTGTTTATTGTAAAATTCAAATCCTAGTCGTGTTCCACAACACCATTTCTCGACCAATTCAATACCAAGCAAAACGTTCAAGCAATCCCACAACAAAGATCAAAACGTCATTAGCCTGCTTCAGCCAACAACAAATCCACCATAGCTTGTTTTCAGTTATATCCAATAGATATTGAGTGACTTGCGTTCACTCCTTATCTCATCAATTGTCAGAACATCCTTTATAGCTCATTTCAAGCTATATCAAAATGACATTGGGTGACTTGTTTGAGTTCACTCATTATTTCGTCAACTGTCGAGTTTAACAAAATCCCATCCAACACAAATCCCTTCAAAGCTCATTTTGAGTTCACAATCATATTGAGATTAACTTGTTTGAGTTACTCTCCCCCCTCAACAACCTAGAGCTTGTTTAAGCCAAACCAATCAACATATTCATCATAGCTTGTTTGAGCTATATCCCACTTGTATCGAGTAACTTGTTTGAGTGTACTCCTTACATTTTCATCTGTTAAGCTTGTTTAAGCCCAACCAATCAACATATTCATCATAGCTTGTTTGAGCTATATCCCACTTGTATCGAATACCTTGTTTGAGTGTACTCCTTACATTTTCATCTGCTAAGCTTGTTTAAGCCAAACCCATCAACATATTCATCATAGCTTGTTTGAGCTATATCCCACTTGTATCCTGAGTAGCTTGTTTGAGCTTACTCCTTATAGCCTTGTTAAAAATTGATTGAGCCAAAACAAAGATCACAATAAATAGGTTGAGTTCTTCATTACACCTTTCTTCGTTTTCCCTCTCTTTCAAACATGATGAATTCACGAAAAACATCATGCAATGAACTATTAGAAAAAATTAATAAGTTGACAACACAACTCTCTCATATGGCCACCCAAAAAGTCGATCACCCAAAATGAACGATCACCCAAAAAGTCGATCATACAACCTAATGAAGATGTCACTTCACGTAAAGCTATGTCAGTTTACCCCCTTGGAGAAAGTCTCTCTAGTGTTTTTCATCAACTAAAATAGGCTAAACTAATAAGATATCTAATTACAAAACCCTTTGTCAAAGGGGAAGCCAAGTCAAGTTGGTACAAACCTAACACATACTTGTGACTTTCATCGCATTGGTGGTCATCACACGAGATAAATGTGTGTGATTTAAGAATTATGTCCAAGACTTAATTGGACGACGACGTCATCTCTATAGAACTTGATGATAATGCTCTTGCGACCAACGACACATCCAATACCACAAATTTCCATGAAGAGTTGACTCTTTGTTGAAACTCTTATATTTACTTAAATTCCACAAGATCATGACGACAACAATCAATCCTCTCTAATTCCAAACCAATCCATATCTTCTTCAAATTTCCTTCCATTAGTTCAAACATATATTGAACCTATTTTGGACAACATTCTTCTAACATCTACTTGAGCACTTGAACTTATTTCAAGACTCTCTTTCAACCCAAACATACATTGAATCTATTTTGGGCAAAAATATTCTTCAACATCTACTGAGGACTTGAACTTATTTCAAGCCTCTCTTTCAACCCAAACATACATTGAACCTATTTTGGGCAACAATATTCTTCCAACGTCTAATGAGATCTTGACCTCGCTTCAAGACTCCCTTTCAAACCTTGATATTACTGTAGACACTACAGAAGAGGTTCCATCAACAGGTACCATTAAGTTTGATTCTATTATTCCAATATTGGATCCTATGCCTAACATCTCTAGCCTTGTTGTCGAAACACAACCACATCGAGTTTGGACACTTGCAACAATGCAACCTATCGTGTCCATCATGCTTTCAACGATCGATCTTGCAAGCATCTCACCACTAATGATTCTCACCTATCAAGACTTTTATGTACATATATTCTACGAGATATGTATACCTAGGAATATCTTTACATTACCTTTTCCATATTTAATCGTGAATCATTCCTTAAATCAATCAATTAATGGACAAACGAAAGCAACAAACCAAATAATATAGACCATCATTGTCAACACACATGGAAGCTATTGGCTTAACCAAATCTATCCCACTCTTTGGGCTTACCGCACATCTTATCACACACCTACTGGAGCCACTCCCTTCTCCTTTGTTTATGGTTGGGAAGCTATTTTACATGTCAAGGTTGAATTTCCATCCTTTAGAATATCCCTCAAAGATGTAATCAATAAAGATTATTATCGACACTCACACCTTAATGAACTTGAGCTTCTTGATGAAAAACAACTTAATGCCCTAGATCATCTTCCATTCTATCAAAATCAGCTATGGCATAGCTACCATAAAAAATTCAAACCTAGAAAATTTAAGGTCAATGATCTTATTCTCAAAGAAAATCGAAAGAACACACCAAAAGACAAACAAGACAAATTTGAGCCCAACGAAATCATAAATAATTTTGGGTTTGGAGCTTTTAAATTGGCCATTGACATAGGCCAAGTTCTTGACAAACCCATGAATGCATTCCATTCAAATAAATTATATTCTTGAAAGCGCACTATATTATGGGAAACAACATGTACATTGTTCCTTTTGTCGTGCTTATCTCTAAATAAATCTATTCATTTCCATTGGTAAACATTTTCATTATCAAAATCACATCTTCATATTTATCATCATGAGACAAGTGCTAATATAAATCCTATTAAGTTTGTAAGCGTCGTACTTCTTCCATTTTCATTCACTTTCATCTATGGTCATACCAGAAGCTACTTGGTGGTAATATATTCTCTTCAAAGACATTCTCTCTTTTCATAATGAAACTCTAAATTTCTTTACCGGTTTGTTTGGTCATCCATCTCGGTTTCGATGTTGAACTCTCGCGTCCTACTAGTCATGTGGAAATTTGAGATTGGGCGACGTTTCTTCCTAAATATAAAGCACTATTGTAAAAAAATCCATCAATTCAATACCTTATGTATAATTCATCATCACATCTTTCGTCCTTCATAGTCTTTGGTGTAAAGCCCCCTTCTTCCTAGTAGTTTGAGATTGGGAATGGAGGAAGGTGCCCTTACTCGTCTACGTCTTGTCTTCGGTGATAAACCCTTGCCTCTTACAAGTGGCATGCGGAAAAGTGTAGAGGATCATTCTCATAAAAGCATACAAACATTGCAAAATATTCTAAAAAAAAAAAAAATAAAAAAGGGAATTCACTCGCTTATATTTTGTCTTTGGTGATGAGGTCTTGCTTCTCACTAGTAGCGTGGGCAAGCATAGGGAGTCATTTCAAAAATACAAAATCTTACAAAGTGCTTGCAAATTATAAAATCCCTAAAGAAGTATTTTAGATGCCTAAGTGAAGAAAGAACTATCCCTTCACCTCATATATTACCAATCAGCGAGTCACATAATTGTTTAAGTCTCAAAGCACGTGACTCATAAAGTGAAACCCATTTTGAAACTAGTTCGGTGCCATTATGAAGAATGGAGTCATAATTTCTCAAAGGGATTGTTGTTAGCATTTGTCTCTATATTCATTATCTACCTCCTACGTCCCTTGATTCTCGTTTGATGAGCCCACACAATTACTAGTTGTGTGGAGTCAAGAATGGAGCTGGAATTATTTTCATCATATCATCACCACCATATCCTGCCAATGGAAAGAGAATTTGTGTTATTCTGAGCATAAGTTACAACACGGAACACGGTACATACGGATAATATCCATGTTTATCGCCTCTCAAAAATAAGTCTGCACTCTGGTCCATAAATTGCCAATCACAGTGTAAAAATCTACAAACATTTGAAAATCGTCAAAAATCTAAAAACAATGTAAAAATCCAAAAACATTTGAAAATCATCAAAAATCTAAAAACAGTGTAAAAATCTAAAAATCTAAAAACATTTGAAAATCGTCAAAAATCTAAAAACAATGTAAAAATCTAAAAATCTAAAAACATTTGAAAATCGTCAAAAATCTAAAAACAATGTAAAAATCTAAAAATATTTGAAAATTGTCAAAAACCCAAAAACATTAGAAACAATCGTCCAAAATCCAACAAAAAAATTAGAACTCGTCAAAAATCTAAAAACATTAGAAACACTCGTCAAAAATCCAAAAACATTAGACAGAATCGTCAAAAATCTAAAACCATTAGCAAGAATCGTCAAAAATCTAAAAACATTTGAAAATCGTCAAAAATCCTAAAAACATTAGAAAAAATATATATATATATATATAATAAAAAAATCCACAAAATCACAAAAAAACTCTAAAATAACCAACACAATTTAACCTTTGAACTATTATCCCCAACGAATGATCCAATCACCTTATGACTACCAAATTCAAACCACTTCTCCTCGCGTGAATCCTCACTTGGGGCAAATCTGGCTCTCATTGTTTCCTTGTTTGAGGACAATGACCTAATACTTTACTATGTCCTCGTTCCCCTGGCTTGGGGGCACATCCAATCAATCCTCACTTTGTGGAACACGTTAGGGACATGTTTATTAGTTCTTGTGTTGCATTATTAGTTGTAAATTATCAATTACTTTCTTGCATCTTGATATATTACAATGGGCATCTTAATTTTATGTATCTGGTGTTCTCTCTAATATTCTTATGTTATATGATTGCATGTCATATTGGGGCATCATACTTTCTTGATGGCCTCTTTTATGCTCTCTTCCATTTGCATATCGTACTAGGGCATCAAACCTTTTTGATGGCCCTTGTCTATGCTATCACGCATATTACAGTCTAGTCATCCTGATCTTTTATATCACGATGCATCTTATTATGTGCTATATTAAAATTAAGATGTTTTTCGTCACGTGAGTATCTTCCTGCATGATCAACATCTTACTTTGCACCCCATCCATTCACCCATACTAATACATTCCCCAGTTTGGGAATCCTACTTGATCACCGTTGCAGTTTATGAATCCTACTTGACGATATTTTTAAGTAGCATTCTCTATCAAGCAGCCTCCTCCTCCCCCACCATGCTCACAATGTATTTGCTCCATTCATCCTCGCTCCTCATTTTTACTCCTCTGCCACTTATCCCCATATTACCCTTCTCACCATTCATGTCCCCTCTCACCCATTTGTATTCTTTCATTTCACCCTTTTGCTTCCCACTTCACAATCTTACTTAATAACCCCTTCTATATGGAATCCTCATTGGAGGTTTACCCTCTCTCTAAGATCTTCCCGATGTAGAAGTTTCTTCACCACCTCCCTCTTATCAAAAACAATCACCACCAAACACATATTCCCATTCCACCTCTTCGCTTTCCATTCTTACATCATTACTCTCACCACGCGGGCATCCCGATTAAGGATTCCCCTCACACTCTCCGCCCTCTACTACATATATTCCTTCATCCATTCATGTTACACTCATTTGTTTCTTTCTTTCTTATTATCACCTCATCTCATTTCATATACCACTCGGGCATACCTCACTCACTCTTTTCTCATCCTTCCCTAAATCCGTCTTATGCCCGGTCATCCTACTTACACGCTCTCGTAGTATGGCAAATTCACTTGAGGTTCCCCTTGGTCCATTTTGTCATACCCTATTCCCACCAACTCTAACATCATCGTTCTTCATCTTCCACTTGGCGATCTTACTTAACCATTAAAATTTTGCGTGTCAATCTTACTTAAGAATTCCACTTAAGGTTGATCTTCCTATGGCCTTCCCCCATCCCATCATATTTCCCCCACCTTATTTCTTCCGCCTCTCATCGCGATCATCTTCTTGACCTACCATTCCACCCCTTTTCCCCGATATCATATTGTCTTTCTCCTTGCATATCATCCATGTCGGTTAGGTGATCCTACGAAACCTCTCCAAGAACATGACGATCTTACTTAAAAATTCTCTTAAGCATGACATGTCATCTTACACTCGCCCATCACTCTACAATCTCACCATCCATCTTTCCTCTTCATTCCCCATCATCATATCTTTTTACCACCACTATCACCCTCCTCTGTTTGTGCAATCTTACTTAACCACTCACCCGACATGGCGATCTCACTTAAGAGTCCCTATTAAGGATGATCTGTCTCCTTACCATTCCCCATCACTACGCACCCTTCACCATTCAATTTATCTCGGCATTCCCCATTATCACATTCCTTTCACCTCCTTTTTGATTATCCCAAACACCACTTCTCACTTGACCACTTGTCATCTCCAATTTCACTCGCAGCAATCTTATTTAACCACTTCCATCACATGACAATCTTATGTCAAGGTCCTCCCTACACTTAACTTGTCATCGTGAACTTCTCCCCGCCTCATTCTTCATTCACTTTGTTGATCGCTTCTTCCACCTAGTATCTCCTACTACCCACTTTGTCCTCTTACTCCTATCCTTTCTCCACATATCCTCTTCTGACATACATCTAATCTCTTCCACCTACTGATCTTGTTTTTACCGCCATTTTCCCCTTCTTGATCCATCATCCTTCATACCGTTTCTTCCCATTCTTTTCATGTCTTGGTTCTTCATCCTCACTTCGTTCATCCTCATCACCCGCATCCTCTCCTCACTTTCACCTAGTCCCAACTCATCCCTCCCATTTTCTTTACTCTTTCCACTTCATCTTCTCAAATTCCCCCCACATTTCTACCCACACACGCATTCGCCATTATTGTTAACACTCCTATATCATTCTTTCATCATCATCTTCTCTTCCCGCGCTAATAATTGTAAATGGGTTTTCCTAAAAATCATCAATCCTTATTCCGCACGACCTCATTCACTCCCTTGGACCTTCAGAGTTTCCCTTCATTCATTCCCTCCTCTAAGCCCACCACTCATTGTAAAGGGTTTTCCCTAACGTCCCTTTGTCGGTGTTACCATTTCAATCCTCATTAGCTTTCTCTTTTTCTTCATTTTTCTTTCACCCTTCCCCACCACTGATTATAAAGGGGATTTCCTAACATCCCCTCATTGGCATTGTTTCTTCTCTCCCCCATTCTCTTTTCTCCCTATTCTTTTCCCTCAATCCCACCCTTTCTTATCGCTTATTACCTATCTCTCCATCTTCTCTTCGCCCTCTTCAATATCTTTATTGTCTTCATCATACATCCTTTTTCTATTTTCTCGTCATCCTAGTATCCTCATTTCATGCATCTCCGCATCTTTTCCAATCGATGACATTCCTCCCCTCTTTCTTCTCGAACATTCCTTATATTATTCCCTTTCCATTTATTACCCCCTTTCGTATTCCCTTCCTTCTACATCATTTTCTTTGTTATCCTCTTTTCTCTCCCACCCCTCATCTTATTTCTCTTCCTGTATCGTCTTCTTCCCCTTTTTCCATCATGTTTCCTCCTTACTTCCCCTGTCGATAACTGGCTCTTGGCGTTGTCCTATTTTTTTTATCATACCACCCTCCCATATGCATCTCCATACGATATGTTCCATATTCTTTGCTTTGGTCTTCCTGCAATGACACGATTCCTTCAATTTTCTCCTTGTATTCGTTTTATCTTCCTTTCCTCTCCCCTAATTTTCACGTTTTGCTTGACCACTTCTCCTTTTCTCTACCACCCCTACCTTTTCGCTCATTTTGTATCTATTTTCTTCTTTTCTCTCCTCTTTTTCACACTTTCCTCACCCCTCATAGTTTCTTTTTTCTCCATTCTACTTCTTCTTCCGTACTCTTTCCATTTTAATTCATTTCACCCACTACTCCCACCTCGTTTTCTCCTTCTTATTTATCCTTTCCGTTTCTGCTTTTCTCGGCTCTATCATTTATTTCACTTCCACGCATCCCTCTTTACTATCTTTGTTGCTTCCTTCATTTTGCACATCTCTCTATTTCATTCATTCACCCTCCTCTGTCATTCTCTTGTTTTTACCTTGTTTGTCCTTCATCATTCCCTTCTTCCCCTATCATCCCTCTCTCTTATTTCTACCTCTTTCATTCCTTTTTTCCCCTCCCCTATCTCCCTTACTCTTCTCATAATCAACCCCCAATCCTATCCATTCACTTTTCTCTTTCCACACACCCTCACACCTAGCATTCAAGGTCGATTGAATCCTTTCTCCATTTCCATAAATCACGGTCATTCCAAAGTATCTTCCACTCCATTATCGTCCTCTTCTCTGCATAATTCATTTCTCATCTATTAGAGAGTTATGTCGTATATTCCATTCTCGTCAGTCCTCTCGAGGGGGCATCATCACATCTATCCATAATCACATCTTCTCATGACATTTTTGTCTTGAAGGATACTATGACATCCGTCACTCACAACTTTCTATTCTCCCAACAAACATTCACTCTACCTTTTGCTTAAGAAAAGTAGATTGAATTCTTCCCCCATCCCGTCTACTTTCTTTGAAAGGACACTACTTTCATAATACCCTTCCAAAGAGGCGCAAATGTAGACAACCTAATTTCACATCTGTCATAAATTAATTAATTCCCCTTCTTCATTTACTACAAAAATACACTTGAATTAATCAAATATAATTTGATTAATTATCCATTTCAAAAAAAAAATAACTCAATCCTCACCACATGTCATTATTTTCCATGTCTTTCTACTATTGAATTAAAAATTCAAATTCAAATCCTCTCACACCCTTCGTGGTCCCCACTCACCTAAAATCTTCCACTTATGAATTAAAAATATAATTCAAATCCTCACCCATTCTTCATGGCCCCCACTCATCTAATCTTGCCCACATTTTCAAACCATGATTACTTAAATTACTCTCTAAGTTAATCACTCCCTAAGGCAGCTATAAATATAACATTACCTCTTCCCTCTAAAGACACGGAGAATAAGCTTGAATGCCATATTTAAGTTCTTGCATCCTTTAAGCAAAGAACATCCTTCTACCTCGTCCTAATGCTCAAATAGCCTCATCATTTTTTTCCCATCAGTGCAAAGTAAGAGGATCATTGGTGTAGAAGGTTTGCTCCGTCTTGAAGAAAAACACCTACATATCACACAATCATGGCTCAATTAAAGTTTCCTAACCTATTTCGAGGTTTCTTCTAACGTGAAAGAGGTGGTAATATTATTGGTATTTTACTTCCTTGTTAATAGTGTATTTTTCCTAGCATACAATATGAAATATCTTCACTCTTAGCCTTTTAAATATATTCATAGTTTCATATTCATTTGTTTTGCTTCTTGATATATGCACCTTTGACATCACTAAATTATACTCTCGTTTTTCATAATCTTGACTTAAGAGGTTCAATAGCTCGGCTTTTGCCATCTTAAATATCTTTTTCACCTCTAAGAGTTCTAATGACTATGTGCCTTGCATGATTAACTCCCTATATCAACTCTTCTTCATTATTATCATCCATTTCATTTTTGTTCCCTTCTTCATGCTCCGAAATCTAAGTGACTCGGTTTTAGCTCCACCTCTCTTTCTTGTACACACCAATGGTTCATATGAATTCTCATCTAATTTCATGAGTTCTTGAAGTAACTCATCATCCTTAGATTCCGCTTTATTCATACCTCTATTAAGTATATTATTGTAACTATATCCCTTGATCTCGTTTCTTCATCGTCATTACACACTATGAGTTGTGGCATGTTCTACTCTCTAATTTTTTCTTCATCATGTGCAAAATTATGTATTTTTTCATGATTTATTTCTTCTTGAGTTTTTCTTTCAAACACAATCATAGGTGTTCCTCTTATTATTTTTTCGAATGATTTATCTTGAACTTGGTATCTTCTTTATTTTTCTTTCTTGTCTTTTAAGTTTTGGTCAAGATTACCCCCTTTTAGCTCAATTGTTTGTCCTCTAGAATGAGGATGTTTGACTCTTCTTCATTACTGATATTTCCCATTTGTTTCACCTCCACAAGCACTTCATTAGGTGTTTTATCTTCATATCTTCTTGTTTCAACAATAAGTTGAAGCTTTCTAGAAAGAAAGCAATATAAGGTAATTAGTTAAGGAGGAATACCTTTGAAGCAAAGGTGGAAGGTAGAATGCACTCGTTGTTAACGTTATCCAAGCTGCTCGTAGAGAACTCCTTTTTATGGGAAGGACTACATGTAAATATAAATCAAGACTACAAAAGAGTATTAAATAGCATATGACAGTGGTGGGTACTAGCGTATGTTAGATCAGGAAGCGTGATGCTTCCTAAAGAGGTTGGCGATCCTTTGTTTAATTTAACCTAGATAGGAAAGCGCAATAAAAATGTCCTATTCTAATGCAATGATTTAGGTTTCTCAATACAAAACAATATGCTAGAATTTAATGTTAAATATGAAATGTATCACTAAGTCTAATGAAACCAAAGGTTTGTTCGGGCCGAGCGGGGTTTTGGATGTATGGTAAAGGTTTGGGACTGATGAGGTGAGGTCCGGGTTGGTTTTGGTTGAATAGAAGGCTTGTTGTTCTAAGGGTGTAAAATAACACGAGAGGCCGGTATTGGTCGGGTGGACCGATGTCGATATAGCGATGAAACCAAATGAAGTAAGGTAAATCAACGTCGGTAGGGGCAATGGGTGATAAATTAATAAAAATGGCTTTTTATCCCCTCTGTGATTGCACGAGAGAATGATGAAGGTGTGGTTAGGCTCGTAATATGGCTAAAAAGACTCAGGAATGTAGAGGAAGATGTTAAGAAAGGTGGAAAGACTTGAAATGGTTGGGTAGGTGGATTGGTGGGAAGATGGAGATATTCGGGTAATAGCATAAATGGAAATACTGAAAGAAGTAAAAGATCTATGGTAAATTAAGCATAGATGATGAAAACCATGTTACTTACATGTTCTTTATGAAGATCTCGTGAACGAAGGTGGTTGGTGGTTGATAGGCGAGGCGATCGTTGGTTGATGTCGTGGCAATGCATCTGACCTATGTCTTCACGTGGATATTCCAACGCTACGAAAGAGAACATGTTGCTTGTGTTTCACTTTGTTGTTGTGTCGTGCGTCGTTTGGATGCAGGAATGGCTTTGACACTCATGCTTGATTTGATAGAATTCCCAAAAGCTGAATGACCAACCATGTAAAGAGTTGTAAAGTTGTATATAAAGGAACAAATGGCGGTTTAAGTGACCAACGTCGGCGAGGATAAATCGGCGTCGATTAGGGTGAATAGTCAAAGTTACCAAAAATAGCCTGATCTTTACTATGTTTGGCGTGATTTTGATTGTTAATTCGGGTCTTAAGTGAGGGATGGCGCTTAGATAAGTGGGAGTGTTGTTGGAGAAGGAATCGGACTTTAATTTTAGGGTTGAAAATAGTCTCAATTGTTTAAGATAAGCAGAGACTCAATCTTAGTGAATTAATAGGCGAGGAATAAGTCCATGGTGAGGTGTCTAGGTGAGATGTAAATTAACTTAATTAAAGTAATTAAGTTAATTAATAATAAGAGGATGAATATTAATTTGATTGTAAGTAATTAAATTAATATGAATGTGGGGTAAGGGGTCATGGTTAGGTGAATACGTTACGTTAATTAATTAAAGCAAACAAAGGGGAGTGTGACCCAAATTTGGTGTCTACACTTCTTTCAATGAGCCTGCATAATGGCCTAATTGCTTCGTTAATTAAGGCACTCTCTAATTCCCTCATCTCATTATGACGGTAAACCTATATTCACATATTCAAACAAAATAATAAAAGTAAAATATTGAGGTCATATTACCTCATCAATTTTTTCTTGTAATAGTTCTTCTCCTTCTTGTACTCATTCTTCTCTCATGTTTCCAATGAGACATTCTTTCTCCTTAGTCTCTTCTTCTTCATCTCCTAACATCACTCCCTCTTCATATAACAAATATCTTCTTTAAAGTCTTCCTTTGTGAGTGTTTTAGTTCTCTCAAGATGTTTACCACATTCTCCTTCCTTCCTTTAACATATATAGGATCCTCCTTGAGCTCTTCATATGAGAAATTTTATACCTCATTCTTGAGTTTCTTTGTTAGGAAACTTTTCTTTCCTCTTTTTTCTTCTACGGGTAGCCCTTCTCTTTTCCGTGAGTAGCTCATAGGACACATAACTCTCTTCTTAATCTTTAAAACAAATCATTTTCCCTCCTACTCTCTATCATGAGCCTCAATTCCACCAACATTCCCTTAAGTTTAGCTATCTCTTCTTTTATAAAAACATCCTCTCTCTTCGTTGTGTCATTCCTCATACATCTTCCTCTCACCTAAGCCATGTATTCACTATTTTTATTTTCTCACTCTTTCTCTCTTTTATCTATCTACTTTTGACAACCTTCTCTTCCTTTTTCCCTTTTTCAAACCTCAATATGACTTAACAAGGCTTTTAGAACTTTCTCCACCTCTTATGCCTCACATAAGGTCTCGACCTCGTCTTTTGACACCTACTTCTAAGTCTTTTCCACATTGAACTTATAAGATAGAGAGGTAAGTATTGTTAGAGAAATGGGAGGCAGGGTAGAATTGAAGTAGGTGGGTTGAAGATATATATAGCTAGAAATAGGCGAGTATGGATTAGAGCAAAGATCGACGGAGAGAAAGTGATGAAATAGAACATGGGGACTTGTGTAGGCTAGATAAAATGGATGATAGATTAGCGAAATAGTTAGGAATTAGATAGGTAGGTAGATTAATGTGGGTGTGGGGTGGGTGGGTAGGTAGGGGGGGTGAAGAAATAAGTAAAGAAGGTAAGTACTTAACATTGTTGAGTTTCATGGATACAGGCACGCCATCATATTGTGATGTGGGATAAGGTCCCACCATTATTAAAAAAAAATGACCTAGTGTCACGAGAGAATAAGTGGACTCATATGCGAGAGGATGGATTGGTTAGGATCGGTGTGGTACAGGCGGATCCGATGGGATCACGGTCTTATGGTCACTTTCATCGATAGATGGGATGTGCGACCAACACATTCCATCTATTTGGGGGCGAGATGATGATCGCGTCGGAGGTTATATACCAAAGTATGTGTTTACTGATTATTGGGGAGCCTGTTTATTCATTGTTAGCAGATGAGGCTTTTAAGGCGATGATTACAATATTTTGGGAGATGGCGAGTGACCTGACTAAGCACAATGTCCAGTCTTGTATATGGGGCTCTGTATGTTGCACACCCGCAAGAGGCTCGGTTAGCAATGTTGATGATGGTTGCAGTGGGATGTTATGCACTCCCCGACTCAGAGGGTGGCCGATTTTTTAGGGGATTGATGGGAGTTCTATGAGATATGATTGAGGATCGTGTCTATTTTGTGTGGGTGTCTGCATATCTAGCACAATTATACAGGGAGTTGTGGGCTTACGAGGATGTGACAGTATGGCATATGTTGTACATTCCTACTGCACTATTGGGCGTATGAGCACATAGTGATTGTGCGCCCATGGGGATTACCGATAGCAGATTGGCATCATGGTGGTTAGAGGGATGGATATAGGAGATGGGTGGTAGTAGGTGGTCATCCATGAGTGGAGGAGGAGTGCACGACGTGGATTATTACAGATGTCAATGGAGGGTTTGTATGCCATGGACATAGTTTGGAGACCCTATGTTGGTTTTCCCGCATATAGAGGGATGGCCTAGGAGTTATAGGGTTCTACAACTACTAAGGTGGATATAGGGTAGGCATGTTCTATGAGAGCACAGATTGATGGATAGAGTATGACGCCGATTCAAACTACATCAGGATGTCTTTGCCACCATTCCCATAGTACCGCAGAGATGATGTGGAGAGACCATTGTCTCCACCTCATCCTACATAACCCATGGGATAGGAGGAGGTGTCCGTTGATATCAGAGTTGGATGATGTACGGGGACACTGTGGCATATAGCCAAGTCGTGGGTAGCAAGATTTACGGGAAGTATCGCCACAAGGTGTAGCCAAAGTCGGCCAGGATTTAGCCATGGTGATGGTGCAGAGAGATGCACTATAAGGACATGTGAGCACTTACTCAGGTGTATAGTTGACAAAGCACACAGCAAGTGGCCACCTTGTACAGAGCGAGGTGACTACTTTATAGGGTAGGTGACAGCTAGCTCAGGCAGCACATGTTCCTACACATGCTCCCATAAGGGATGGAGCACGGGTAGCGGCTCTGCACGCACAAGTCAATAGTTTACAGAGACCACAGCATCTGCTCAGCAAAAATGCGACCTTACGAGGCCCAGTAGTAGTAGCTTTACAGTATTGGCACATGCACAGGACAGGGGTCTCGTTTTATAGGCACCCACACCAATACATGGTCCCTTAGTATTGGCACAAGGACAGGGGCCACTATTGTTGGGGCAGGGTTCACAGGTTAGAGATAGGCCCATAGTGCGACCCAAGACTATATCTATGGCTAGTTTTAGGGATGCCTGAAATGAGGCTCATTATTATCGAGGATCGGTGAACTGACCACATCGGTATTGATGTCCCATCATATGTTAAGCACAAGGCCCAATGGAAGAAGTGAGAGGACCGAGTCCATGACTCACATCTTAGGTAGCGACAAGGGGTCGTCGGCCCCGAGAGAGGGGAGGTGGGGGTGAGGTTACCAACTCTCATAGGCTAGTCCCAGATGAGGGAAAGGAGGAGGAGATGGTGGGAAGAAACAGAGATACCAGTAGAAGGTACCGGCGAGGGTGGAGAGATGTTGGCGAGTTTTTGAGATACTTTGATTATTTATCCCTATGTATATATGTATTGATACACAAACACTCCCTTTTATATAGTTGATGATGATTATTGGACTGATGATGTACTTGTTTTCATTTACATTGTTATTGTTATATTATGGAAACTAGGTGAGTTAGGCATGGTTGAGTCTAGGTCATTTAGGCATGGTTGAGTTAGGTGTAGGCATGGTTGAGTTAGGTATAGGCATGGTGGAGTTAGGTGTAGGCATGGTGGAGGTAGGTAGGCATGGTGAGGAGTAGGTGTAGGCATGATGAGTTTGAAAATTTTCAAGTTACTTGATTTTATGGAAATGATGTGTTGTAAGTATGTTGTGTTTAAATTTCCAAGTAATTGATATCATGGAAATGTTAAATGATTGATGTATGATATGGTTGAGGTTATAAAATGGTAGGTATGATGAAACAATGTATGATTTTGTGATATATTAATCTCCAAGTTATTGTGTAAATGGAAACTAACTAGGTTAGAATGTGAATGTAAAGGGGGAAAAATGGTTAGGGGTAAAAGTGGTCGAGCTAACCTCCAAGGGCCCCATGCCCTAGGAGTGCTTGCCTACATAGCCCTGAAAAAGGGCCTCAGGATGATGTAGTTCTCCCATAAGCTAGGGAAGAATATGATGGGGTAGATGAATGGGTCGGTAGGTTTTAGGCATGATTGAGTCTAGGTCTTTGAGGCATGGTTGAGTGTGTAGGTTATTTTAGGTATGGTTGAGTTTTAGGCATGGTTGAGTTTAGGTTGAATAGGCATGGTTGAAGGAGAAGAAATCCCATAATGTAGGTGTCGAAGGTCTAGTCTATGTAGTAGAAGAATCAATAAGTAAGAAAAGAGATGAATGGTAAAAGAGGTGGAATGCTCTAGAAGTGGCAAGGACCATAATGAGCATACCGAGGATGGGTTGATGAACTTAAACCCCTAAAGGTAGTGCATGATTGACTATTCTAAGGGTGAAGGAAGTTACATGATCATGAAATGTCACATTTGTGGCACATGTCCCTTGAGTAGGTAGAAGATAAGAAAGAAAGGAAGATGAGGTGAAATGGGTTGTTTAGTGTAACCTTGTTGTGAGACAACATGCCTCTTCTGCAAGATACCCAAAACCTAAAATAGGCAAGTCCATGATGAAAAAGTTGTACTTCTCTTGATTTTTTGTATTTTATTTTTTTTTTTTTTTGATAGATTGATCGATGTGGGAAGTCTATGTGGGATAAATAGAATGACTCCTTGAGGTCTTCGTGAAGTTGATCGATGTGGGAAGCTTCAAAATATTTTATTTTTATTTTGTAGAAATAGTCTTCTTTTTTTGGATAGACTACGTATATAATATGGCTAGCTTTGTATAGTTGTCCTTCGAGGGAGTAGTCTATTTATAGCAACAAGATAGAAAGATAGATGTCCTTTTTGAGGGAGTCATCTATTTTCCAAAAGTTTGACTCAAGGAGTTGAATTTGAAAATCCCATATATTACTTTTGAACTTTTTTTTTTTTGGACTTTTAGGTCATGAACAAGACTATAAAGGAGTATAGGCTTCTTTTATGAAGGAAAACCATACACACAAGAGGTTAGCTATAAAATAAAGGTTTTAAGTGATGAACAACCATGGGATTCCATCTGAAAAGGATGAAAAGTATCCATGAGAATCATGCCATGAGTAGAGTCATGGTACTCATATTGAAGATAAGGTTGAAAGGTGATGGATAATCACATGATTCTTGTTTAGTCATTGATCCTTAAAATAGGTAAGTGGAAGGTGAAGGTTCTCAAGGGATGAGTGTTTAATAGAAAAAGGTGATATAGGACTTGATTCAACAATAGAATGGTCAAAGATGCAAGGCATTGAGGGGCTTAGGTTTGGGTTTACCTTGAGGAAGATAAATGATAAGCACCTGATCCATAGGCATGAGTAATGATATAGGGTCAAGCAATTAGGAAATTTGCCCCATTTATTTTTTCTCTTTTGTTACATGTTGATTTTCCTTTAGACAAGATCACGACCTTGAAGGTTCATTCTTGGACATGTTTATCATAGGCACATGTTTGATACATTTTTGGTAGATTTGAAGGTGATCGAGAGCATTTAGATGACATTCATCTAATAACTCAAGTTGTGCCAAATGGTCTTGGAAAAAATCATCATCGTTGAGCATATCTTTGAGTGAGATATGAAGAGATGGAATTTGGACTTTGAGAGGCAAGACAACCCTATGTATCGTAGACCAAAGAGAAAGGTGTGGCAAGTAGTTGAGGTGTGAATACTAGTGCGATAAGCCCATAAGGAAAAAGGAATGTGTGTGTGCCAATCCTTACTAGTATCATCAACCACTTTCATAAGAATTTTGTTTAGGGTTTTGTTAGTTGATTCAGCTTGGCCATTTGTTTGAGGATAATAAGGTGAAGAAAAATTGAGTTGAATGTGAAGGCATCACAGAGTTTCCGTAGGGTTTTGTTTTTGAATTGTTTTTTTTTATTATCAGTGATGAGGTGGTGAGGAACACCAAAGTGAAAAATGATGTGATGGTTGATGAATTCACATATTTTCTCATATTTTGTAGAAATGAGAGGTATAAATTCCACCCATTTAGTGTAATATTTGGTAGTGGTAATAATCCATTGATGATGTTGGGAAGAATGAGGGTTAATCTCTCGACAAGATCCAAACCCCATTGAGAGAAAGGCCAAAGGTCTCGTGCGACTTGTAAGGTGTGACTAGGGGTGTGATGAAGATTAGCATGTTGTTGACATTTCACACAACATTTGACATAGTCACAATAGTCTTGGTTTAGGGTTGGCTAGTAATAGCCGAGGTGAAGGATGCACTTAGCAAAACAATGAAGCCACTGAAATGACCTCAAATCCCATTGTGAACTTCCTTGATGGTGTATGGGATTTCAAGAACTTGTAAGGCATCGTAAGAGGATACCATCAGCCACATTTATATAGAAGACCACCCATGATGACATAGTAGAGAGACACTTTTGAGGAAGGCTCGTTGTCCATTGTGAGTAAGATTTGGAGGTAGAATTGAAAGGGAAAGGTAGTCAACAAAACTGCTTATACCAAAGGTCACGTGGGTTAGTTTCAATGTTTCCTACAAAGTTAACATCTCGGAATAGATAAGAAGGTGATTGTAAACACCTTTTATGTATATGAAAAATTTTTGAGTCGGAGAGGTGAAGAAGTAGGTATTTGAGAAGCGAGACAGAGGCCATGGTGTCCTGAATTTTTAGTGGAACACGGGGTGGTTTGAAGTTCATAATGGTCAAAGGTAGTCAAAAGCATGTCAACATGATGTTTATACTTTTGAAGTATCTCATTACGACACTGGTATATACCATTGACTTGGTTCACAACTTTTGAGAGTCACCAAAGATATTAATTGATTTAACATCTAAGGCTATGGTAGTTTGAAGACCTAACATGAGTGCTTCATATTGGTGATGTTGTTAGTAAAATCAAAATCTAGTTTGAAAGATAATGGCATAGGCTCACCATCAAGAGGAATGAGGATAACTCTGCACCACCCCCCCCATTTGACATTTGGAACCATCAAAGAATAAGGTCATCTAGTAAATGGTATCATCCAGGGAGAGGGTAGCAATGGATTCATCAGGAAGTCAAAGTTAGAAGATTGGTTTCTAGAGAGAGAGGTGCATCTGCATGAGTTGGTCGAAATGGTTTTTCCTTTGACAAATTTTTGATGGATGAATTCAAGATCTAGTCTGTAAGAAGCATGAGCCAAATGTGAAAGCACATTGATGTTGGTAAGGCTTAGCATACATGTAATGTAAGGGGTCAATATTGGTGACAATGAAGGTTTTTTGGTTGAGTAGGTAATGGAAAAGTTTAGTGGTGACAAAGACTAAGGCTAGGAAAATTTTTTTGGTGTGAGTATATCTAGTCTCGTAGTCTAAAAGTGTATGACTTATATAATAAACCACTTGCTCCCTGTGTTTTCATCATGATGATGAGTGAGCATGGCACCCAAGGAATGATCAAGTGGCAAGAAATGTAAAGGTAAAATGGTTGGTCATCCTTAGGTGGAATGAGCACAGGTGGTTGGAGGAGGTATTGTTTTAAGGCATGAAGGATTTGTGGCATTCATCATCCCATTTGAAGGAGACATCCTTTTTGAGAAGATGATGAAATGGATGGCAGTGGTCGGAAAGTTGAGAAATAAAGTGATGAATAGATTGTAACTTGCCTTGCAAACTATGAAGTTGATGAAGGTTAGTAGGTGGAGGCATCTTGAGAATAGCCTTGATTTTAGTGGGATCAACTTCAATTCAATGCCATGCAAAGAAATGATAAAACCAAGGAGCTTTCGAGAGAGAAAATGAAGACACACTTCTTAGGTTGAAGGTGAAACAATGTAGTATTTGATGAGACAGTCAAAGACAACCTTAAGGACTGTAAGGTGTTCAATCCCGATGTTTGGATTTGGCAAGAAGATCATTGATGTAATCTTCCAATATGCTATGCATGATGTCATGAAAGATATAAGTCATAGCCATTGATATGTAGCACCAACATTTTTAAGGCCAAAGGGCATGACACGATAGTAGAAGGTCCCCCAAGGAGTGATGAAGGTGGTTTTGTGTTGATCTTTATGGGGTGAGTAATATTTGGTTATAACCCAAGAAACCATCCATGAGTGATAACATCTCATCATGGTGGTGGTGAGATCAACTAGTTGGTCAATACTAGGTAGAGGAAAGTCATCTTTGGGGAAAGCCAGGTTAAGGTCATGAAAATCCATGCAAATGTAGAGTCCCCCTATCACTTTTGTGATAAGAACAATGTTAGAGATCCATTGGGGATAATCAATGGGTAGAATGAAGGAAAAAAAGGAGGCTGGAGTTCTTCTTTGACAAGAAGGAAAATGAGGATGCATTTTTTGTAGCTTTTGTTTCATGGGTTTGGCATCAAGAATGGTTACGATATTGTGGACCACAATGTTTGGGTCAATATGGGCATATCGGTGTAGGACCAAGAAAAAAAGCATTGTTATGATCCCGGAGGAAAGAAGTGAAAGCTTCATGTTCAACAACATCTAAAGATTGGCCTATTTTTAGAATGTGTGGGTCATCTGAGTGTGAATGTTGATTTCGATGGTCGATTCATTCAACATGGTTTTTGTGTCTCAAGAAGGTAATGACCGGTGAATATAAGAATCTTCACACCAAGGTAGGTGAGAATAGAATCATCATCCTAACATTGAAATGATGTTAATAGAAGGTGTATCATCATCGATCATGTTAGGATATAGGAAGGGAAGAGAAGAGGAGCCTCGCCATCGCACATGTTGATAAGTTAGAGGTCCCAGGAAATGGTGTTCATGAAAAAAAAAAAAGTTAGGAGGAATGGATTCTGGATCCATAGACTCTGTAGGTGAAGGTGGTGAGGTAGGTGAATGGGGGGGAAGGTTTATCATCCTCAATGAGTTTGACTCGGGCCTTCTTGGAAGGTGGTTTGGAAAATCCAATACCACTGTGGTCTTTATGCTTATGGTGGTGCAAGGAATGATAATATGGTGGCCTTGTTCATAGAAACCAAATCCAAATCCCTTCCAAGCACAATGATGGAGGAAGGTGTGGAAAAGTGGTGGTTGGTGAGAGATTGAAGGTCGGAGGAAAATGGTTGAGTTTGGGAAGGTGGCTTGGGTGAGTAGGTAGAAGCATCAAGTCCCCCATATGTTAAGTTGGTGTGAAGGTGGGGAGGACCATAGGGGAAAAATTCACCTATGTGGTGATCATAGGGGATGTTGGTGAAGGTTACCATACTCTTGAGGAGTAAGGAATGTGTCAATGTTATAAAGGTGGTACTCCCCCAAGAGTGAGGCATTGAAAAACACCTTCTAAGGGATCATGGTATTGGTATGTGGGTAGTGGGAATGGATGAATCACTTGGATGACTAGGAAGAAGAAGCATTGGATGTTTGAGAAGTAGATGGGTTGTTGATGGGTCAGCTACTAGAAGCTGTGGAAGTAGTGGGAATAGAGGAGTTGGTTGTGGAAGATGTAGTGGAAGAAGTGGTGGATGAGGTAGTGGTTGAAGAAGAGCAGAGGATGGTGCGGTAGATGGATAGATAGTGGAAGAAGAGAGTGGTAGTGGTGATAGATGCCTTAAGGGGATAAGGACATCATTAGGTCGGTAGAGCATGTTATAGGTTTTAAATGGTGAAGGATCAGCGATGGGATGGTGTAGTTGTGTCCTTCATGTTCAAATTTTAAACAATGGTGTAAGGTTGAAGGAACACAACCCATGGCATGAATCAGGGTCAGCCAAGCAAAGAGGTTATATTGGAATTCCCCCTCTAAGACATAGAATAATTCAGGAATAGTACGGGGCCCACACGGATGTGGAGAATGATAGTGTTCGAGGGTGGAAGTTATGGCATCATTAAATGAACACAACATAATTGGGTTATTATGCATGCAATTGGAAGGGATGCACATTTTTGATATGCATGGGAGGAAATGATGTTGATACTAGCACCTCCATCGATCATAACGTGTCAAACACGTATATTATCAATGTAGATGGAAATGAATAGGGTGGGGTTAGGATCATCGATTGGAGAGGTACAAATCTGTTGTAGAGAAACTAAGAGAGTGAACTACTTGATGAGTGGTAGTAGGAGTAGAGGAAGGGGGAAAAGTGGTGAGAGAGGCAAATGGTGAGGAGTGATAATGGATGCAACAGGTGTAGGGTCATTAGGTAGAACCTCAATAGATTACAGGACCTCAATGAGGGCTGATGATGAGACTCAGAGGTTTGGATGAGGTCATATAAAGACATTTTGAGAGGAGACTTGGTGTAATTGTTTAAGCATTATATGATGGGAAACCCCATTAGAAATAGGGTATGTGGGTCCATGGATGGTGATTTTGGGTGTGAAAGTGTAGATGGAATGTTGGGTAAAGGAGTAGTGGATGAGTTGGTTGTTTTCTCCTTTCCTTTTCCTTCTAGGCTGAGTGGAAACTTGAACCATATTGATCTATGAAGTGAAGGAGAAGGTGAGTCGTGAAAGGTGTAGATAGGATGGAAAAAAATATGGTGAGGGAATATAATGGTTTTGTGAAAGCAATGCGGTGCATTGGCATTTTGGTGGAGGTTTGGCTAGCTCTTTGATGCGGACCATATTGATCTCAAATGTTGGAGGAGGATAAAAGGGTTGTGGAGGTGGAGATGGAGGTCGTTGAATAGGTATGGGATGAGGTTGTGTGGTGATAGGTGTAGGTGGAATAGGGTCCTCATCTAAAATATCATCATCATCAAAGTTTTCTTCGAGAGGACATAGTTGGAGAAGAATAGTCTTAAGAGCCTTATAGTTTTCCACATCATGCCCTAAGCACATGATGGTAAGCACAAATTTTGGTATCATCAAACCCTTTAGTTTAGGTTTGAGTGGGTGTAAGGTCTAAGTGGTGGCAATGTGATGACAGAGGTTTCAAAAGGTTAGCTAAGATGTTGGTGTAAGACCCTACCAATGGATCACAATGTGAAGTAAGTGTGGGTCTGGATGGAAGTGTGGGTGACTTTGGTGGGAGAGGCATCATTGGAGGTGGAATCGAGAGGTTGAGTAAGTTTGACTACTTGTTTGGTAGATAGTATGGTTTTGGGTTTGGGTTGCACCTTCTTGGGTAAAGGTGTAGTAGGTGAACTAGTTGTTGGAGGTGGTGTAGGTTTAACTACCTCTTTGGAAGGTAGTGGGGTTTTGGGCTTGGGTTACACCTTCTTGGGTAAAGGTGAAGAAGGAGTGTGTGATGTAGAAGGGAAGGTAGATGGTGGAAGGGGATGGGTTAGCCAAGGTGATAATGGAGGTGTGGTGAAGGTGGTGGTAAGAGGAAATGTGGAAGGGATTGGTTGAGGAGAAGGGAATGGCATGGGTAATGATGAGGATATAAGAAGTGGTGTAGGTATAGGAGGTAGAAAGGATGTAGGTAATGTGAAGGTGTAGGTTGTGTAGGTAATTTGGGTGGAACAGAGGATCATGATGAGGAGGTGGGCTGTTGTGTTTTTGGTTTACCTTGGGTAGGAGGTTGTTTGACCAAGGTTGATGGGTGGGGACCTAGGATAGATGGAAGTGGTGAAGGTGATAGAGGGGTAGTGGGAAAAGCTGGTGTATGTGGCCTAAGAGGTTGGGTCTTCCTCTTAGGTGGGGAATAGTCTTTGTGATGGCTTGTGAGGATGTGGCTAAATCTAGTTTGACAGGAGGATGGACTAGGCTTGATGTGGCATGACTCCCAATGTGGTAATGGGTCTGGATGTGAGGAGGAAGATATAGGTGCAGGTAGGGTTTTAGGCATAGGAAAAATTTTGTTTGATGGTAAAGGTTTAGGTGTGGGTGAGGGTGATGAAGAAGGGTAGCTAGCTATACTGGCATGGGCATGGTGGGTTTGGTTGTTTGAAACACCTTTGGATAGATCATGGAAGTGTCAAGTGGACAACATCTACATTTGCATTTGAGTTGAGACAGGAAGTTGAAGGCATCCCCAAAGCATGGAATTGTCAACATAATCCAAGTGGTCAACCAAATGTGAGAATGAACACGATGTAGAGGGAGGATGATGTTGATTTGGTAGTAATCCCTATAAAGAATGTTTGTGAGATAGGGAAATGGTTGGCTTTAGACTCTGTGGGTAGAAGAGATGAGAGAAGATCAACAGGATCCTTGAAAGCCAATGGAGAATTATCACCAATAGGAAGGGATGCTACTAATGGATCCCCTGTGGGTAGGGGAGAAGGAAAGGTGGATGAGGTAGGTTCTTCTTTTGGTGAAGAAGAAGGTAAGCATGACTCTCCCATGGGTAGAAGAGTAAGTATTATGGGTTGTTTTCAGGTTGAGAGGTGAGTGGGGAAACTACATCGGAAGATATGGTGGACTCCTCCATGGGTGGAGGAGAAGATAAGGGAGACTCCTCCATGGGTAGAGGAGAAGATGAAATAGGTCCCTCCGTGGATGAAGGAGCTCATGCAAGAATCTCCTCGATAGATGGAATGGGAGGAAATTGAGTAGAAGGAGATGGTATGATGTCAAAAATGGCATGAACCTCATGAACATTATTGTCATTGGTCAAAGTTTCACCGGTTTGGTTAGATGATGGGGTGTGATTTGGGAATGACTTCTTGAAGATGTGAAGGTTTTTGATTAGCCGATGTGTTAGGGTTATCAAGATGAGATCTCCATTATCTAACATTTCTTGGATGATGTTTTTGAAAGTTATACAATTACCATCGTTATGACCTCTAATGATGATGATAGTTATAGTAATCATTTTCTTTGTACCATGTAGGCACATAAGATGAGAAGGGTCAAAACTAGTATGTGGTTTGATGGGTGGAAGAGTGATTGCTCTGGATTTTTTAGAATTTTTTTCTAAAACTAAAGAGTAGGGTTCTCCTATGGGAGTATATTTTTTTTCCCACTTGAACTGAAAATCTGAACAAGAGAAAGGTTGGAAGAAGGTTTTGATTGGTTGGATGGATGAGATGGGTGGCTTTCAAAACTACTACGTTGGTAGATCCTTTTGCTTTAGAATAATTATTTTGTGGTTTGGAAGAAGAAGAGGTATCATTTGATTTAAATGCAACATTTCTTGTTATGTAATTGTATCTTCTTCTCTTCAATGATGGATTTCAAGTTTTTGGGCCATGGTGAATGCCTCGTCAAACATGTGTGGAAGGTTTGAACTTGGAGAGTTGGTGAGATGTGTCTAGCACAAGCTCTGGTGAACAACTCTATCAACTCCATCTGAGGTAATTGGAATGTGAGTTGGTTGATCAAGCTCTCCAATGAGTGACAAAATATATGATAGATTCATCTTCATATTGGTGTGTCATACAAGTCAGTCATGGTGACCTTCTTGACAATGTTGATAGAAAAAAGTGGTCTAGAAAATCTTGAGCTACCTGATTAAATGAAAAGATGGAGTTCTAGGTAGAGCACTATACCAATCTAAAGTTGGTCCCATCAAGGACATTGGGAATGTCCACAAAGAAAAGCATCATCATGAGTGATGAGATAACACACATGTTTAAAAGACCACAAGTGTTGTTGTGGGTCTTCTTTGTTGTTGAATTGGTTGAATTTAGGCATTTCCCAATGTGGTAGGGTATGGATGAATCGGAATGGATGGGTGAATGGGCTCATTGCAAAATCTATCATATATGTAGAGAGTTACGTGAGCCAGAGAAGATGCTTCTAATGTCTACATCTTGTCCATCATCATTTTGATAAGATCATTTGTGGGTTGTGATGATGGAGCACCCCCTAGTAGTATAAGGAGGGAGATAAGATGGGTATGATGTGGATGACACTCCTAGTATGTGGTGGTGTCGAAGTACAAAAAATTGTGATGAAGGAACATAGGATGGAATAGATGTGGAGGAAAGTACCCTAGGTAAGTGGTAGATGAAATAGGGGTTTTGGTGATAGGTGTAGGTAGGTGGGGTGGACGTAAAGACTCTTATAGCAATCGGAGGAAGAGACTATGGGATGGAGAGGACAAGGTTTTGGAAGGGAGTATGGGTTTCGACACCAGTGGTGGCTGAGATGCAATAGGTATATGAGAAGTGGAGGATGCAGATAGACCTATACTAAGGGTGGTTGATGAAGGCATGGTGGACGTCGTAGGGCTATAAAGATGTCGAAGGTGCATGATAGATGTCGTAGGTGCAAAGTAGATATCGATGATGTAGGGTCAAGATGGGAAACCACAGGTGGTAAGGTGGAAGAGGCTAAGGCTACGCTAGTAGTAGCTGATGTAGAAGTGGGTGTGAGAGTAGGAGGAATGGACACAGGCATGTCATATACAAGCTTCCCTGATGAATCATGGGTAGATGAATGAGAAAGGTAATACTGCTATAGAGTGGTGGGGTTTTGATCAAGGAGTCTTGCAAACTCCTCATCAGTGGGTATGGTAAGAGACTGATTGGGGTCCATAGGTGATGAGATGGAAGGGGGTGATGGGCTAGGTGGAAGAGGTTGGTGGCTAGCATGAAACATGAGAGTGTTGGCTTGTCTATGAGTCAAAACCATGTGACTGACAATAGAACTAGTGATCTAGAGCTCTGTTGATGATGATGAAAACATAAAAAGTGGAGAAAAATGGATCTAGAAGGTGGGATTTGATCATTGTTTTGATTTGAAAAAAAAACAGAGAGATGTCGGTTGGGTAACCGATGTTGGTATGAAAGGGTAACCATCGGTCGCTATGCTAGATGATGCGATTGGGGAGAAATGAAAGGTTTGCAAATATGGTAATAAATGATGAAAATGAAGTGAAACTGGATTCTGAAGGTGATATCAAAGACTCAGAATTATATTGAAGTGAGAGGAAGTCACAAAGAAGGTGATAGGTGTGAATGAAACATTGTTTGGGAAAATGATGACCAAAAAAAAAACTCTAAACGATAACGGTGGTAAAGTCAATGGTGGTATGATGATATAACCGATGGCGGTCATTGGACCGATATACCAGTTATTGTGAAATCTATGAAAAGATGGAAAAAGTGAATTTTGGTGATTTAGATCAAATAAAAGGACCAACTCAGAAGTTGAGTATGGAAATGATTAATCCCAACACACTCAGAAATAGTCAGAATACACCAACTATGATTGTGGAGTATGTAGGTAGAGAAAAATGGAGAAAATGAACTCACACCTCAAAACACAAATCAAGAAAAAAGCTAGCAAACATGAAATCCTATGTTGTAGATTTTATGTTGTGGCTTATGCCATTTAGGACTGACTTGTGAATAGAATAGAGTTTTGGTTACCGAAGGTGCCCTACAAAAACTAACAACTATGGTTGGTTTTAGGTAAATTTTTGGTGTGGTGTCCCCAATATATACTTTGTAGTACATGAGGCCCTACTCTGATATGATGACTAGCTAGAAAACTAGTTGGAGCCCATTGTCAATCCTCTGATCATGTGATCATTGACAACTTCTTCTAGGAAAGATGTTGTTTAAGAAATGTGTAGTTTTTTTTAGTGGTTTGGTATAGAGAGAGAGAGTGTGAAAAATGTGAGCTATGGTTCAATTTTTCAACCATCATCTGGTCATGACTTTCAAGCATATAGGTTGCCCACAATTTAAATGAGCTACAATGCAACATACAAAATGAGATGCAAATATTTTAAACCCAAATCCACAATGAAATTTGATGAGAGAAATAATGAATAGGAAAGAGTATGTCTTTCACTAATGCAATACAGAATAAAAAGAAGTGTTCTTTTTAATCCAAACTACAAGTTTCACTGAGACAAGTAGGAGAAGAAGAATGTTTCCAAGGGAGAAGATTTAATGTGAACTCTCTTTCAAAAATAAATAAACACACAATGATTCCCTAAGAATGAACAATGAAAAGAACCCAAATGGGTCCCACAGGCATGCCAAAATGTTTCACCAATAAGTTGAAGCTTTCTAGGATGAAACAGATAGAAGGTAAGTGGTTAAGGAGGAATACCTATGAAGTGAAGGTGGAAGGTAGAATGCGTGCGTTGTTGATGTTATCCAAGATGATCGTAGAGAACTCCTTTTTTTCTAGGAAGGACTACCTATAAATACAAAACAAGACCACAAAAGAGCATTAAATAGCATATGATGAAAGTGGACTGCCTAGTGTATGCTAGATCCAGGAAGTGTGATGCTTCCTAGAGAGGTTGTCAATCCACTATTTAATTTAACATAAATAGGAAACTAAAATAAAAAGGTCCTATTGTAATGCAATGATTTAGGTTTCTCAATACAAAACAATATGCTAGATTTAATGTTAAATATGAAATGTATCACTAAGTCTAATGAAACCAAAGGTTTGTTTGGGCTGGGAAGGTTTTTCAGAGGTTTGGTAAAGGTCTAGGACTGATTAGGTGAGGTCTGGGTTGGTTTTGGTTGAATAGAAGGCTTTTGGTCTGAGGGTGTAAAATAACACAGAGACCGGTATCGGTCGGGTGATGATGCCGGTATAGGGATGAAACCGATGGTAAGGTAAGGTAAACCAATGTCGGTAGGGGAAATGGGTGATAAATTAATAAAAATGATTTTTAGCCCCTCTGATGATACACATAGAGAGTGAGGAAGGTGTGGTTAGGCTCGTAATATGGCTAAGAAGACTCAGGAATGTAGAGGAAGAGGTTAAGAAAGGTGGAAAGACTTGAAATGGTTGGGTAGGTGGATTGGTGGGAAGATGGAGATATCGGGTAATAACAGAAATGGAAATACTGAAAGAAGTAAAATATCTATAGTAAAGTAAGTAAGCACAAGATGATGAAAACCATGTTACTTACTTGTTCTTATATGAAGATCTCATGAATGAAGGTGGTTGGTGGTTGATAGGTGAGGTGATGGTTGGTTTAATGCGTGGAAGTGCAACCTGTGTGTTCCCATGGATACTCCAATGCTCTGGAAGAGAACTTGTTGCTTGTGTTGCACTCTGGTGGTGTGTGTCATCATCATTTGGATGTAGGAATGGCTTTGAGACTCACACTTGATTGCAATAGAATTCCCAAAACTGAATGACCAACCCATGTAAAGAGTTGTAAAATTGTATATAAAGGAACCGATGGTGGTTTAGGTGATGACATGTCGGCGAGGATAAACCAGCATCGGTTAGGGTGAATTAGTCAAAGTTACCAAAAATAGCCTAATCTTTACTATGTTTGGCATGATCTTGATTGCTAATCGGGTCTCAAGTGAGGGTTGGCGCTTAGATAAGTGGGAGTGTTGTTGGAGAAGGAATAGGACTTTAATTTTAGGGTTTGAAAGAGTCCCAATTGTTTAAGATAAGTAGAGACTCAATCTTAGTTAATTAATAGGCTAGGAATAAGTCCATGGTGAGGTGTCTAGGTGATGTGGCTAGGTGAGGTGTAAATTAACTTAATTAAAGTAATTAAGTTAATTAATAATGTGAGGATGAACATTAATTCAATTGTAAGTAATTAAATTAATATGAATGCGGGGTAAGGGGTCATGGTTAGGTGAATAATCTCTAAAACAAATAATTCTCTTTTCTCTCTACTCTCTATTATGAGCCTCAATTCTACCGACATGCCCTTAACTTTAGCTATCTCTTCTTCTATAAAAACATCCTCTCTCTTCATTGTGTCATTCTTCATGCATCTTCCTCTCAACTAAGCCATGTATTCACTATTTTTCTTTTCTCACTCTCTCTTTTCTCTATCTCGCTTTTGAGGACCTCTTAATTTTTCTCTTTTTAGACCTCAATATGAGTTAACAACGTTCTTACAACTTTCTCCACCTCTTATGCCTCATGCGAGGTCTCAACCTCGTCTTTTGATACCTACTTCTAAGTCTTTTCCACACTTCGAATGTCTCCTTGAGATTTAATGATCTCTTTTCCACAAGCTACCGTGAGCTTTCCCAAGTCCTTATCCTATCCAAAGCTTTCAAAGTTTTGTTTCCCTCTTTTCTAGGGATTGTTATCACTCTCTCTTTCTTAAATCCTTTCTTTTTATTTATCTTTAGGTATTATTTCTTCTCTCACAACCTTCCTCTAAATCTATCTTCTTTCTCCAAATCATTGTATGCTTCTTGTTCTTCAACTTTACACTTTGCTTCTTGTTATCAACTTCTTCTCACTTTTCTTCCCTATGTAGGATCAACCCACCCCGATATGAATCCGATGGAGATTAGGTAGCTCAAGTTAAAAAAACATTCTTGAAACAGGGAATAAGTTCTAAACATGGTTTGAGAATTAAAAATGGGATTATCGTTGTCTAAAATTGAGTAATGGAGTTTCTAAACGTATAGTCCTTTAACATGATAATAGGCTCTTATTATGTTCTCCCTCAACTCTCTAATAGAAATATCACCAAATTGTGACCATGTTTTAAGGTTACCTCTTGATAGTTGAGGTTCATTGACACCCAATTTCTCTTCTCAACCTTCAATGAGACAAAACAAGGAAATGACATAAAAACAAGGTTTCATTAAGATTCTATAATCATACTAAGGCTCATCAAAGACTAAACATTAAGGTTTTAGGACATATTAGCTTAATCAACACATGCACAAGGCTATGGTTTGCTTATTCAAAAGGTCTTGATGGCGACCCAATGGCTTAACTAGTCTTCGTGTTCATACCTCGACAGTTGGTTGAACATGATTTATGCCTTCAAAACAGAGTTCGCTGAGATAGAGGCAAAAATAGGATTTTTAAGACATTTAGCACCAAAACACACCAACAGACTTGCATTACTCTCCCACTTAATCATTTCACTTGATAGTTGGTAGAACATGATTTATAACCCTAAAACAACATTCCTTACTTTGTGTTTGTGGCACAAGCCTAGGTTTTTGATGATAATAAGTGATTAAGCATAATTAAGAAACTAAATGTTACTCCATCTCATTAACATGTAGTAAGCAAACACTTCCTCCCATGTTCGCGCGCCACAAATGAAGCGAGGTAAATAGGAAAGGAAGCGTAGAATTTTGGGTTACATCACTTATTCAAGACTAAAAATAAGGATATCGATGAAATTAGGTCTTCACACTCTTGGATTAGACTATGTATGCCTAGATTTGGATCAGCTACAAGATGTTTTCATTGATATGAAAACTCCAAATCAATCTTACTAAAAAAAATGCACTTATGTTATTATTGTGAAGAGAAGAGAAAGTATGGGTTCTTTTATAGAATAAAGTGGGTAAAACTCTTCCAGATATAAATCTAAACATGCACACAAGCACAATTTTCAAAAATGTTAGTTGTTTTTATGATTAGGGGACATGCCTCGGCCGGATCTCTAACCCTTTTAAGGAAATAAAATGCATTATTATTGGTTAAAATGACAAAAGAATAAGTGAAAATGACAAATATATTTGACTTAGATCGCAGGACAATCGCAATTGCAATTCACTAAAAATTGCATGGAGATCGCAAGTCAATCGCAATTGCGATTGTCGCTTGTGTTGGAATTTCACTAAAACAATGTTGCAGGAAGTTGTATTTATCCTTTCTACTTTGTTTTCACTTCTTCAAAACATGCAAAACCGAGATGTACGAGCAAGAGAACAAGAAATCTCAATTATATCTTTAGTGCACCAAGAGTCAAGGGTAGTAATGAGGGAGGTGAGTGGTATTATATAGTTTTTGAGTGCATAGGGGAGTGGGACACATATGGGTGTAATGATAGGGTCCATAGTGCATTGGGCATACACATGGGTGGATAAAATTAAATGTGAGTGGATGATGGTTAGTAAATATGTGGTGAGTTGTCTTTTATCCCCATTTTATGGGGTTATTTGATGTTTTGGGCTTTTTGTATTTTTTGAATAGGGGACCTTATGCGCAAGGTGCGATTTCTAGTGTCTAAAGACTCAAACACCTTTCTTCATACACTTACATATTCTTTCTTAATTCCCAAACTACAATTACGCACTCATAAACAAGAAACAAGAAGAAACAACACACTTCAATGATCTATCACATATTATATCAAGTACATCGACTATAAATTCGTTTTGCAAGTATTTCTATATGATTTCTACCAAGTTCACCGGCCTTTTCTATGTTTTTGGAACCCAAGAAAACTTCAAGCACCTCATGTACATCAGAAACCATAAAGATATCACTTGGGATTGCATTCACAAAGAATACACAACTTCAAGTATTTCAAGTGATAATATAAGATCAACGAGGCATTACCGAGCTAAGGGACTAATGCTCATCTTTATTCAATTAATGAAAACTTTATTTCATGCATAGAATCTAAATAATACAAGAGACTATGAAGAAAACTTATTCTCCTTATCTACTTTGGGTTGTTAACAATATAACTAAGAAAACTCTCAGTTTTAGTCTTGATTTTACACCTCCTTGCATTCAAAGCTATGTTTCTTGCTTCTTAGCTACTCTCCCTCATATTATTCCTCAATCCCCTTCGAATGAAAAATGATCTCTATCTTTCCTTTATCGTCTAAATCAATTATAAAATATAACCTCAATTGGTTTTTCTTAACCCAAGATGGTCAAAAGTTGTTTTTTTGCTTGAGTTCGAACGTGTGGTTTAAAATTGCAAGATGAGAAACGGTTTCAAATATGCCACTAAGTCTCATCTAGCCTCCCTTTAAGATCATGGTCAAACATGCATGAGGAAAAAAGAAGAAAGACCTTCATGCCAAGTTAGAAATTCAAATTTTCAAAATGGACTTTTAGCGGGAAAGAAGAGATTGAAGGATTCTAAGAGAATGGAGTAACAACTAAACTTATTGGCCAAAACCAAGATCCTAGACCTCCTCCAAACAAAAATTGTATTCATTTACGAAGGATGCCCCTACATCATATAGTATACATTATTTAATGGCATAAAGAATATCCATCATTTCCTTCTCATCGCCGATCTTCAAAAAAATATTCCCTTTGAGTTATTGACTCTCAAATGAGATGGTTCATCTTTTTAGCTTGAATATAACTATCATTTCATACTCTAATGCAACACAATCCACAATGAAGCTCTTTGAGAAATGAGGGTAGCTAATACTAGAATGGTGCACATTGCCTCCTAAAACTTGTCAAATTCCTCGGTTTTAGTTTAATTCCAATGGAATAAGTCATCCTTCAATAATTCTATGAGTGGTGTTCTTTATGATGTTGTAATGTGTCAAGAAACAAAAATAGTAATCTATCATCCGAGGAATATGTGGGAATTCTTGAGGGTTTTTAGAAATGTTCATTCTCCTAGTGGTTTGATCCTTTGGGGGTCCACTTCTACACCTTCATGTGGCACAATATGACCTAAGTAATCCATTTCATTCACCCCAAAGGCACACTTGGAAGGCATGGTATAAATCTATAATTGTTTTTATAGTAACATCCGATTCACCTACTACAAGTTTGCTTCTCCATTCTTATTGTATATTGACATGTCATTGAAAACCCCAAGATAAAATTCCTCGAAAAAAAGGTTGAAATGCATTTTCGTTGAAATTTTGAGTTTAGATAGTAGATTTGTGACATCAAAAGACACCACTAAACACTCATCTTTTGGCCCTCGTGGGTTCTAAAAGTTGTCTTATGTATATCCTAATCTCGGAATCAAATTTGATGGTAATGAAATTGAAGATCAAGTTTAGTAAAGAAAAACATCACCATATAGCTCATCTAGTGAATCATCAACTATTGGAATGGGAAACTTATCTTTGAAAATGTATACTTGTGGAGTTCTTTGTACTTATAAACTATATGGAACGTCTCATTCTTCTAATGCACTATTACTATTGGAGGAGAATATGTAATTTGGCTATGCCAGATAATTACCTACATCCAACATATCCTACAATGTTTTCTCGATCTCATTATTTTCAACATATATGTACTGTAAGGATGGATGTTGGGCATTTGAATCCTTGGTAGCAATTGGATGGCATGATGATGTTATCGTTTTGGTGATAGTTCTTTAGGAAGTTGTAAAAATGGTTGAGCATTTATCTAGAACCATTCTTAGCTCTATCAATGTAGACATGTGATGGAAGCATTTCTAATGAAGATAGTTTTGCTAAAAACCCATTTGTTTCCTTCTTGAGAATATTTTGTAGTTGATGAGAAATAACTAGCAATGGGGAATTCGCATACAACCCACATAGCTTAAATATCTTTCCATTTGAATAAAATTGCGTGAAAAACTCCTTGAAATTTGTCTCTAGCATCCCTAATGTTTAAAGCCATAGTCTTAGAATGATGTTTACACCTCCCAATGGAATGGAAAACATAGGAGAGTATAACCTTTATTCAGCCACGGAGGTATTGATACTATGGTATTTCTCTAAATAACTGACTCTACCCACATTTACAAACATGAAATAAAATTCTAGAGATAGATACATAAAAACATTTCAAGTGTTCCACCAACTTATTGTTTATCAAGTTATGCATGTTCCTCAATTCAATTAACATTCTCACTTTATGTTTCTTCATAAAACCCAACAATTTTAGGGATTGTGGAGTGTTAATTCCCCCCGAGTGCATGGAACTAATAGTTAGTTCGAGTCTTTTGATTCTTCCTTAATCTTCTCCTTGCACTCACCTTGATTTCCTCATCCTCTTCTTTGTTAGTACCTTGAATGTAGAATGGTTTCTTCTCCACATTGATGTCCTTAGTTATATTATTTGGCACAAAGAAACACATCATTTTGGTTTCTTCTCTTTAATTTGTTGAAATTTCAATTGTTTAGGATAATGGAGCGATGGTGTTGGTACTAGAGTCTCTACGAGTCTTGAATGTCTTCCATTTGATCAATTATCTTTTTGCTACCATGTAGGAAAAAGAATGGACTTTGACAAGAACTCATATCAAACATTTGAACATCATGTTGGATTATATCAATGATCCCACCTAAAAAAATTGAAGTTATCATCCATGATGTCTTCTACTCATAAAGATAGGTTATATAATTGCTAAATATAATATTTGTACAAAACTATTCAACGTCCTTTATTTAGCTAATTGAGGTAGTTTTACATTACACTATTACATAGTATGTATTTGTAGTTCATCGGTGAACACACGCCATTCATCTTAATTTGAGTGCATAACCATCTATACCAAATGAACTAATATAATTTCATACGCAAAGACACCATTATTATGTTGTATGCATAAGCATTTTGGAGGTAAATCAAAGAAATTATCCATTAGATTGATCCATGTGACCAAATCCTTCCAACAAACTTATGCATATACACTTTTGGTAACATGTTTTGATCCCCCACATTAGAGAAATATGAGGTTTGAGGCTACATTGAATTAAAAATTTGGATTACTTGAAGATCTTGTATGCCCAAGAGGGGAATTGTTGGAGTGAGGATACATATTACTTAAGGTTTCATTAATATTGATCCGAAAATAATCAAGTTTTTATCTACCTGATCTCAGACCCTTATAGGCTTTAATTATTTGTCGATAATTTGCTCCTTTTTCAATAATCAATTTAAAAATTAATGCAAGACAATAAAGACAATTGCACAATGATTGATTACGGAGTTTGGCAATTGCCTACGTCTCAGGTTCTTATCGAACCATTCCACTAGTCAAAACTTGTAAGTTATAATAGTACTTTCACAAGAAAACCTAATGGAAACTATTAAGAACTTGCTTAGAAGAATAACCAGACCTTCAGAAGACAAGGGTGAAAAATAGCACCCAACTTCCCCTTTCCTAGCATATTCAGACAAGCTCGATGGCACCAGCTCCATTGTTCGGAATCCTCCGGTTCTCGATCGGCCTTCCAGATGCTTCGTAACACCCTATGGCACTCCGGTTGATATTCCAGGATTCACAATAATTTGGTGTGGCGCTATGGGCCAACTAGGTAGTATTAATAACTCCTAGTCACAATAATGCCTAAATAAATTAGGTCTTCACACAACTATCCCCATGGCAACTAACTCTCCTCTTGGCTCGCTCTTTGCCTTTCCAAGCTCTAGGAATGAGCTTCTCCATTGCGTTGTGTGTGTTCCATTACAATGAAATGGGTTCCCTATTTATACAAAAATAGGGCCCTTAAAAATGCATTTACAAATTATCCTAAGGCTAATTTTAGCCTAGCCCGTACATGAAAAATGGGATTAATTTCCCATGGTGGCGGATTGCATTTAAAAAGGGATAAAATCCCATATTGAGCGGATAAGGTGAAGTGGGTTATCCCACATTTGGTGGAGGATATTGTTTTAGGCTTTATTAAAGCCTTTCCACGCATGTTTTAAAGTGGTCAAAGGACCACTTGAGCTTAACCACCCCCATCCTTCTCCTCATGTGGAAGCTTCACGCATGGCATTTGCATGCCCCCTACCACCACTTCACCTCCTTCACCACGTGGACTTGGTAAATAGATAGTTGGCGGCTTATGTGGGCTAAGTGGAGGTTGGAGGATTTGCATGGTTTAATACTTACCACTAATACATGGCTGTTACAAATCAAACCCGCCCACTTAGACATGTGGCATGTAAAATGAGTTATAAGTGGACTTACCAAGATAATATAAATTCGACCCATACTATGTGGTATAGAAAATAATTAACTCATTCAATAGCATATAGTCCACTTGTTGTCTCTCGATTGGAAAATCGAATAAATTTGATTTGTGGTAGCAAGCCACGTGGTGGCTTGTGGACCCACCACGTCAGCAAGAATACCATAGTCCACACGGCGGTCAGGCTCTCCTCTGTAACAAAAGATAAGCCTCTTATCTCGACGAGCAATCTTTTATGACCGTCAAAGACCGGAGATCAAATACCCAATAAATGACTCCCTTTGCCTTTTTGCCACATGTCACGGTCCCATTGGTCAATATTGACCGATTGACTAGAGTTGACTTTCCACGTGAGTGAACTTTAATCGAACATATCTAGAGCTCTCAATGTCCATTTGTCGTGTTCTCACAATCGATGGAAAGATCTCAAAGCGATCTTACTCTTAGACCGACACAATTTAGGGATGTTTAGGGAACTTCAAAAATGATCCCACGATCAAATATCTACTAGATATACCATAAATTCACACTTCATCAAGCTCAAGCTATCCTAAAACTACAAACTAACCACATGCAAATTGTCTTTTTCACCATACGGTGCACATCTTCATGCGGCCAGGATATTATCTTTAAAACCTCTAAATTAGGAGATTCATAATACATATATTCCTTGTGTGGTGTCCTTCCTAGAGTGGATGGCCCTTTAATAAGGCCTCTATTTGATTTATCTATCATGGTTTAGGGTACATGGTTCTAGGTTTTCGAGGTCAAAAATAATGTTCCTAGTGGATTATATTATTGTAATTCTCTTCTCAAGACAAATCCAATCACTTGTATAGGCAAAGGGTGAAAAATACCATACAATGGTTATTTTCATCTAGTCTTATTGCGATCATCTTGTTAAGATGAATATAATAATTGTTATTTTGTGTAAGGATTTGAAAACCTTTTTAATTTTAAAAAAAAAAACCTTGAACAATACGATAATGACGAAAAATATTAATTTCTTCCGGATCATGAGTTATGTTTTTCAGGTCTTATGACCCTCGAATGTTAGGCCCATAAATTATGCCATACAAACCTTGATTAAATAAAATAATCGATGTAATTTGTAATGAAATCATTTGGATAGATTCAACTATATTGTAGTGCCCACACTAGAAACATGGCCAAAAGAAGGGTAAATTTTTTCTTATCAACAACAATACTTGGGCACATATAACATCAACACAATGTCTCGAACCATAACATGACACGCATCATTTCGCATGCATCTCGAGGCAAAGAAAAGGTGATGCAAATGAAACAACAAAAATTAAATGTATACTACAACCAAGCCATCAATAGTTTTCAAAGGGAAAATTATATCACTACTTCCACTTATCCCTCCATTAAGGAAGGAAGACTAGCCTTTGGTTCCTCAAAAACAATCATGCGACCCCGCATGAAAAGAACCTTATCCCTCTACATTTATCCCTCCACTATGTCTTGTCTCTCAAACCTTTGTTTCCTCACAAAAATAAACAAACCCATACAACCTAATAACACTTATCCCTCCACTATTGGCAATGCAAATCCCCAACAATCACACATACATAAACATACCCATACATGCAACGACATCTGACTACCATCAAATAAATGAACATGTGCTCCAATGAGAAACCAATAAGAAACAAAAGATTAAGAATAATCGAGTGTGAAAATTACATTTCATCAATAATATGAGTCACATTATCAAGTCTTCTTACGACACTTACAAAGGGTAGAGATCATCATTGCAAGTGACATTTATCACTCCACTAGAAAATCTTAGATATCCTTTGGTTCCACCCATTAAACATGCAATATAATATAAAAAATATACACTTATCCCTCCACTTGAGACAACATTTATCGCTCCGATAAGACAAGCCAAAAATCCCCTTAGTTCCTCCATATAAACAAACTCCTCCTTATTCATCACTTCAATAACATCACACTTATCCCTACATAAACAATGATGTACCCCACCCCCATACTTTCATACATCCACACAAGAAAAATGACAATAAGACAATTTCACATTGGCTCCAAAAGAGTGAAACGCAAGCAATAAGCATTAACCACAAGGGTTAGGTGGAATAAGGACTATTTCCACCATGTAGTGCCCACTTCCCTTTGACACCTTTTGATACTAATCATGACTTTATCGACTATATAATGGACATTACTATAGTTTTCAATTTAGTATGATGTTAAATATTTGATCATGTATTATTGTTGACTTTGATTCTTATATGATGCATGATGATTATTAGAGACACTTTATATGTTGATGATGTTATATTGTTTGACATGGTTATATGATGGATGTTGTTCGGATTTGTGATATTTGAATATTATGAGTGGACCTAAAAATGATAAATTATTGGATGATAATATAGTTGTTGATAAAACTATAATAATATTGTTAGATTGTTTTGATGTTGTTGTGATTCATATATCTAGATGATTTTAGATTTTTAATTATATTTATATTATTTTAGACGTTCTAATATGGCCACAAGATAAAAAAGGTATTTGTGTTTTGCAGGTTAAAGCTGTCACAACAAATATCGAGGATTAGAGACCAACCACATGGAATTCTAGATGAATTCACCAAGGTCACCATGTGCAACTAGTTTTGTTTGTGTGTGTGTTTGTTAGTGTTAAGGATCCTCATGGGGGATCACCTATAAATGTGACCAAGGGATTTTATGTAATTCTTTTATTTTTGGTCTCTTTTGTTTAATTTTTGCATGTGTTTATATTGTGGTGCACTTACCCATTTCATTATTTATTTAATGGTGTGTAAATATTGTGAGTAATCATATTGTTTAGTTAATTAATTAAAAGATGTCATAAGAATGTAATTAATAGAATTGTTGGCCATGTTTTAAAGTGTTGTAAAAATGTGTAAGTAATATATAAGTAATGTGTAAAAAAGTGTAAGTAATATGTAAGTAATATGTAAGTGATGTGTAAGTTAACTTTTGAGTGTGAAACACTCCACCTTCTGGAAATTCGAATTTGTCTTTGGAGACTAATTTTGGAAGCTTATTGAACAAGTTAAACTTGTCACATACCTCTTACATTTACATACCAACCTTGCCTATAGTTGGAGGGTTAAATTTAAACCTTTTTATGCATTTTTACAAGTCAAGTTGAATGTTGTAATTGCACTTTTCTTACATAATTTAATTTCAGTCCTTATGCGGTATGAACTTGTTTGAGTGTGTAAATAAATCTGTCATATTATTCACCCACCTATTTACTATGCATTGGAGAATGAAGTTGACTTTGTGTTTGGGGTTCGGGATGTGTGATGTGGCATCCTACATGGATCCACCGCATCCTATTCTCTTCCTCTTCTATAAAATTTGAATTTCTTGTCTTGTTTTGGGTTGCTTCACTTTTGAGAGACTTCATTTTGGGCAAATTTTCTTATTGTTTGGGAGCTCTTGCTTGAAGGAGTTTTGGAAGATTGTTGCATGTTTGTGCTTGGTTTTTTTATTGCTTGCATTGGAAGGAGCTTGTTGTTTTGAACTAGAAACTCCATCATGGAGAGGTAAGAGCTTAGCTCTTGAAATACTCTTCTTTTTATGTAAATGTTCTTGTGTGAATGTTTTGGTATATATTATGGGTTGTTGGGTAGATGGCCTAGGAATGGTGTAAGAGAAGACTATGGGGTTACTTTGTGGGAGGCACAAGTGGTTTTAGGGAGATATAAGGGTGAAGAGAGTTGGGAATTTGAGTTCCATTTTACAAAGAAATAGCTTGCATTTCTTTACTCGTTATGGGGTGCCATAAGAGGTTGGGAAGATATAAGAAAATGTGAAGAATAAGGGGTACTTAGGGGAGACATAAAGACATGACAGGGTTTGAAATTTATATATATATATATATATATTGGTGGCTTGTACTATAGTATATATATGATGCCCATTTTCCTTTGGGAGGCATAAGCAGCATCCCTCATAGCTTCTTGCTCCTTTTGCTTGTTTGATGAAGTCTTAGTATTGTTTGTCATGTGTTAATTAAGTTGTAAAACTACATTCTGTTTTGGATGAGTGTTTTATTGTGAAAATGTTGTGTGTATGTTTTGTGGAAGCTTTGTTGTTGCCATGAGTTGAAATACATCTTTATTGCATTGTGGTTAGGGCTCGGGGCCCGATGAAGAAGGATGTCTTCTCATCTTCATTAGATGTCTTGGTTGGGTGGAGAGCGTTGCATTTCCCTACTCTTATTGTGATCAAATTGGATGAATGAGAAGAATGCATGTTGTTGTTATGGAAGTGAAAAGACAGTTTGATCCCTTGTGAAATAAAATCTCATTGTAACCTTCCCACTTGAAGTGGATGATCTTGTAAATGTTTGTAATGAAAAGATGTTGTGTTTTGCAATTGAAATTTAAAATGTAAAGAGTTATACTTTGTATTCTGTTTAAAAAGAAAGTGAAAGAATGATATTGTTTTGTATATTGTATTTTGAAATTAAATAAAAAGGAGGTTGTATGAGTTTCTTTGCAATTAATGAAAATGGTTTTGTCTTGTCCATATGATTTTATTCCATTGGAAATCTGTGTTTAGCATACTCTATGAAATCTCGATTTGAAAAGTGGTAAAGTGGAACACATGAAAAGAAAATGTATTATCTGTCATGTATCTGATAAATGATTTTGGAAGAAATGAAAGAAGTTGTAAGTTTTTCTCTTGGAATCAATAAATGAATGTAATGTTTTTTCTCAAATTGCATTGTTGTATTGAATCGATAATATCAATGTATTGAAATCTATGTTTGAAAGCGAAGTAATGCGTGTGAGAAAAATACGTATTTTGTCTCTTTGGAATGTAAAAAAACAAATTAGAAATCGATTGCATTTTGGTCTTGAATACTTTGATTTGAATCAACTAAAATGTGTTAGATTAGAATTGAAATGAATTTTAATACTTGGAAGAAAAAAGTGGCAAATAGACCCATTAAAATTTGATCCTTGTTATTTGTAATTTCAAACTAGCAATTATCTAAACCAAAAAAATGCATAGTTCGAACCTGCAATAATAAAATAACAAATTAAATGATTGAATTGAAGTAGTAAGCCCTAAACAAGTTCAAATAGATGAAAAAAACACTTAAGGAAATATCTCAAAACTTAGCAAAATCGGACTCAAACCATTTTGCAGTCGTTTTCTGTCAATAAACGAAAATGTTCAAATTGCAAATCATTTAGACAAATTGAACCTTAAATCCATTTAGAACAAACCTCCATGTCTATTTGACATGTTCGAGAGAGGAGGAAGATCAAATTGAACAGATCTAACAAGTTAAAATTTATGAGTTATTTGTAAAAGTCTGCATGTTGTTTTCTTAAAATTGATCCCTTAAACATTATCAAAAAAATTAATGATCTCGTGTAAAGAGGACATCAAGAGCTTTCCAAAAAGTCCTTGTTTGTCCAAAATAAGCTCTCTATCAAAAGTTATAGTCCTTGAAGTTTTTCATCCTTGGCATCAAATTTTGGGAAAATTTTCCTTGGTGGGCCCGCGGACCAAATTTTTCCCTTAGAGCTTAGAAAAAAATTTGAGAAGATTTTTCCAAATTTTCCCCACCGCCCTACGCTCCGCATCCAATCGAGAAGGTGCCACGTGGCACCATGAGGTGTCAGCGAAGGGGCGGATCCCCTTTTTAACTTAGCGCTTTCGAAAAATTTTGGGAAAATTTTCCAAATTTTCCCGTCGGCCCACAACCAATCAGGTGATGCCACGTGGCGTCATGAGGCATCGACGGAGGAACAGGTCCCTTTTTGTCTTTTGTGTCTCGAAAAATTTTTGGAAAATTTTCCAAATTTTCCCCGTTATTCCACCCCATGACAGATCAGGGGACCGCCACGTGGCATTGCATGAAGTGCCGACAGAGGCATGGGTCTATTTACCCTCTTAGCCCTTCAGGGCGTTAAGCCAATTTTCTCCCGCATTGCCCCACCTTCCCCACGTTGGTTTAGGAGATGCCATGTGTCCCTTGCGGACTTGTGGGAGCGTGGGCGCAAAACGACTTTTCACCCGCACGGAGAATTTACAAATGTTTAGTCGCCCCACTTTTCCCTGCTTGTGCCTTGCCTTAGGAGAGACACGTGTCCCTTGTGGACTTGCGGATGCGCAAGTACAACTGTTTGTCATTTTTGCCCCACGCACGAAAAATTTCTCAAAGTCTCCCACGGCCCTTGACCCACCATTTGGTCAAAATTTTCACCCCTAGGCCCTTGAGACCCGCCCTTGGAAAAAAATTCACCACAAGGCCCGTCGTCCCATAACTTGAAAAATATGAGGACTTAGGAGGACTTATTTATATCAATGGAAATGTGAGAAAATTTCCTCTCAATGGGAGTGATTTAGGGAAATTTTGAATGCATTAAATTGTAAAAAACCAAGTTGAAACTTTAAGCTGTAAGAAAGTGGGTATGGTGAAAATTTTCCCTCCGAACCTAATTCAAACTTTTAATCCTAAATTTTGGACCTTGTGACCCTAATAATGGTTAATAAAAGAAAGGTATACTCTAATAAATTAGAATTGTTAGGAACTGTTAATGTAATAACGGTTGTTTTGTAACATGGTCGTAGATTTTTTTAATCAAAAAAATTATTCCATAATATTTCCTAACACTAGGTTGTTTCTTGGGTCTCAAGTGGGTTGTTTTAATGGGCATTACACACCATATACATATATTTCATTATTTACATGATACTACAAATTACACTTTTTACTAAGCATTATTTAAAAGACAAATATTATTCGTAAGCACGTACATTATCATGAATGAGTTAAAATCTCACATTCGCTTCTCATATGCAATCACAATACAATGATATGACTATAAGAGAGATAATTAAAGACCTTAACAAACATGTACATAAGTCCCATGAATTACATGTTCATCATTAATAAATTACATTTGTGCTAAAATCATTGTATTATCCCACATGTAACGTTTATTAAAATCATATGTTATTATTTACAAATTTTTATTTTCACTCCATAATATTTAATTGCAAAGAATATACTCATTTTCTTCCATTTATATTACAACCATATTAACCAAATAATTCAATTTGATATCATTTAAAACTTCACATAGTCATGTAGCACTCGTTACATGTAGGGAATTCATATTCCCAAGAGACATGTCCCAACAAGGAATGATTCATTTACTATTAATAAACAATGTAAGGTTGACCATCTATTATAAGGGATAAGGCAGATTCACTTTACATTGTGAATCCATCTTATTAGGTACCATTTTATAGTGGGGAAAGAATTCATGTTTCACATCATTAATCGTACCACCTTGATGCACACAAACACGTGTTCTCATTTCACACTTGTATGTTTCTTGTTTCATTAAAAAAATTAATCATAATTAGTATACCTCGTTATTTTTTTATTCCTTAACACTAATAATTTCCGTAATTCAATAACTAGTTAGGATTATCTTACCAAGACACGTGCTTCCACATGAAACATTCATTATATTTTTATTGGTAAACAGGGGTTTAGTCAAGTTTAAAAGTACAACTTCAAGTTTCATATTAACCATTCTACTGACATCGGTTAAACACAAATCGATAGTAAGAGTCAAATACAAAGTTTTATCCACAATTAACCTCTTAAGAGGTCTTAGGAATGAATTATGTTGCGGTTACATCGCTTGTTAGCGTAGATATTTACCTTAGTTCATATTTACCTAGGTACTTTATTTACATTTATTGAATTTATCCTCACCCACTTATGTGTGTGGATATTTCTTTTTATTTATTTAAATATTAGGGGGATATTAGATAGTTAAGTATAGTTATTGTAGTGCCCACACTTTCTATAGCTCAGTAGCTTGTTGTTTATTTGCTCATAGACATGTTTTGACAGTGATTGGTGATATCTTGGACATTATATTTAGATATTTGATTATATTAGACATGTGTGACATTCAGGCGTATAGCGCCAATTTAGCCTAATTTCTTTATTGTCGCATTTTCTTGTTATGACATGGAAACAAATGAATATGATGTGGTTGGAACCTAATTATAGTGATGGATAATTGTTGCATGGTGAGACTATATGTCACTTTATCATCTTGTCTAACTTTTGGAATATAATTGTGCACGTTGTCGCAGCTTGATTTCAGTAGGATGTTAGGTTAGTTTAGCATGCATTGATATCTTACTATGTCATTTAATTATATTGTATTGGACAGGTGCAGTTAATGTGTGCAATGAGTGTGCAAGTGACAGGTTTACAGGAGAACGTGGGATTCGGGCCCTTACTCAAAACTTGCACAAGCGCCCACGGGCTGAGTCCTAGCCATGTTCACTGTGTGAAGCCCTAGGATAGATTATTAATTTTGGGCACTATGAGTGACCCCAATGTATGTAAAGTATTTTGCTTTGAATTATTAATTTTGTTTAGGGTTGTTAGTAAAGTTGTAAACTTATTTTGTGAGTTAATAATCCCACTTTCTTTTAAATTGTTGATTTTTGTTAATAAGTCTCTTAATCACAACGGTTTAGGGTCACATGTGAGACCCTTGGGTGGTCCCCACACCCTCTACCCTTGTGCCAAAATGCAAAACCTGAAATTAGGGTATTTTGGGCATTTTTAGGGACCCCTTTGTAGCTTGGGAGTCCCCCTATCACAAAAATGAGCCCTTGGACCCTACCTAATGGGTAGGGGGGCTTGTTTTCAAGGCTAGAGGGAGTTTTCCTCCTTTCTACCCTTGTTTTGTCACATCCATGTAAGGGATGTGGATTTGTGTGTTTATCAAAAGTTCAACTAGTTTTGTCTTGCTAACATTTAAGGGAATTTGGGAAAAGAGGGCAAAAGATAATTTTACCATTTCTCTCTTTTGTTTTGGCATCTTTGACCATGAGGAGGGAGAGGGGTGACACATGTCACCCCCTCATTTGTGAGGATGCTTGTTTGCTCCTCTTCAAATTCTCATTCATGGGAAATGAAAGGGACTTTTTCCTTGGATTTTCTTGCTTGGATGCTTGGGTGATTTGGAGCTTGGGATTTGCTTGGAGCTAAGAGTGGAAAACTTGAAGTTAGGAAGCTTTTTGGAGAGCTTTCCTTGAGGTAGGCTCTTAGATCTTATTGTTGTGTTGCTTTAATTTAGTTGATAGTTTGATTTGCTTGAAATTGTTACTGTTGATTGTAGCTTGTAGTGTTGTTTGTGTGTTTTTACTCCCTCCATCATATGGCATGATGGAGTTTTGGAGTGTGGGGGAAGAGAGAGGGAATTTTCCCTCTCAATCCTCAAGGCTTGATGGCCAAGCCTTGTAGGACCTTATTGTTTTTCCCCTCAAATGGTTGAGGTGGGGAAGTTGATTCATTTGGCTTGAATCTCCTTCCCCATCCTTGGTAAGGAAACCCCTTTTGGGGTTTGAAAATCCTTCCAAGGAGGACTAGGAGAAAGGGGGAGGAATAAGGAGGGTCTTGTTTTGAATAAGGAGCAATAAGGAGGTTAAGAAGATGTGTTCAATGTGCAAATAATATTGATGCTTAATTTTGGAGAACTTTCTCCTCTCTTCCCCATTTTTGGAGGATGAACATGGGTTCTCCTCCTTGTAAGTTGGAGTCTTGTGTTGTTGTGAATTTTATGTTTGTGTGCTTGTTTCATTGTTGTTTTACCCTTCACCTTGTGCAAGTGTTGGTTAGCTATCCTCTTTCCCATGGGCTTGGGGGAGGCTAGCATGCATCCCAACCTTGGGATAGGCATGTGATGATGCCTAAAGGTTGGGTGGATAAACAAGCTCTTTCTCCTTGCATGATTTTGGAAGACATGGAAGATTGGCTCTCCGTTGGAATTGGTGGCATGTTGGGCTCTCATTATTCTTATTCTTGTGTTACTTTCTTGTAATGTAACCCTCTTCGAATATAGTACGTGAAAGTTTACATCTCCTTGTAAATCCTCCATTTTGTACATTTTGTATCACTTGTAAACTTGTTTTAGAAAATTTTGATTGATGCTACTTGGGAGTTAACATCCTTGTAACCCAAGCTTGTGGAGGTGAAGTAATGAAGTAAATAATCTATCTACTTGAATCTTGATATAACTCTTGTATTTATATTTATAAAAGAAACATAGTTTGTTGAAGGTTTTGGTTTCCTTACACCTTTGTTACCTTGCAAACATTGATAGCATTATGTCAAGAAAAGAAATCTGTATTTCTTTTTGTTTCCTTGCACTTTCTTGCTTATGTGAAAACTTAAGAAAGTATGTTATTTAGAAAACTAATTGTTTATTTTTAGTTAAGGAAACATGTGGCTACTATTAAATGAGAAATACTCCCTTTTTGCGCAATATGCTCCTCTCTTAAAAATAATAATAAAATAATACATGAAAGGAAAGTTGAAAATTTAGATTTCATTTCCATGAGAAGTTTAATGTTTCTTTGTTGTAAAATATTCATACTTAGTTTTAAGTTGCCTACTTTGAAGAGTTCATTTTAGAAATAAATCTTATTTATATTGGAAAATTCTTGCTTATTTTATTTTGTGATATACCCAATGCATATAAATATCATTAAGTCATTTTAGAAATATATATATATATATTGCTTTATTATACTGATCACATATACAAAATATTACTAGAATATAAATATATATACGATAAACATATACATATGTAATATATTTTATACAAAATAAATTTAAAACAAAATTCTATTAAAAAAAAAAAGGTATATATATATATATTTTCATATAAGTAAAATAAAAATAAAAAAAAAACCTAAATGGTGGGGGTTATTTACCCCCTGTGAAGATAACACCAAAAAAAAGGTATTGGCGGGGGCCTAACCCCCCACGCACCCCGTGAAAGTCGTGGGGACGCCGCCCCACGGACCCCCGCCCACCTTACGCGGCGGCGGCCCGCCGCTGCCTCCCCCTCACGCCACCTACCGCCGCCGCCCCTTTGTCCCGGCCCGAGACCACGGCCCCGCGCCCGGCCGCCCTGCCGTCTGCGCCTTCCCACGACCCCGCCGCCTCCGCACACCTGCCTGTCCTATGCGGCTTGGCCGCGACCCCTCCTCCGTCCACTCTCTTCCCTCCCTTTCACCAGTCCCTGAACAAAAAAAAATCCGCCCATGCTTTGAACATAACAAAAAAACAACAAATTATATACCCCCCAACTCAGACCTCTTCAAAGTCTCCCCCTTAGTTTTCCTTTTTCCTTGCTTGGATAAATAAAGAATAAGCAAAACAAATGAGAAGAGAAATAGAAGGAGGGAGAAAAGAATTACAAGGAGATGGCTAGGGCAACTTTAGGGTTTTCCTTCTAAAACAATGGACAAGAATGGTTTGATCTTAGTGTCATAATTAATTCCTATTGAGTGTCATGGGGTTTTAATGAGAAACTTAGCAAAAAGGAAGGGTGATGAACCTAAGGAGAGGGTGAATAGAATAAAAGTGGTGTGGGGTTATTCTTTTAAGGCATTAGTAAAATTAAAATATAATTAAATAATTAATTTCGAGTTAGGGTTAGTGAACAATTTAGATTGAGAGAAATTAAATGGTATAAAATTAGTAATCAAGAAAGAGTTTAAGAGATGTATTAGTATTAATTAAACACTTCAAAAAAAAAAATTTACCTAAAATTTTAGTCTGTTTGGTGCGTTTTTCGGTGTCCCAGATGGGGCACTACGGTTAAATGTCGAGCTTGGGGTTCGCACTCGTGGACCACTGGGTACTAATTAAAATAGTTAAGGTTAATTTTAACAACACAAAATTAACTAAATGAATAAAAATAAACAGTTAAAATAAGTCACCCACTACCATCAACTTTTAAATTAATAATTTGCTCGCTCACCTCGTGCGCAGGATGGCGCCTAAGCGAGGACGATCAGCTAGAGGTATGGGGCGTAGCGCATCTACGCAGGAGCCGTCGGCGCCGATTTTGGGCCTCGGATATTAGAGGCCTTACGCCAGCTGATAGGCGTTGTGGAGCAGTGCCTACCACAGCCACAGGAGACGAGAGTGGAGGCACCTTTGGGAGACGAGGAGCCGATAGGCGAGGACGCGCATTCGGAGCCGCCAGAGCACGATACACCAAGGCGGGAGAGGTCACGCACCCTTAGTTCATCACGAGAGGGTAGCCTCTTTCCGTCATAGCCGATCACCACAGTCTCGAGGACCTTTCAAGGAGAGGCGACTCCCTTCACTGTTGGACTACATCGCGGGATTGAGATACGGCAATGTGATCCGGGATCTTCTTCGCTTGCACCCGCCCACTTACACCGCTCTACGGATGGTTTTGGGGTGAGTCATGGCTCCTTAGCTTGGATAGTTGCTTTGGCTTACACTCTTACGAGAGCAACGTCAAGGCGAGGTTCGCCATACACTCCTCCTCACGCAAAGCAGCGGGCGTTGGGTGGAGGAAGCGAAAGCTCCATCGACTCGAGAGACAAAGTGACTTGGGAGTTGTTCGAGAGCATTTGGGCGCATTATATGTCGAGCATTTTGTGCGAAGAGGATCGCGAGTTTCACGACTTACGGACAGGATCCGCATGATGGCGTAGTATGAGAGCGAGTTCTGGATCTTCTGATATGTGGATTCTGCAAGATGAGAAATTGAGTTAACGAGGAGTTCATTCGAGAGGCTCAATGCACGAGACATAGCAGAGGGGGCGGTTCGGATCTTATCTCCTCCCACACTTCGAAGGCCGTTGAGAAGGCCTACTTAGTTGAGGAGAACAGGACCAAGGCACAGGAGCATTGTGATAGGAACAAGAGCAAGTTTCAGGAGAGAATACAGGCCTTCCAGAGTCAGAGGTCACGAGGTACTACACCACCCCCTAGAGGAGGATTTTGGCCTCCACTAGCCAGCCACGAGGCTCCACCGCACCACATGTGACAGACACGGCAAGGGCCACCCGCGCAAAGGGGGGCTAGCACACAGGATTTCGAGAGAGGTGTTTCTAGAGGTGGTTTTAGTGGAGCCAGAGATAGGAGGCAGGGCACTCGCAGACACGGCCAAATACTCGCACTCACTGTGATCTTAGGGTTGGACCAAGAGGATCAGTACGAGTACGGGAGGGACCCCATCTCGAGAGAGGTGCGGGAGGTTGTTTATTTGTGGATCTCGAGATCACTATGTGCGCATGTGCCCGCACAAACCCAATACCATGGATGCACAGAGCGCTGCAGATCCGAGCGATGCAGTGGGAGATGTAGGACGCGCCCATCAGTATATGCGGCGGTTGACAGTTGTGCTGCCGAGCATCGAGCCACTATACATCGTTGAGACAACAGTCTATCGGGGAATTTGTCTCAAGTACTTTTTGATTTAGGGGCTTGATTCTTTTATATCACCTACTATAGTGGGCGAGTGTGGGTTAGTGGTGGGTAGCAACCAGATAGTTGGCGAGTTGAGTTGGCTTCGGAGCCAAACTCGCCGTGGACTCATTGCATGTACTTGATTTAGGAGCCTTCTCCACTACTTTTGACCTCCGAGTTATCCCTCTAGGTTCTATGTAGTTTTGGGTATGGATTGGCTCAAGTCTCATCGAGCTAAGGTGGATTGTAGAGAAAAGGTCATTGAGTGTTAGGATGATCTTGGGAGTGCAGTTGTGATATCAGGGATGCAGAGACCTATCTCCTTGCGCATGATATCGGCTAAGCAACTCAAGCGGAGCATGCGTAAGGGTTGTCGGATTGTTTCTTATCACTATCGTGATCGATCCGAGAGCATTCAGAGCATTCACCTTTAGATGATCATGCGGTTTTGAGGAGTATGCGAGATGTTTTCCAGCGAGCTTCCGGGTTTACCACCCCGTAGAGAGGTGGATTTCACCATTGATTTAGTACTGGATCAAGCACCAGTTTCTAGGGCACCTTATCGGATGACGACCCCAGAGCTCCATGAGCTCAAGATTCAGTTAGAGGAATTGTTGGAAAAGGGTCTCATTCGCCCTAGTGTATCTCCTTGGGGAGCGCCGGTCATATTTGTGAAGAAGAAGGACGGTTCTCTCGGGCTTTGTGTAGACTTGAGCAACTCAACAAAGTCACAATAAAGAACCGTTATCCGCTCCCAGGATTGATGACTTGTTTGATCGGGACGGGGAGCGAGAGTGTTCTCCAAAATTGATCTCAAGTCAAGGATCATCGTTGCGCATTTCAAATGCGAGACATTCATAAGACACTTTCGGACACGTTATGGGCATTATGAGTTTACAGTGGTTCCATTTGGTTTGACCAATGCCCCAGCTGTCTTCATGAGCCTCATGAATGGAGTATTCAGGACATTTCTGGACCGCTTTGTCTTGGTGTTCCTTGTTGACATATTGATTTATTCTCGTTTTGAGGAGGAACACGAGGAGCATTTGAGGCGGAGTACTTGAGGTTTTGAGATAGCGGAAGTTGTATGGGAACTTGGAAAATGCGGCTTCTTTGGACAGAGATTCAAGACTTGGGTCATATCATTTCAGGAGGGTATCTATAGATCCCTCTAAGATACAAAGCTATCTTGGACTAGCAAAGACCCACATCGACCACTGAGAGGTGAGGAGTTTCATGGGTTTGGCAGGTATTACCGCAGGTTCGTACAGGGCATTTCTAGGATTGCTCACCCTATCACTTCTCTTCGAGGAAAGGGAAGAAGTTCGATTGGTCGAGAAATGTGAGCAAGCCTTTCGATTGCTTAAGGAGAGGTTAACCACGGCGCCCATCTTAGCAGCCTGCATTCGGCGACGAGAGGATTTTGTTGTTTATCTTGATGCATCACTAGAAGGTTTGCAGCAGTTCTTATGCGGGAGCGTCGGGTTATTGCTTTTGAGTCTCGTAAGCTCAAGGACTACGAGCTTAATTATCCTACTCATGACTTGGAGCTTTAGCATTGTTTCATGCTCTAGTGCGTTGGCGACATTTCCTTTTAGGTAGGCCTTTCATTTTGAGAAGAGACCACCGGAGTTTGCAGAGCATATCTTCTCACGGCGAACCTCAACGCTCACAACGGCGTTGGATGGAGTTCCTATGTGAGTATGACATGGAGGTTCAGTACATCAAAGGGAAGGAAAATGTGGTTGCAGATGCTCTTAGTAGACGACGGCATGTGCTTGTTTCTTTGACACTTGATCAAATTTGAGAGGCAGATTCTTGAGCACCTTCCAGAGGCCAGATTTTATGAGGGAGCTAAACAGGAGATGTTAGAGTCTCGGGGGTTCTTTAGAGGGCGATATTCGGGTGTGTTTTAGAGACGAGATCGTTTGCTTTGTTTCCACAGGCGCATCTACGTGCCTAAGTCGGGTGATCTCGCGTAGCTTCATCCTCACAGAGGCTCATCGAGCCCCATATGTGCGGCACATCCAAGAGTGAAGAAAATGCATGCCGATTTGAGGGAGTTATATTATTGGCGGAGGTCTTGACGAGACAGCAGATTTTGTCGCACGTTGCCTTGAGTGCAGAGGGTCAAGGCGAGCATTCTCATCCTACAGACTTTTACATCCTCATGATATTCCCGAGTGGAAATGGGATGTGATCTCCATGGACTTCATAAGTCGGACTTCCTATGTCATCTTATCGCCATGACACCATTATGGTCACCGTGGTTAAGTTAACCAAGGTTGCCCATTTTTGCCAACAAGGTCACCTATAATGCGAGGCCATTGCGAAGGTATTTATGGAGGACATTGTTAGGATTTGCGTGGGATTAGAAGACCATCATCAATAGGATACTATCTACACTTGATTTTACGGACGTCTTTTCAAGCCGCTCCGGGTACTCGGATCAATTTGATTCAAACTTATCATCCAGAGACAGATGGGCGAGATAGAGAGGGTTAATCAGTGTTAGAGGACATGTTGAGAATGTATGTCATGGATCGGCGAGAGGAAATGGGAGGATTATTTGCATCTAGTTGAGTTTGCCTACAACAACAAAGCCTATCATAGTTCCATTGGTATGGCTCCTTACGTGCTTTGCATGGACGACCTTGCAGGACACCTTTGAGTTGGGATAGACTAGATGACAGGATCATTTTGGGACCAAATTTACCTTAAGGATTTAGAAGCGTGCAATGAAGTTGTTACGATTAGGACAGATGTCTTGTCTCGAGCAGCGAGCACGCCAAAAGGCATATGCAGACACAAGAGGATGATCGTCACTTTTCGGTGGGTGACAAAGTCTTAGAGGGTTCGTCGGATAAGAGTCATATCCGTTATGAAAAGGGTTCTAAGCTATCGCCTCGTTTTGTGGGGGCTTTTGATATTTTAGAGGTCATCGGTCGTTGCCTATCACCTAGCTTTGCCACCACGCCTTGCACGGGCCCATGATGTTTTTCATGTTTTCAGCATTTACGTAGATATGTACTTGATGCTTCTCATGTCTTGATTGGTCGGCATTACAGGTAGAGGACGGAGGACAAAGTGGAGATTGGAGCCCGTACGCATCTTGGAGCACTGAGAGATCGGCCCTTCGGGGTCGAGACTTGAAAGTTAGAGTATAATGGGACCAGATGACGAGACATCAACTACTTGGGAGGATGCGATACCTTTGAGGGCTAGATATCCCAACCTCTTTCAGTGACTTCCAGGAGGAAGTCTAATTTTAGTAGAGGGGGATTTAGTGCCCACACTTTCTATAGCTCAGTAGCTTGTTGTTTATTTGCTCATAAACATGTTTTGACAGTGATTGGTGATATCTTGGACATTATATTTAGATATTTGATTATATTAGACATGTGTGACATTCAGGCGTATGGCGCCAATTTAGCCTAATTTCTTTATTGTCGCATTTTCTTGTTATGACATGGAAACAAATGAATATGATGTGGTTGGAACCTAATTATAGTGATGGATAATTGTTGCATGGTGAGACTATATGTCACTTTATCATCTTGTCTAACTTTTGGAATATAATTGTACGTGTCGCGCAGCTTGATTTGAGTAGGATGTTAGGTTAGTTTAGCATGCATTGATATCTTACTATGTCATTTAATTATATTGTATTGGACAGGTGCAGTTAATGTGTGCAATGAGTGTGCAGGTGACAGGTTTACAGGAGAACGTGGGATTCGGGCCACATTACTCAAAACTTGCACTGCAGCATTGACTGGCCGAGTGAGTCCAGCCATGTTCACTGTGTGAAGCCCTAGGATAGATGATTATTAATTTTGGGCACTATGAGTGACCCCAATGTATGTAAAGTATTTTGCTTTGAATTATTAATTTTGTTTAGGGTTGTTAGTAAAGTTGTAAACTTGTTTTGGGAGTTAATAATCCCACTTTCTTTTAAATTGTTGATTTTTGTTAATAAGTCTCTTAATCACAAGGGTTTAGGGTCACATGTGAGACCCTTGGGTGGTCCCCACACCCTCTACCCTTGTGCCAAAATGCAAAACCCGAAATTAGGGTATTTTGGGCATTTTTGGGGACCCCTTTGTAGCTTGGGAGTCCCCCTATCACGAAAATGAGCACTTGGAGCCTACCTAATGGGTAGGGGCTTGTTTTCAAGGCTAGCAGAGGAGTTTTCCTCCCTTTCTACCCTTGTTTTGTCACATCCATGTAAGAGATGTGGATTTGTGTGTTTATCAAAAGTTCAACTAGTTTTGTCTTGCTAACATTTAAGAGAATTTGGAAGAAGAGGGCAAAAAGATAATTTTACCATTTCTCTCTTTTGTTTTGGCATCTTTGACCATGAGGAGGGAGAGGGTGACACATGTCACCCACTCATTTGTGAGGATGTTTGTTTGATCCTCTTCAAATTCTCATTCATGGGAAATGAGAGGGACTTTTTCCTTGGATTTTCTTGCTTGGATGCTTGGGTGATTTGGAGCTTAGGATTTGCTTAGAGCTAAGAGTGAAAAATTTGAAGTTAAGAAGCTTTTTGGAGAGCTTTCCTTGAGGTAGGCTCTTAGATCTTATTGTTGTGTTGCTTTATTTTAGTTGATAGATTGATTTGCTTGAAATTGTTATTGTTGATGGTAGTTTGTAGTGTTGTTTGTGTGTTTTACTCCCTCCATCATATGGCATGATGGAATTTTGGAGTGTGAGGGAAGAGAGAGGGATTTTTTTCCTCTCAATCCTCAAGGCTTCGATGGCCAAGCAAGCCTTGTAGGACCTTATTGTTTTCCCCTCAAATGGTTGAGGTGGGGAAGTTGATTCATTTGGCTTGAATCTCCTTCCCCATCCTCGTAAGGAAACCCCTTTTGGGGTTTGAAAATCCTTCCAAGGAGGACTAGGAGAAAGGGGGAGGAATAAGGAGGGTTTTGTTTTGAATAAGGAGTAATAAGGAGGTTAAGAAGATGTGTTCAATGTGCAAATACTATTGATGCTTAATTTTGGAGAACTTTCTCCTCTCTTCCCCATTTTGGAGGATGAACATGGGTTCTCCTCCTTGTAAGTCGGAGTCTTGTGTTGTTGTGGAACCTTATGTTTGTGTGCTTGTTTCATTGTTGTTTTACCCTTCACCTTGTTCAAGTGTTGGTTAGTTATCCTCTTTCCCATGGGCTTGGGGGAGGCTAGCATGCATCCCAACCTTGGGATACGCATCGATGATGCCTAAAGGTTGGGTGGATAAACAAGCTCTTTTCTCCTTGCATGATTTTGGAAGACATAGAAGATTGGCTCTCCGGATGGAATTGGTGGCATGTTGGGCTCTCATTATTCTTATTCTTGTGTTACTTTCTTGTAATGTAATCCTCTTCGAATATAATACGTGAAAGTTTACATCTCCTTGTAAATCCTCCATTTTGTACATTTTGTATCACTTGTAAACTTGTTTTAGAAAAGTTTGATTGATGCTACTTGGGAGTTAACATCCATGTAACCCAAGCTTGTGAAGTAATGAAGTAATGAAGTAAATAATCTATCTACTTGAATCTTGTTATAACTCTTGCATTTATATTTATAAAAGAAAAATAGTTTGTTGAAGGTTTTGGGTTCCTTACACCTTTGTTACCTTGCAAACATTGATAGCAATATGTCAAGAAAAGAAAACTGTATTTCTTTTGCTTCCTTGCACTTTCTTGCTTATGTGAAAACTTAAGAAAGCATGTTATTTAGAAGACTAATTGTTTATTTTTAGTTAAGGAAGCATGTGGCTACTATTAAATGAGAAATACTCCCCTTTTTGCAATATGCTCCTCTCTTAAAAATAATAATAAAAATAATACATGAAAGGAAAGTTGAAAATTTACATTTCATTTCCTTGAGAAGTTTAATGTTTGCTGTTGTAAAATATTCATACTTAGTTTTAAGTTGCCTACTTTGAAGAGTTCATTTTAGAAATAAATCTTATTTATATTGGAAAATTCTTGCTTATTTTATTTTGTGATATACCCAATGCATATAAATATCATTCATCATTTTAGAAATATATATATATCTTTGCTTTATTATACATCTTATATATGCCCTGCGCCCACCCGCCCCGTCTGCACCTTCCCACGACCCCGCCGCCCCGCAACTGCCCTATGCGGCGCGCCCTCCTCCGTCCACTCTCTTCCCTCCCCTTCACCGGTCCCCGAACAAAAAAAAAAAAAAAAAATCTGCCCATGCTTTGAACATAACATAAAAAAAACAACAAATTATATACGCCCTCCCCAAACTCGGACATCTTCAAAGTCTCCCCTTAGTTTTCCTTTTACCTTGCTTGAATAAACAAAGAACAAGCAAAACAAATGAGAAGAGAAATGGAAGGAGGGAGAAAAGAATAACAAAGAGATAGCTAGGGCAACTTTAGGGCTTCCTTCTAAACCAAGGGACAAGAATGGTTTGATCTTAGTGTCATAATTAATTCCTATTGAGTGTCATGGGGTTTTAATGAGAAACTTAGCAAAAAGGAAGGGTGATGAACCTAAGGAGAGGGTGAATAGAATAAAAATGGTGTGGGGTTATTCTTTTTAAGGCATCGGTAAAATTAAAATATAATTAAATAATTAATTTCGAGTTAGGGTTAGTGAACAATTTAGATTGGAGAAATTAAATGGTGTAAAATTAGTAATCAAGAAAGAAGTTAAGAGATGTATTAGTATTAATTTAAACACTTCAAAAAAAAATTTACCTAAAAATTTAGCCTGTTTGGTGCATTTTTCGGTGTCGAGATGGGGCACTACGGCTTATTTCTTTGATTTATGGTATTGAGTAGATTATTGATGTTTGATTCTCTCCTAAATCTATGGCTTGACTAGTTCTTTCCTTGATTTATTGTTTAATCTACGACTTTGACTAGTTCTTAGATTGTTATTCCTCGCATACATAAGCAAGGTCCATTCTCGTTGTATTTCATTGAGTTCCATAATAATATATGATATTGTTGCTCATTTATTTGCAAAGGTTTTGGTAAAGTTATTTTGACAAATTGTTTTATCTTATTGATCATGCTTTGGTTTGATTAGTATTTGAATTCTTGACTTAGTACAATCTGGTTATCGTTCTTTTTATTGTTTAGACCGCACAATGACATCAACATCAATGTTACCACAGTATGTTTGTTCCACCAAAACTTTTTACTTTATAATTATCTTTTTATTCATTAAAAAGAAAGGTGAAAACACTATGTATTTGACATACTACATGTGGTACAAAATAATAAACCATTCACTCGTCATTCACAAAGATCTACAACTTACTATATGGTCAAAGTTAGACCCATAAAACGTACCCTATGCACAAGGACTCTACATAACTAATAGTATTTCCTCGTTACAATTCCATTGACACTTTCCATTTACAATATTATCACAAGAGGCAATTTTAGCGATTGACACCAAATACATTTTTCATAGATTCAACCACAAATGACCCTTCAAAAGGTTTTGTATGGCGGGAAAAAATGTGTCTATACAACATGCACTCTCATCATCCTGTTCTACTAGGTTAACGAAGCAATGAGTAAGAGACACACCAAGACCAGCACACAATGGATAGAATTAAAGAATGTACAAGGACCGCTAACATTGCATACCCAAAGGGAAGTAACCATTACACTATCACAACATAAGGTTTCCAAGGCCCTAGGTCACACAAGAAGAAGGAACCCTAATAAGGTATCGGCCATGACAATGGGGGTGATGATGAACAAAATAAGCATGCAAAGTCTATGTTAACCGAAGTAAAACATGTAACATGAAATAAAGAATTGAAATACAATATGTTAACCTAGCATGTGCATAAAATACTAATCTAACATATAGTAAATAAAAAGATAGGAGACTACTTTATACAAAATGACAAGTCGAGTTAGAGCACTTACATGTTGGGGCGGTCGTTGATCCATTTGTTTCCCAAAGGACCATACACTAAGAGAGAATAGATTTTGGGTGGAGAAGGGGAAACAATCTAATCTTAACTCACTATAGGTGACCCAAAAGTGCAAGCAAACCAATCCAATTAAGAAGAATCTCCAAGCCAAGAGTCAAGATGCAAGAAATCCAAGAGCTAAGCGAGCAGATGCAAGTTGGTGCAAGAGAGCAAAACTAATGGCGAGTTCCTATGAAATTTGTGCTATTTGTTATGTGGTGAAGGTGTCTTTTTGGCATTTATACCAACGTCATCGCCCGTGGGTGAAGGCGTCGCCAACCAGGATTTTGAAAATGTGATGACTCAATCACACGCATGAGCGATAGCGTTGGCTAGGGAGGGGAAATGAGCAATGGGTGCACGTAATATGTCGGGAAAAATGAATCTAATGCAAGGCGAAGTATAATATGGCCATGAACAAGCAAGGTGTTAAAAGAATGTGGAGGAAAGCAAGAAGACAATAGCAAAATAAAAACGTAAATAGGACCAAAAGTTATTTTCTCTCCATGTATCATCCCTAACCCAATGGTTACGTGAATAACCATACCCTATCTCGTAACGAGGAGTTTAAGGAACCCATTCCCAAAAATACATGCATTAGTAACCTCTAACTCGAAAGAGAAATTGTTATTGACATATACGAAAATAGAAAGCGTCAAAATTTAGGTATATACTGGGCTTTAGGTTTAGTTTATTCAAAACCATACTTAAGGGTCTAAGGACGAATTTATCCCAATACACAAGGTCAACAACCCACTATAAGAACAATAGTAAGGAACAACTAGGCATTCTTATCTCCCAAAAACTTTTGCTTGAACCTACAATATTCATTTTTACTTGTCAAGATACACACTCTTTCCTATACGGTTTAGTACAATCACTCACGCAAGAGTCCTGAGCACTAGACATGTTGAGACGTCATATTTGTTAGAAAGGGTATTGTCCCAAATTATTCCCTCATACACCAAGGTTAATCGAGAGTAGGAATATGTCCGATAAGTTTAGCGAACTCATTTAATTTTAAATGGTTTACGTGTTTAAGTTTACTACCATACATTGTGCAACGTACAAGAAAATACCATAATAACCAAATACACATTCTTCAATGCATTTGAACTATAAAGTACAATGTAAAATTTCATCATCTCATTAATTACAACACATACATGATATAACTAACTTTGATTCCTTTAATTATACAAGTACAATTATTAAAATAAAATAAATTTCTTATTTAATAAAAAGTACACATTTTAAAAGCTATAAACAAATGTAAGCTCGTAATTCATCACCCATTTTAGTTTTGAAATTATACATGCAACACCGTGCCGATTTTGTAAACATGGGTCGACAAAAATGTTGGCATGGACTCATCCCTTTACCACCCAACATGATATTTAAACTTGCAACATCAATTCAAAGTTAGAGGGAAAGAACAAAATATTTACTTTCCATACTTTTCAAACCAAAACAACTTTTCAAGATTTAGAGAAGGTAGAGACAGTAAAGAGATACACATAACAATTATACACGCAAACAAATTAGTTGTTTCACGTGCATCATAGGGAGATAAGAGATACACAATCAAGTTTTACTCACAACATTCTAAATCTTAGCATATTTCAATGTAGTACAAAGTTTTACAATTTCCAACACGTCTCACTTTGTTCTCACAAAGGAGGTTGGATTCGGAGGTATATCATATCACGCCACTATAATTTTTTTCTAACCAATGTAATTATACCAAACCCTGTATTTCTAACCATCATACATATTTCCAAAGATTACACAAGTTTTACTCATTGAACAAACCTTGGAGGGTCAATGTGGGTCCACGGATCTATGTTTCATTGTCATGCAAACTAGCCCAAGTGGCCACGGAACATGCCTATAAAAGGGTGAGGAACATCCTAATGGGATGTGTAATAGTCCTACTCTATTTTCTACTATATATAGAATCATAGGAAATAGACGAGGTCCTAAATTGATAACGGAACTCAAACAACAAATAGTTTTCGGATCCAGATTAGTTGAATTCAGTTGTTTGCCCTACAACAAATTAAGCCACCTTGGCTCTAATACGTATATGCAAAATGCACTTTTCATAGGAATGGGTAAAACGAAATATACTACACCATTATGTAATAATAACGAAGAAGTTTTCATGACATAATTTATTTCTAGAACCCATTAGCACAAGATTCGAGGTGATTCCAGGAGAGAGTTCTCACATAACAAGCGGTTGCTTCCAACAACGATTTTCTAAAGTTGTCAGAAGATTCGCTTTTTTAAAATGATCATAAATTGCTTTGGTGATGTTTCGTGGTGGCATGATATCCTCATATGACCAGGAAGGACTTACAATAGTTAGAAGGTGGAAAGGAGTCTTAGAGATGCTTTTCACATGTCAATAATAAGAGGTGATGGACAAAATTTGAGGTTGTTTTTAGCATTACAAATTTACATGTTGAAACATGATGGCATTCCAGTTTGACAAATCACAAAAATAATCCAGGTAAACATGTTATAGGTTTGTTTTTCGAAATTCATGGCCAAGTAATTTGACATGCCACCCAAGGAAACTATTTAAACGTTGGTTCAACACGATCCAAAAACTATTTTTAGCGGTTTGTAATATGATTTAAAAACAATACATCAATAACAAGATTGATTTCAAATTTAATGTTCAATACTCTAAAAGGAATGAAAATTCCAAAGGCAAGTTGTAGATGAGGAATGAAATACATGCTTGTATTGATCTAGCGAGCAAGAGTTGCGGAGTTCGACGTTACACATGTCGGTTGCATATGCCTGAGGGATTCCAAGACCTTTTCAACAAACCCACTTTTGCATCTCTCACAACCATTGCGGTCCATGAAGACACACCTATTTGAGGCATTCTATTGAACAGTTCACGTGCCTTGTCTACGCCTCATACACATGAGATCTATGTAAAGTTAGAGAAAATTGACTCACGAAATGAAAACAACAGGGTATTTTTTCATATTTAAACATGAAATGAATAACATAAACAAGGAGGAGAGGAAAATACTCATCTCTCTTTCATCAATCTACTTTACTTTTAAATGACAACCCACATGCCCACTTTTGCTCAAATGTTTGACATGAGAACATAAGTGCAAACATTTTAACACTTTGATTATCCGACTCAAGGGGATTTATTGTGAGTATCAGTGTTTCCATATCCTTATGTGTTCTTAATAAACAAGCAAACACTTACACACACGTAGTCTCGGGTTTAATTAGCATATTGATGATAGGATTTAGAGTTTCCTTAAGATACTTGGTGCAGTTAAGAATGTCATCCATTCACACATAAGCAAAAAAGCAATAAAACATAAAAACAAAAACACTTTCTAAAAATGGGAATTGGAAAAGATCATCAAAATGACCCAAACGAAAGTGTACATGGTATGTTAGGAATCTTGGGATACTGAAAAAAGCACAAAAAAACATAAAAACATAAAAAAGCAAGTCCAGATTCCTACTTACTAAAAATAGAAAGTGTCATGTTTTAGGTGTAGAAAGTGTCTATCTTCATCATTTTCTCTCACCTAATTGATTTTTGCTACAATGAAGTTCAAATTTGCTAGTTTGGAGCCCATTTCATCTCTCTCATTTGAGTATCCAGAGGTGGGTGACAATGATGTCGCTCACGTGGACTTGGAAGCCCTGAAAATTCGGATGTTTGGCGGACCATGAAAGCTTGTTGAAGATAAGATCTATACAAGTTGTTTGTATGCTACGGTGTGGTCATCCTCTATCAATCCAAAGCACAAAATTTGGCATGACTTATAATTAGCATTATGAACCAAACACAAGAATCATACAAGCAGACGATGGTTCGATCTTGGCAAGTACTCACACCCAAGGGGATATCACAGAGTATGCATATTCCGACTTGGAGCAACATGGTTGTCATCCCAAAGGAGTTTACAGCAGGTGAATGGGAAAAGACAGACTCTTATCTTGTAGGGCCTTGCATTGGGGTCTTGGTTGAAGCAAGTGAGAAAAACTTCCCACATGCCTAAGTCTTGGTCCAGACACAAATTTCACGAAGGGTACTCGGATGTCATCATTCTTTCCGAGCTAGGGTGATGGGAGAGGAAAGCACCAAGGAGTTTCATGACTAGATGGCATTATTCATCATCACCATTGTAGAGGGCAAACAAATGATTGATTGGGGCCAAATCATTAGTGACAACATCCACTTCCAATTGCTCCAGCTCCTAGTCACCAAGAAATTTTCCATGACATCGTATCTAGTGTATGCTCTTGTTAGTACGAGATCCTACAGGAGTTTGACTCTCACAAAACATCTCTCGAAGTCACCCGCCTATGAGAGATACATGACTGATTTTGAAAGAAAGTAACCATCACTTTGCCAAGGTGGATGATTCATTCTCCGTGTATGCGGTGAGACTACTCAAAGGAAACCACGAGCTCAAGTTGTCATCGTAAGTTGCCTCATTGATTTAGAAATGTGGATCCTTTTCACGTAGTTGGTTACCTTCTCATACATCAAGGTAGTTGGATTTGACTTCGATCCACGAAAGCACCCTCGATACCTGAGTGACAAGATTGTCACGTTTGAACTATGCAAACAACTAGCACATGTCAATAGGAAGCTCAAAAGAAGGAAGAAGAAAGGTATAGCTTTCCCCATCTCCTTGGGAATATTCTCTTACAAATCTCTCATTGATGCATCAACTTGGAGGCCTCTTTCTCTCAGTTGAATCTCTTTTCTTATACTTCGAGGGCTAACTTTGTTATCCCAAGCACCCCGATATGTTCCACATCCCGACTTGCATCATGTGCCGCAAGTTGAGGATTATTGGGTGAATTGTGTGATGATCACAAAGTGAGAAGAAGAGATCACATGAGAATGAAAATGGATCAAATGAGGAAGTTCGGCTTTGATTGGTTCGAGGAAGGCATCAAAGATGATGGAACTAAGCTATATGATCCAAAGTACCCAGTATGAAAGCTTCGCCTCTTCCTCGGGATTTTTGAGAATCGAAACACATGTGACATCAATGAGAGGACTGAGGTAGTGATTCAAAGATCAAGGCTTGGTTCAAGAAGAAGAGGGCAACGTTCATCGAATCATGAGGGCTTCACGCTCTCGAGAAACAAGCATCTCCTCTTCCAACCCCGGTGGCAAAGTGGAGAAATCTTCGAGTTCAACTCATTCTAAAAAGGTGCAAAAGAGAAAGTCCATGGAATCTGAGCCATCGCACCACGAGAGAACTCACAAGAAGACCAAGGCAAGATCAAGAACATTCAGAAGCTTGGAACAAGGTGAGATTGAGATTTCTCAACCACTATCATTTAGAGAACTCAAAGCACTTCATCTACTACAACTTTTCTGTCACACCAAACCGTGACTCACCTTCTCAGCCAGAGCAGGAAATTGCTATCATGCCCAACACACGGGAGAACCCTGAGCCAAAGACATTCTCGTGGGTACAAGACATGATCAAGAGAAGAGACACACACAAGCCAACAGGTGGTGGTCCCGACTTCCAATCCATATCTACAATGATGAAGGTCAAGAAAGGAAAGAAATCTCATATTGCCTCTTGCTTCTTCAATGGCGCTTCAAGTAATCAATATGTGGAGGTAGCTCTCATCCCAAGGTCATCGAGCCCCTTAATGAGATGGCACCATCGAACTATGAGATCAGCATTATTCCACTCAAGGAAGCGACACATGAGGGTGATGCCCATCTGTTTAAGAGTCTTCATCACCTTCTCGTGAGAAATCAAGAATACAAGGAAAAGTTGGATCAAGCGGAAGACCATATTAGGACCCTCACTTCATATGTGCAAGTACTCTTGGATCTAAATGTCGCCACTTCCCTCCCGGCCAAAGAAGTTACCCTATCAGTAGCTTTGACCATGAAGTCCATCAGAAAAAACACAGAGGTTTCACCATGCAAGGAAGAGTGAATGACAAGTGGGTGAACAAGATCCTTGAAAAGGGAAAGGTGTTGCTTCAGAGATCTTGACATTGTTCAAATACACATGACGGCCATGAAAGTGATCATGACACGAGAAGGGATTGAAGCAGAGAAAGATCACTGGGATCAAGTGTATCCACTCTTTTGGTTGAGATGGGTAAGGTCAAATCATCCATGTTGATAATCAAAGGTGTTTTCACTTCAGCATCAAATGACTTGTCTCAAGTCTGGGCTCAAACTTTGGTCACTCGCTATGAAATGATGAACCGCGCCATTGGCGATCTTGATTCATACGAGGAACAAGTTGAAAAGATGTAGAAGGATGCCAATGTTGAAGTGCAAAAGCTTGGAGTGTCGGCGGTGGAAGAAGATACCTCGGTAGATGATCTGTTGAGGCCTTTCGAAGATCTAGTCAAGAAGGAGGCCAGAGATCCATTCTCATTCAATGAAGACACATTGGAGTCTTGGCAGAGATAAGGGCAAGTCATATCCAACACCGCAAGAGATCATCAATCTTGGTATTCAGAATGCAAGCACATCAACTCCCTTGTTGAAAATTGGATCAAGTCACTGAGTTTTGTTCACATCCCGCAAGCCGAGAAAGTGGCACCTGTAGCAATCAGGTACAACAAGCAATTCAAGGGCATTGAGATTTCTCCTGAAGGGCTCTCCAAAAGTCCATCGGCAGAAGCTTCTCCTATAGATCATCAATAGTTATACTCTTCTTCTCTGCACTACCATCCCTCTCTCTTCCTTCACATTCTAATTCTTCGTTGGGAGGTTGCACTTTTTGTTTTCGTCTTATTCACTAATGTGACTATAGTCCAAAAATGTAATAAGTTGCCCTTAATTAATAAAAGGGGACTTAATGTTCTTTCCTAGGAATATCAAGAGTCACAAGTGGAAAAGACAAGTGAAAAGACACATGGGGGGTAGGTGAAGAGTCCTTTCTAAGTCTATATAATGTAATGACTTCCCCATTCTTAAGGGTTGTCAATTTTGTATGCTCAGGAGTAGATAACTACTTGTGGAAAACAAAAGAGAGCAAATTTCTCTATTTTCTTCCTCTCACATGTTCTTCCATTCCTCACTATGTACAACTTTGCCAAAATATCAATGAAGAAGAAAGGAGTTTCTTGTTTTTCTTGATGAGAGAATTACTAAAACTTTGTGTTCCTAATTCTACCTTTTGTTGATGTTAGTAACAAAGTTGTTTTCTTTCCATATATGTGTGTTGAAGTACTCTAATTAATGTCTACAAGTATCGATTTTCTACCTGAGATATTAATCCCCCTTCCTTTTTCCCACTCCCTTTCCTACCTACTCAACAAATTCCTCCCTTGTAAAAAATTGCAAGATTCTGTCGCATGTTGAGAGGAGTGTTCTTGTTGGATCCCCGACCTCTAGGCCACCCACAGATTTCATTTTCATTCACACATAATAAATGGAGTTACACCATTCAAGAAGAGGGACCTAGAGTCTCAGAGCGTTGGTGGATACCCACCAATTTGTCCACCTAAAAAAATTTCTCACCAACAGAGCAAAAGAGACCCAACACTCATAATTGAGGATTAATACACAATGTACCACACTAAAAAAGGCAAGTTATTCAAGAATGAAGTTAAGCTCAAAGGGTGTCACTAAACCCAACATACATCACATGTTCCAAATGAAACACGCCACTAGAGACATATCTAGATTCCAAGTTTGTAATAGCGAAAGGGAAAGAAGTATAATCATGTCCCCACCACACTTGTAGTACTTTAATAAAATTGAATTTTACATAATTGAAAGGGAACAAAAATATGCCATAGAATATTTACAAACTTATCATCATGCCCTTAATATTTGTAACAAAAGGTAGTATAAATGTATTGAATTTTGTATCACTATACTTAATTCACTATCTAAACCATTGTGTATTATGTTTTTTTGGTTCTAAATTTGATCATCCAAATTATACTAGACAAAATCATTAAATAGACAACAAAATCGACAATGGGTTCTATCCAAATATGATAGCTTTGTTTTCCATTGATTTTTGTATTAGAAATTATTTATAATCTTATATCATGTGCATATACTTATGTTCATTGTATATTGCATTATGTATCTTCTCTTTTTGTTAAGCGAACTTATGTTTCTATGATCGTACCATTAAATTCATCATGTTTTGAGGAGAAAGATATATAATGTAGATCACTCATCTCAAAACAAATATGAATTGTCCCATGTCACATATACCACATAACATCATTTGGACAACAACCATAGATTGCCAAGTTGATATAAATATGTCATCAGCCACACAACGGAGATCATGATATATAACATGGCAGCAAATATAATTAACACAACAAACATACAAGATCAACACGGTGATTACTTAGCACCGCAAACAAAGCAAAATAGTGTGTTGTATACATAAAGAAAGGTCAAGGGCCACACACAAGAAACAAATCCATTGTGCGATAAAATAAACATTAGCAAGAAGTATGTAGAACAAGAGACACTAGTCTATATAATCCATGTGTTAGTGTAAAATCCTATTAGAAACATGTCACGGTGTAAGTTGTATTATGGGTAAAAAGAGGTTCACATTTGTGTTCTCAAGTATAGGGATCCAATCTAAGACTGTGCACACCGTGTAAATACAAAGGTGCTCAAGCAACGCTAAAGCGGTAAATTTGGAGGACAGTTGCCTTAGCCATATGATAGATATAGGTTTTAAGGCCTACAACTAAAGTGAAGATAGTTATCTTACTAGGATTCTGAAAGAGAGAGGGAAACAACCAAGGGGTGGATAAAGCCAAGGGGCGTAATAACAATAAGACAAAGCAATAGATCAAAGAAAACCTACATTTACTCTAATCTATAGCAATGAATGACCAACATATGATAAGCACATTCAAAATAAGATATTAAAGAGGGTTAAAGACACTTACATATAGTGTGTGTATGATCGTTGAGGCATAATCCTCCCCAAAGACAACAACGTCCAGAGAGAATCGTTATGGGTGGAGAAGGAGAGAAATAAACAAGAAGACCTCAATTCCTAACTTGCTATGGTAACCCAAATGTAAAAGAGGCAAGGCCAAGGACTCCAAAATCGGTCAATACTTGTACAAATAGTACGAATAAGAGAATAGAAAGCGATCAATAAGTGCAAAATGGTTTTAATTAGAGTACATAAGCAAGTGTTAGTGAAGTAATTGTGGTTAAAATGGTGGTACTACCGAGAAAATAAAGGGGTATATATACTTGATGCCATCACTCGTGGGTGATGGTGTCGGCCATGGAAAAACCAAAACAAGCGTCATTGCCCATGGGCAATGGTGTCATGGGGGAAACCATAAGGTCAAAGGTTAAAAACATGAGTGGAGACAGAAGATCAGCGAGGATAAATGATGAAGGTCCAGTAGTGACCTCAAAGCAAGGGTAATAGTGTGCAACAACAGAAACAAATCAACATAATGGGAAAAAGACATAATGAGTGTAATGTGAGAATAAAGGGAAGAAATGAGGCAAGTATGGGGTGATTAAGGATAATAGCCACATCTCTCGATTGTGGTCAAACCCACATGACAAAGTTTGATCATACCCCACTCCCAGCAGACCCCTTAAGGTACCCGCTTAGCAGGAGAATGAATTAACAAATTTGTATACAAAACAAATGGTTAGCAAGCATCAAAACTATTGTGTATACATATGCCCCAACCAAAGATCATCGTATGTCACAATAGTGAAACACGATATAGTCTTCAGAAAAATATCTATGCAACATGAAATTGAAATGAAATGTTGAAAATAAAGAGTTAAAATGTGAGTGTTGTAAAGAAATAATGGAATGCTAAATGAAATATACCTACCTCATACTTATCTGTCAGTGTCACTTGGCTTATCTCTGTGGTAAGGGCAATTGCTTTACTTAGATCCCTATATAAGACAAGATTACAAAGAAACAAACTAGAAGATAATAAGTAAAATAAGACATAAATCACCTAGCTAAGAGGGACATGGGAGGGGTGATATAGAACATTGAAATGATGGGAAAATGGGGTTCCGGTGAAAGGGTGGCATATAGAAGTGTAATTTATTAAAAAGTGCATTGTTCGAATGAATGTGGCACAATTTATGAAATGTTTTTTACGATTTGTATGTTGAAACATATAAAATTTTGGAAGATTGGAGGAAATCACGATGAAAACCAAGTTATAAAATTACAATAAATGGCAAAGGGAGGAAGTCATTCGTCACTTTCCTATTTCAAGATTAAGAGAACTAAGCTCTAAGGTAATTCAAATCGAGCAATTTTAGTGATGATGGCAATAGTATGAGGCGTGGAGGCGTTCAAGTTGGGGCATGCGGCATTGTGAATCCTAGGGTAGGTATTATTATTGTATGGAAATGGTTAGCCTAGGAGAAAAGGGGAAAATGCATGTCGGGTAAAATTTAGCTAGTGAAATGTGCCTCAAAGATAGTCAAAATGTAGATCAAGTTGAGGTTTTTAGGTGGGATTAAGAGCATTTTGAATTTTGAGTTCATTATGTTATGTTTTTGTAATTAATGCATAAATTTTCACGAGACCTTGAAATGGACAAGATCGGTAGTGCTAGAATGACCCATCGCAAAGAGGGTCAACCATGTTTACCTGGGGGAATTCCCACCAAGTTCAATAAAGGCGTCTTCCTAACAAGATCGATGGCTTAGGAAAGTAGGAAACTTGTTCAAGGACCGATGGTTTTTTTGCCACCAAGGCCGAGGTAGTAGGAAATTTTGTGATTTGGATATTTTTAGATATATTTTGTTCATTTTATGTGGATTGTGTTGAGATTTGATGGGTATCTTTGTTTTGATGTTTTGTAGGTGCCATAAAGGATTCTCATATGGAGATCTATAGATGTGGCATGGTTACCAAAGGTATTGAGGGGGTTGTCCCACACAGACATTACATAGTTATAGGGCCTCGATATTGAGGCATTATGCAAATGGTGCAGAGTCCATTGGATGCAAACTTGATTTAGATGTTCTTGATGCATTGGGATTTTAGGTCCAACACCATTAAGTGGAGGTTCAATGAACAAATTTTAGAGGTTGCAGTGATGACAATGCGAGGTGTCAATGTTATTCTAAGACTACCAATTTAGGGCTTTTGTATGTTTTATGATGTGTTTATAGATATAATACATGAGAGAGGAGAGCACTTACATGATGCGCCATGGAAACGATGAGAATCACCCGATGCTAATTGGTGATGATTAGATTGAGTGTCATTTATGATGCAAAATTCCAATATCCGAAGGATATCATTGGGATGGTTGTGGCATGAAGTCTTGTGCCACAAGGTAGATGGAGCAATGCCACTTTTTGTGTTAGTGGCATTTAGGGATACTTTATATACTAGGATACATTTTAGTTTTGACACAACCACATGATTAAGCTAGTGCATGATCTATATAGGATTTGCATCACACGAGAAAAGGTAAGTAGGGTTCATTATACCTTTTTTTAGCTTGCATATACGAGTGGTTCCCCATATATAAGCTTATGGGCACACCACTACAATTAAATAGAAATGCACCAAGGATTATATAGTGGGAGAGAGGCCTGATAAGGAGGCCAGCGGTTGGTTTTAAGAGATTGTGTATGGTGAGACAGGAGTAGGAAGTATGGGATCCCTATGAAGGGACATTGGACCAATGGCCTAGGTAGTCAACTACATGATAGTAATCGAGGGGATATCGAGATCACATGACATTATGTGTGGTGGGTGGAGACACACCCCAATAGACAAAATTTTTGCATATTAGATGTCCGACTCATTTGGTGACCCCACCTTTCCTAGAGTATAGACAAAAACAAGCTTAGAGAGAGAGAGGGAGAGAGGACCTGGTGATGGGCATACCACCTTTGTTGCCATATTGAGTGAGGTGTGCCCCAAAGCCAGGTGGTAGGTACTAAAGAACGAGAGAGAAATTGGAGGTGCAAAGGACCTAGGATAGTGGAGGTCAAGGACCCCGGAGAGACAAGATGTCAAAAACGAGGTGGGAGTAGTGAGACCTCAAGGATGGCACCATGAGTGGCAACTACAAACGCATATAAGAGGATATCTATCATATACAATGGGGAAAAGAGATAGCGACATACACGATGGGTCGCTAAAGCGGAAAAGGCTCTTAGGAGGCCACCCATGATATTGGTGGCCCGAGATAGGCCATGTTTAGTAGGAAACCTTCGTCTAAGGTATGAGAAAGATGGCAGTGTTTTAGTAAGGTCGAGCAGACGGGGTAACCATAAGCGGAGAAACCCAGCAGCTATGGAGCCAAGTAAAAGCCTTTGAGAGTATGATTGATAGATTTGAGATTTGATGAGATAGATGTTAATTAGATGTTTAATGCATGGATGGTTTGTTTTGCAGGGTGGATTGTCGATGATTGGCACAAGATGATCGAGGATATGCATCATGAGATCCTAGATGGTAAATGGAACTTACAAATGTGACCATGATGGTGGATCTAAATTAAGCAAGCTAGAGATTTAGTGGGTGCTTTTGCACTTGTGGGAGAGGTTGCTTGCAAGTTGAAAGATATGTAGACACTTTAGCGGCGATGAGAGTGTAAGAGACATTTCATTTGTGGTGTAAGGACTTCTCCAGGCAAACAACATTGGACATTGGACGAGAGAGTGATGAGACTATCGAATGCACATGAGGCAACAATACACTAAGTGGCGAGATGCACCTGTATTGTGGAGATGAAGGTTTGGGTGGCTAGAGCAAAGGGAGAGGCTTTGAGTGCTCGATCTAGAGCCACATATTTGGCATGATCCCTAAGTGTGACTACTTAGGCACCACCAACTCAAACCATTGGGACCAACCATTTGAGGGAAGGGATGCTTGAGGGATGGTTAATTGTATAATTTTGCAAGATACATTATGATGTATAAAAAATGATTGATATTTGATATAAATATGAGATATCATTATTTACTTTTATGATTCCATTTTCTTATGTATGCAAAATGTATGGACATTTATGATTAAGAAAAAATGAAATGATAAAAGAGTTTTTAAGATTGATAGAATAGGAATTGCAAATATGAGATAGGATGGGATGGGGACCAATGATAGGGCCAACCCAAGCGATAGGAGATAAACCCAAGTGGGAGATAAGAGAACGATGAAGATCATAATATCTAAAATAGAAAAACCCATATAAACCCAAGTAGAAGATAAGATAAACCCAAGCGGGAAGGATAAACCTAAGCGCGAAGTATAAACCCAAAGGAGATAGAGATAGATTAAAATGATAAAAGTAAGATTAATATAAGATAAAGATGGCTTATGACAAGACGTGAAAAGGATTGGCATGCATAGTTGATGATGTCATCTACATCATGTAAGATTTGTTGGTGAGTATGAATCATGAGGTTCTTGAGGTTATCTTGGATGATATTGATACCTCAATGAATTTATGATCGTGTAGAAAATAGTGAATCATCAATCTTGTCATAGATCCATGTGAACACGTCATGATGGATATCAAGGAAGGACCAAGTCGAAAATAATGAGAGCTAGGATGATGTGAAGGAGCGGATTGGATTCGATGCTTCGGGCACATGAGGAGAAGGATCTCGGGCTTAATGCTTGTGGGAGAGGACCCAACAAGTATCGTCAAAATGTGAAAAAATGATGAGAACATAAGAACGAGAAGAGGGTTGTGATGCTTTCTTTTTTTGGTCTCGCCTAACTTCCACTTCAAGCTTCTTCATATGTCATCTATAGGCTCTACACTTAGAAACATCATGTCCAAGGGTTTCATGCCATGTGCAATATGGCTCATCCACCAGTGGGATAGGAGCCATAATGGAAAGAAGATATGGTGGTGATGTCATGCAAGAAAGAGGTATATTGGGATGTGGAGTGATAGGGGAAAGCGAAGCAAATGTCATAGTAGGTTACACAATGAAGGGCTAACCAAGGGAGCGAACTATGGCTCAAGATCAATGGATCAATGATGAGGGGAATATAGTTAATAATCGCATCCTTAGAATCAAAGTCAGAATAGAGATGTGCATCGTCCATAAGATCGTAGGCCTCTAGATCGAAGGTAGGAGATATCTTCCATGGAGATGGTGATAGTATTAATGTTATGACTAAAGATAGAGCATAGGGTGTTTTAGTGATAGAATAAAGAAATTTTGCATTTTAGCATGGTTATAGCTTTCTAAGAAGGGATCATCGAAAGAATAACCATCGTCGTAGTCAAGTGTAGCAATATCGAAGGCACATGAGTAAATGCTAGTCTCAAGTTAGACAAGATGCTCAACATGAGGATGCTAAGTGTGAGCGATAGTGATAGGGATATGGTCGACATCCTTCTTGCATGATTGTGGTTGTAAGGCGGAGGTCATTGGTGATAATGGTCTCAGGAAAATTAGAGGCATGAATGTGAAGGTTAATTTCATTAGGCTCGTCATCATCGAAATCGAGAAGGTTGGGAAAAGTACGACCCACAACCTTGAGATGACCATTATTGTCGTGAAGAGAGTCCACTAGATAGTTGAAGCATTGATATTCCCAAAATGGGATGGTGGGAAGTTCTTCTAGGGTGGGAATTTTAAATGTCCCATGTTGTTGGAATAGGTCAAAGTTCCAGGGTTGGTATCTACCTTGTACTTTATAAATAGCTCTAGGTGTGTGAACTTAACACATTGGAGGGTGGATGATGATTGTGCATGTATGTAGTGAGTCCACGGTCATCCTAGGAGGATATTATAAGACAAGGGGAAGTTGAAGACCATGACATTTGATGTGAATGGTACGAGGAGGACATAGTGATAGGGATCCAAATATAGCTCATAGGAGAAATATTTTTGCGATCGTAGACTTGACACGTGCTCCTAGTGGATTTCAAATTGTCTATAGAATAACCTAGTGTCTTGATGAAGTCAAAGTAGATGAAACACAAGTACTTAAACCTTCATCTATAGGGCTATCTTAATTGTGTAGTGTGGCCAATTGAACTGAAATAAAGAGGGGAGGATCATCAACATGAAATAGAACTCATTGAGTATCATGGAATTAAGGGGAAAGTGGATGCATGAAGAACAATCTATAGAAAGGTCGGTGGAAATGGATAACTCTTCACATTGTCACATAATGCTCTCTTCCGAACCAGGTAGGTACAGGCAGTTATTGCCCAAAGTGGGTGGAAAAGAATATTCATAACCAAGAGTACGATCATGAGATGCAATCGATATCGAGGTAAAAGTACACAAGAGCTCTAAGAATGGAATTTGGCTCAGAAGATGATAAATTCTACAAGAGGATCTCATTCTTCAGGTTGAGATGTGCAATGGTTGAAATGGAAGGATTAGTCGAACATATTTGAAGAAGGGGTCTAGCAAAAAATTTGGAAGTGGGTATGATTTGTCATTTCTATAGGATCAATCGTGGTAGAAGTATTACCACAGAGTCGATGGCATAGGAATTATTAGGGGATGTGAGATGGACGGGATCGCGCCTATAGGAATGTTTACACATGGGTGATGGCGTTCACTTGGATTGAAGATTTGGGTATAGTGGTTGCTTTATGAGGTGTTTTTCATGAGGAATAGAGATATATGATCTTGTAGGGGATAGCCTTGTTTGAGGGAGGATATGATGGTTTCAATACATGTGATGATAATACATTTAGAACCATCGATGTGAACAACATTTTTGGTAATGGCACTAGTAGGGATAGGAGGTGTCAACAAGCGTTTGTGGTTGCCTTACCTTGTCAAATCAAAGTTGGATTTTTCATGTTTAGAGTGATCGGGTAAAGGGTCATTGTAGATTTTGAGACGCTCATTATCTTGATGAATCGCTTCATGTTGATCATGTTGTTGGGATTTGTCACATGCCTTGATGGCCTTTCATCTAACCTTTCTTAAGTGATAACTTCATGATCAAATTTGTTACCAAGGGAGAAAGTGTAGGAAAAGGATTAAAGAGCACGATAATTGTCATGAATATCCCCAATTAGCATGCCACCAAAAATTTATTCTCATCATGTCATTGAGAGAGAGGCGAGAGGGTCTATCATCATGGTAAATGGGCGAGGTAGGCATCGTCATTACAACTCTTCCTTGGATAGAGGTTAGTGATAATCAATGGGATGGAGGAGATAGAGTGTGATTGGGAAGCAAATCGATCAATGTTATGGATGGTCCTATTAGAAGAAGTACCTTGAGGAAGAGTATTTGTGACTCCATCATCAGTAGCATTCTTGTTTTTAGGATGCATGAGGACTTGGATGTTCTTAGGGGTTTGTTGCTGCTTTGGAGAAGGATTTTCAAACTCTTTCATGAGATAATCTTGGCATTTGGCTGTTTGAATGCTTCTTCCAAAGGTAGAGGAAAATGCTTTGACCTTGTATTGAAGGCAAGGCTAATCACTCTAGAGAACAATTGGAATAGGCTCCCATCAAACATGTTGTGTTAAGCCCAAGTGGATAAAGTCTTCCAACATTTAATGAAGGCTTGGGAGCATATTTCTTTCCATCTTCTTGCAATTGATGAAGGCATTAATGTTGTTTTCAGGAAGATCGTGATATTGGAATTCATTGACTAGGAAATTACAAGCTTTCTAGTTTGACAATGGAGTTGGTTGGGAGGGTGTGATACCAATCCAAGGCATCTCATGTGAGGGTCTTAGCTAGGAGCTTCTTAGTAAAAGCATAAGAGTTTTTCTTGACCTAGTCCTTATAGATATTTCCAAAGGCTTTGATATGGAGAGTGGGGTCAGTAGAACCATCATAAGTGATGGAAGGGAAACACCTCCAATGTCCATAACAGCGATGTAAGGAGCTAATGGTTCTCTCATTGGATGGCTTGAAGGGTCTTTTTGTGAATGGGGGTTGTGTAATGGGAAGTCCATTAGGCCCAAATGGAAGTCTCGAGGGGGATGAATTTAATTTATTTGTGCCCCAAGAGACCATTTGAGGTCGATTGGAAAGTTGAGTTAGGCTAGTTTGAAGTTGTATAAATTGATTTGCAGCCATGGTTTGTTGTTGACTTATATGGTCAATGAGTTGCATGATGAGTTGGGTAGAATCTATATCGGGAGCTATTGGTATTGTTGGATGAATTGGGATTTATTCCATCTAGGGAGGCTTAGAATGGTTAACATCAACATCCAAATTCGATAAAGGTAGTCATCAAGTGTTTGCATAGCATTTCGGGAGACTCTCCTACATACTCAAAAAATTATTAAAAATTTTTGCATAGTTGGAGTATAATCAAGTTTAGGGACATCCTCATGTTCCCCCTCTTCTTCACGTTCGAAGATAGGGTTTCAAATGTTAGACCCGCTTTAGCGTTAGCTCCTATGGTAAAATAATTAGCATTATGTGAAGTGGGCTTAGGAAGGTCTTGATTCTAAGAGTTATTGTTATTAGGCAAGATTTTTCAATTGGAGATGAATAAGAATCTCCCAACAAGTATTCCATGGTGAAGTGAGATTAATTTCAAGAAGAGATTGCTTTAGGAATGATTTCGAAGATAACTTTCAAACAAAATCGGTTGTGCTTGTACAAGGGCAAGGGCTAATGGCATCTACCTTGATAACCTATAGAAACAAATTTGGTAAATGGGATCTACCTGTATAAAAAGCATTTTATACGGGCCGTGGCATTTATAAGTGTTACTTAGTGAAAATAGGGTCGATTGTGTAAGTAGGGCCTTACATGGGGGCACGATGGTGTAGAGAAAATGGAAGGAAAAGTTGGAGAGTGGAGTGAATCTGACCTAGTTTAGGGCAAAAGTAAGCTTCACGTCAAGTTCACTAGAGTGTATGACATGTGGTAAAAGAGAGGTTCCTAATTGGGTTCTCAAATATAGGGATCCAATCTAAGACCGTCACACCATTAGATACAAAGGTGTTCAATGAGTGCTAAAGTTGTAAATCTAGATGACATTAGTCATAACTTTATGATAGCTATAGGTTTCAAGGCCTACAACTAAGATAAAGATAGGTATCCTACTAGGATTCTAAATAGAGAGAAACAACCAAGGGGTGGATAAAGCCAAGGGCATAATAACAATAAGACAAAGCAATAGATCAAAAGAAACCTACATCTACTCTAATCTATAGCAATGAATGATCAACATTCAACAAGCACATGCAAAATAAGATACTAAAGAGGGTTATAGATACTTATTTGTAGTGTATGTATGATCCGCTAATGTGTAATCCTCCCTATAGATAACACCAAGAGAGAATTCTTATGGGTGGAAAAGGGGAAAGCTCAACAAGAAGACCTCCAATCCTAACTCACTATGGTGACTCAAATGCAACAGACAAAAGCTCCAAGACTCCAAAGTCAATCAATAAGTGAGAAATAGTTTGAATAACAACAAATAAGCAAGTGGTATCGAAGTAATAGTTGTTAAAGTGGTGGTTCTACTAAGAAAACAAAGGGGTATATATACTTAACGCCACCATCCACCCACGAGCAATGGCGTCGGCCATGGCAAAACCAAAACAGAACACAATCGCCCATGGGCGTTGACATTGGCCTTTGGGGAAACCCTAAGGTCAAATGCTTAAATCATGAGTGGAGACCATAATCAACAGGGATAAATAATTAAGGTCCATAGTGACCAAAAGCTAGGGTCATAACGTGCGTGCAAGAAGAGGAAACAATTAGACATGATGTGACAAATAGACATAATGAGTGCAATGTGAAGGGAAAAAAGTATGGGGTGAATAAGGCTAATATCAATATCTCTTAAATGTTATGGTATATCCCACATGATCAAGTCCAATCATACCCCAATCTCGGCAGGCCCCTTAAGGCACCCGCTCAAGAGGAGAATACATTAACAACCCAAGTACAAAAAACAGTTAACAAGCGTAAAAAAATATGGTGTATACATAAGCCATGAACATAAGAAAGACATGTTATAAATAGAAAGAGTTGTGAAATAATATAGAAAGATATATACGTGTATAGTGAAATCAATATAGAAAAATCACCTTAGTAAGGTAACGTCATTGGGAAAAGGAAAGTTCTACATTTGAAAGCCATATACGATCTTATATATCCTACATCATACTCACATACCACATAAGATGCATATGTATATAGATAAATATAGAGCTATCTACCAAACCATGTGATAAATAACATTTGTAAAGTATAAAAATAGTAACTCAAGTCATGCTCAGATCCTTGTTTTTTTTGTGCTTTAATATTTTGATTTGTTTGGTATGTTTGCATATTGTTGAAGAGTTGTTATCCAATGAACATATCAATAAGATGGAAAGAACTAGTAGGTGTGGCTATATCAAAATACCATAGGGGACCACTTATTGGATGAATATTTCTAGATGTGTGCACGTGAGAATCAAAAAAGAATTCAAGTGTTGTACTATAAGGATGCACATGCATGTGAGGGTGCACAGAATGTACAACTAAAGGAGGTTTATGCCTTAGTGGAGATTTCATCATTGTAAGCTTCTATTGTAGGATACATTAAGTTTCTTCGGATGTTACTATAAGTCACTTTGAAGAAGATGTTTGTGATCTTAGTTGTGCTATTTTGTATAGGTGGTAATGTACTTTAGTGTCTACCACTTCACTAGGTGCTATTTGAAGAGATATATTTTTCATAGGTGTTATGAACATTTAAACAACATAATTGTTGTTAGAATAATGAGTAAAGACGCCTATAAAGGCAAGTTCAACGCCACATTTTAGAGTTGTTGAGAAGGTTAAAGGTTGTTAAGAGATTTGATAGAGAATTTGAAATTTGTGATAAGGAAAGAGCCAAGCCGAGAGAGTCCTTGAGTGCAAATGTCACCCTTGTAATACTTTTAAGGACTATTTTGAGTTTTGTAACTGCCCCATAGAGGGAAGGTCGTTGTCGATGTCGTTAAGGTTGTTCAGTTAATAGAACTTTGTGTGTTGTTGAGTCTATTTCTGTTGTAACTCTGAAAACGTGCAAGCTCTTCTAAGTTTGACCAACTCCATCGTCAAGTGGTATTAGAGCGCAACTAGAAACCTTGGAGAAGTAGGTTGCGAGTTTGAAGACTGGTAGAAAACCGAGAGTGAGGCAACTAGTAAAGAAGCAAAGATGCCACCAAAAAGGGTTGTAAATGGATGTACAAACAAATGCAACTATCATAGGTGCGATAGAACAAGTTATGAACGAGCTAAGGGGTGTAAGGACTAGGCTCAAGGTCATTGAAGAAGATCGAAAGAGAGGATTCATAGCGCAAGATGCTCAAAGTGATGATGGAGCAACAAGAGGTGAAAGAAATGAGAGAGTTGTTGGAGGTGAAGAAAAAGACGAGGAGGCTATTGGCGTTGAAGAAGCACGACTCTTGAGAGTTATCTCAAAAATGGGTCAAGGACCACGTATGGATGTTCAATCATCCTCTAAAAGATTGGAGCCACGAAGAGTTCGTAGATTAGGTCACAAGTATGAAGGAATATTTTGAGTTCAAAGAGATAACTAACCCACAATGTCAAAGTAGTACAAACCAAGTTGATAAATCACGCGACATTATGGTGGAAGGAGATACAAAATGGGCGCAAAGAAATGGTAAAGACAAGATAGTGCATTGGGATAGAATGGTCATGAAAATGAAGAGTAAGTTTTGACCTTTTGATTATCAAATGTGTTTATTAAAGAAGTTGTGAAACTTGAGGGAAAAGGAGATTTTGGTTGAGGATTACACACGTAGAGTTTCAACGGATCAAGATAAGGTTTAGGAATATTGAAGTCAACCAAGAGAAGGTCGCGAGGTACATAAATGGTTTAAGATTTGGCATCTAAGAAGAGCTAAGTCTTAAATGGATTCAAATTGTGGAAGAGGCTTATCACCTAGACTTAAACAAGGTGGAAAAGATAGAGCACAACAATCAAAACACAACCCTAAGAGGAAGATGCAATGTGCGTCGTAGAGGAGGAAGTGGTCGTGAATATAACAAGCCCACAAGATGATGAGCACAATAGTGTGCAAACACGCAAGTAAGGCAAGTGAAGAGAGGATTGTCTTACTCATCAAGAGGGCGTGGAAGATTTAGTTGAGGCAAGGAAGAGGATACTTGAATGATATTTCAAGTGTGGAATAGTTGGGTACCACACGTACAAGTGTCCTAGTATGCAAAGTGAAGTTATAAGTAGGCACACAGAAAATGGCATGCATGTAGCACATAGAAATGCGGAATCAGTAGGATCCATGAAGCACTATGACGGACGGAGCGGGGAGAAGATATGATGTGTAAAGGCAAGATGAGCCTACGCAATGGATACGTTTGTTTTGAACCATTTGCAAGTCGAGAGTTAAGTGTTGCAAGGTGATTGTCAATAGTGAAAGCATGACAAATATGGTTTCTATGAAATGGTGGAGAAGTTGGGAATGGAGAAGATTGTGCATCTCAATCCCTACAACGTGTTATGGTTGCGTAAAAGGGGCACCAAGTTTTGGTGAAGGAGCAAAGCCTTGTTGTGTTCAGATTGGGAGTTATTACGATGAAGGGTTGTGTGATGCAATACTAATGGATGTTTGTCATCTACTACTCGAAATACCATGGCAACATGATCGAAAGGTTGTCCATGATGGGCGTGCAAATTTTATTCGCATTGATAAGGATGGAAGAAAGTCTAACTTGTAGTCATTAAAAGACGAGGATGAAAAGTGGTCACTTTGAAGTTTGTGTGAGGATTTTGGTTATGTCGATGAAGGAATTCCTACAAGATGTAGAAGAGAAGAAAGTGTGTTTATGCACTTGTGCTTAAGGAATTGCACAAAGATTGCCTAAGAATAAGGAAACCCCAAGTGAAGTGTGTGAAAAGTTGACGGAATTTGCAAACATAATAATGAGAAGACTTGTCGTAAGGATTACCGCAAGAGTGCAAGTACAAATCACCAAATCAACTTGATACAAGGTCGAGTTTGCCAAACAAGGCACCATATAGAATGTCTCTAGAGAAGAATGTGGAGGTGTAAAGACAAGTGCAAGAGTTGTTGGAGAGAGGACTAGTGTGCAAACATTTGAGCCAGTGTGTACCCTGCAAGTGTTAGCAACAAAGAAGAGAGGAGAATGACGCATGTGTGTTAATTCTAGAGCCATCAACAAGATCACAATCAAGTATAGGTTTCCATTGCCAAGGATGGACGATCGATGGATTGCCTTAGTGGCGCGTGGTATTTTTCAAAGATTGACTTGAAGAGTGGTTATCACCAAATTCACATCAAAGAAGGAGATGAGTGGAAAATAATGTTCAAGACAAAGGAAGGCTTATGAATAGTTGGTTATGCCATTTGGGTTGACAAATGCCTCGAGCACATTTATGAGGTTAATGAACGAAGTATTGAAGCCATTCCTTGGGAAATTTGTGATTGTATATTTGGATGATATACTAGTGTTTAGCAAAACTTAGATCATTTGTGCAACGTGATGAAGCACTTGTAAGAAGAGAAGTTATTAGTGAATATAACGAAATGTAGTTTTATGCGTGAAGAGTTGGTATACTTGGGCTTCATAATATCCCAAGAAGGATTGCACAATAATAGAGTAGGCATCGTCGAGGAATGTGATCGAGGCACAAAGTTTTCATGAGTTGGTGAGGTTCTATAGATAGTTCATTCAAAATTTCAATGGAGGGGTGATCACGAAGACAATGAAAGGAGATCACAAAGAGGTTGTGTAGACAAAAGAAGCAAAGGAAACTTCGGGGGAATGAAGCATAGGATTACAACACAACCATTATTGCATTGTCAAGCTTTGACACGATCTTTCAAGTTGATTGTGATGCAAGTGAAACAGCCATAGGTGCAATATTAAGTCAAGAAGGGAGACCTATAGCCTACTTTAGCGAAAAGTTGAATGGAGCTAATAGAAGATACTCATTCTATGATCAAGAGTTCTATATAATTACACAAGCATTGAAGAAGTGGAGGCGTTACTTGTTACCAAGTGAGTTTGTATTTGTACAGATCATCGTGTGTTTTGCATTTTATCAATAGTCAAGAAAAGTTGAATTAGAGGCACATGAAGTGGGTAGAATTCTTACAAAGTTATTCATTTGTGTTGAAGCATAGAAGTGGGAAGTCCAAAAAAGTTGTGGACGCTCCGAGTAGAAGAGTGATGATATTAAGAGAAATGTGCAATGAAGTCATGGGCTTTGACACCATGGAGTTACATGAGCAAGATGAAGACTTCAACGAAGCATGGATAACATGCATGGAATCGGCATGCGCAGATAGAATGTCATGGTTGGATTACTTCATCCAAGAAGGCATGTTTTTGAAGGAGCGCAATTATTTATACCCAAGAGATTAATGTGCAAAAACCTAATCAAAGAGAATCATAGTTGTATCGGTTATTACCTTACCAAGGAGGTAAATACAAGGTTGTATTAGGAGATAAATACCTAATCAAAGGGCACAAGCAAAATACAAGGTTGTATTAGTCATTACCTTACCAAGGAGGCCATGGAAGAATATTAACATTGGCTTTGTGCTAGGATTACCAAGAACATGGAGAGGGAACAACTCCATTTTGTGGTAATTAATAGGTTTTCAAAGATGACACATTTAATAGTTTTCAAGAAGATAAATGATGCAACGTGGCAAAGCAAATTTATTCTTCAAGTAGATAGTGTGATTGCCTAGGTTGCCATTGAGCATAGTGTCGACAGAGATACAAAGTTTCTCAATCATTTTGGAGGACCTTATAGGAAAAAATGGGAACGAAGGTTGACTTTATATTCAATAATACCATCCCCACACCAATGGGCAAACAGAGGTAATGAATAGGAGCTTAGGCAATTTTTTGTGCAACGTGGTAGGAGACGAGCATAAGCAATGGGATATGGTATTAGCAAGTTGAATACGCATATAAAGACTCGGTGATTAGAAACCAGGGAAGACCCCACTCTCAATTGTTTATGGACAAGTCCAAGGGGATTCATAAAATTGAGCAAAGCAATGGACAATCGGAGCGAAAAAGTTTATGATTATGCAAAATACATGCGCAAGTTACATGATGAGGTATGTGAGAAGTTGGGAAAAAGTAACCAAAGTTATATTGAGTACATAGATGTAAGTCCCAAAGTCAACAAATTCGAGGTTGGAGGTCAAGTGTTGGTGCATTTGCACATAAGGAAAGGGTTCCAAAAGGAACATAACAAATTGAAGTTAAAGAAGATTGGTCCATACAAATTGTTGCGAAAGATGGGGTCAAATGCACATTAAATTGTATAGTCGGTCTATCTACACCCTACTATAGATACGGTTTGAACTTAAGTTGTCAAAGTTGGATATCTCACCAATCTTCAATATTGATGTCTATCATTTCCATGAAGGAGAGAGCAAGTGCACAAAAAGAAAGGGATAAATGTGTGGAAGAATGAGATGAGGGCACGCAAGAATTAAAGGATGGCATAGATTGGAGGAGGGAGATATCGTAGAAGGAAATAGAAGAAATTGAGGCCATATTAGAGTCGAAGGTAGTCAAGAAGACGCATGGAAAAGAACTCAAGGAGTACTTAATGAAATGAAGAAATCGCATAGAGGAGGATACGACATGGATGAGTGTGATGGTGCTTAGTCGGTCGGGCCATACTTTTGAGTACCCTAACTCATGAGACGAGGCTCAATTTTGTTTAACTCCAGGGTGTTTGATGCGGGAGCATTGCGGGAGAATTTGAGACCGCATAACTTTGAATTGTGATTAAGTGTTGGAGTGCACGCAAGGTTTATAAGGGCAAGCAAGGTAGGGGAGGCGCAACAGAATCCGTGGCGATTGCGCGAACGTCCATGGAAGTTTTGTGCAATGTTATGTATTGTGGAATGAGAAGCAAAATTGGTGTGCAAGCAAGATTGCGTGGAAGGGCGTCCAATAATGCACAATGTTTTGTCGAAAGTTTCCGCACGTTGGGGTTTTGGAAAGGCATGAAGATGGCGCACAAAGATTGCGCAATGAGCAAAGAGAGTATGTGGATCTTTTCTACAGTCGGTGCATGGAACACAACAGAGACAAGATTGTGCGATGAGATTGGAGGTACTAAAGGAGAAGTCAAAAACGACAAACAAAAGGAAATTGGAGGCCAATACGCAATGTATGTGGTAGGACATAAAGGGGGCAAATCGTTGATCGAGCAAATGACATGGACACTACTAGAAGATTTTTTAAACTACGAGATATGGGTAGCTCAACATTATTAACGAGCAGTTTGAGCAAAAAAGGAGGAGAACATTCAAAAAAAATCACCACACGTAAAGAGAGGAAAACGACGCATATAAAGGCATGTTCAACGCCACATTTTAGACTTCTTTGAGAAGGTTGAAGGTTGTTAAGAGATTGGAGAGATTTGTAAATTTTGATAAGGAAAGAGGCAAGCCAAAACTAGTTCAACCCGGATGGAGTTCTTAAGTGCAAATACCACCCTTGTAATAGCTCTAGGGATTGTTTTGAGTTTTATAACCGCCCCATATAGGGAAGATCATTGTAGATGTCGTTAAGGTTGTTTATTTAATAGAACTTTGTGTGTTGTTGAGTCTATTTCCATTGTAGCTATGCAAACGGGAAGGATCTTCTAGGTCTAACCAGCCCGTCACCACTACACCTACACGGCCCCCATGCGCAAGTTGTGCGAGCATTCGCATTTTGTGTTGGTTTCACAATGGCATTGTATCTCCATAATTGGAATAATGTGGAAGTGCTAATAATAGAGCTTGGTGGAAATTATGTTATTCACATTAAAATAATTGATTTCACCCAACATTAATTATGCCATTACTAGGAAAGATATTGTTAAAGTATTAGTATCGTGTAGCAAGGACCTGTGTCATTTCTTTGCGTGTTCAAATAGGTCACTCATCTCATAGAAATGTTCTAAGGTTGGTCTATCACCATTTATGTCTAAGCAAGCAACCTCAAATCCTACATTGGCATCCTTTAACGTGATTTTTGTCATCTACCTCGCTTCTTATGTCCCTAATGTTACACCAACTTTGGAAAGGGTATTCAAAACCCTCATATCTATCAAGCTACACTTGATGCCTAGCTCCTTCCTAAATTTGTCCACGCCCACCAAAACTAAGAAGAACAATTCAAGGAGCTTAATAATAACTAAGGTGAAAATAATGGGGTTGGAACAAATCAAGTTAAAAATATCAAAATTCGTAATGAACAAAACTTAAGGCCTAGGGGGTAGAACCTTTCAAAGGGAGCTAAAAAGGATACCTCCACCCAAGTATACAAGGAGGTAGGTGATGTACTTGAACCCTAGCTAGTTCGAATGAAAACCTATTTTGGACTCAAGGAAATAAGATCTATAATGTGTGTGCTCACATCAAAATCTTCTAACTAGAGAAGGAGATGTTGTACTTTGATAAGAACGCAAGAGTGCTCTCAAAGGCTATGACATGAATACCCCCATAGAATCTCAAGAGCATTTGAGCACTAGAAGAAAGTAATTCTTGTGCTTTTACGCTCATTTGAATGTGTGCATGAAGTCGATTGACCGATTGGGCGATCTGATCAAAGGTTGTGCGTTGTACTAAATAACTTTTGCTCCCTAAATCATACCAAAGATCACTTTATTCGATTTTTTCACCGTGCCTTTGCTAGAACCACTTGGACAATCTTGTAATCCCTCAATTCATGTTTATCCATCTATTGCTCAAAATGTGCTTTTTCATTATCGTTTCTTCCTTTTTGCTAGCAAGAAAAATATATACTTCTCGAGTTTGTTGGTGGCGAGGAACTATTTCATAAAATATTTTTGTCAATGATCACATGTTCTTCTCCTTTATCCGTGAGTATCATCCAGTGGAAGCTCCACCAACATTTTTTTCTCATCTTCATCAAACGGTCTACAATCAACCATCAAATGGTGTCAATTCTAAGATCCACTTTTTGTATTTCTTCATTTGAAATTTTTATCGTTGAGTTCCAACTACCACATATGTTATTCTCATCCATTTACCGACAACCACTTTTCTTTTGCATTGGATTGTATGATATAATCCAACATAAGAAATTTGATTATTCAATTCACTCATCATCGAAGAAGTAAATTCTACCTTTCAAAACCAATATGTTACAAGGTTTTAGAAAAAGAAAAGCATTTCACGTGCATTTGTTCAATCATCGTTTTCTAAGGTTGAAAGGCTTTTGACCAATTGTGCATATGGTGAAATTCAACCGACTTTATTTCTCTACCAGAGCAATGTCGGGGTTGGATGAGGCTATATGTAAGTGTACCTAGGATGAGAAAATACCATGTTATTGTTAGAAAAGTATTTTTGTCATGTTCGATCGAGTTGGCCAATCACCCTACCTTCATGAGTTCCAAGCCCTTACTCCACTCAACTCATCCTCCCATAGCTATTGTTGTACTTCTAATGCAACAAATTTGTTGTTTCATTGTGCAATCACCATTTGAATCTTCTTCGGCCTAACCAATCACAATCATGTGCACTCATCGGAGTTTCAAAAAATTCATTCACTAGACTTGGTGGTGTTATTTCATCCCCAAATGACAATCACCACCACATGTCATTTGTGCTCTTAGCGAGAAAGATTACTTCACGAGCTTAATCGCCTCTCCACCTAGCATGCGGACCTTCCACAAAGAATTGTTCCCTGCTACAACTACCCTACCTCCATCTTACAACCTTGTTGGATCTCTCTATCTCGCTATTTTGCCCCAAGCGGTCCACTAGTCGTCTTTTTTTGCTAGCACAACACTTTTCCGACCACCTCATAGTCTCACTCGATTGTTATGCATTACATTAGCATTATATGGTTATAATTGAAACATTAAAGTGTGATTTTTATGACTCTATTACTAACCCATCACCATCCTCGATACCATATTGGAGTTGTGAATACTCATCCAAATCAATTCCGCATACCAAAACCATAGTGATAAAGTAGGCCACTATACACAACAAATTTGGAATCAAGATTTATTCACAAAATTATGAGTATATGTTTTTCTATATGACTCTCATCTCAATGATATTTTATAGCATGATTTTTAGAATAACTAGTCAAGGTGTGTTTACATAAGAGAATAGGAAAAACAAAAAGTAAAATTCCCTTTTCTCCCTAATTTCTGGCAAAAATACCCTTATAATCACCGTAAAAAAATTACACATTTGCAACTTCATCTTGATACGTTGGACGCACACTCCATTGAGCCCAGTCTACCTACGGTGATTGCCCTTGCAAATATAGACTTTGATCCACCAATATCTAAATCACCTGTTATAATTGATGCTCCTCTTTTTACACCTACAAATACCACTTCAAATTCACCTACATGTGTTTGGTCTTTTGAGAAGCATACAACTACCTTTAGTTCATGCATACGTTGTTTTAGGGTCATTTGGCGCAGGAGGTATTGACAAACATTCACAAAGTATTATTTCTCCTATCCAATTTGTTCACTAGATTGTTCACCATGACATTGGTTATCAAGCAAATGTTTCATCTTCTTTGGGGTCACTTCCTACAAACACAAATCCAAATCCAAATTTTGTTCGCTACATTCTTTGTGAGGATATTGAGCCACAACTTATATTTTACCTTTACTCAAGTATGAGACCCACGAGATTGCTTGATCAAGCATGATCCTCCTGACAATCGCATGACTCGTTTGTGCACTCTATACAGAATCGTGTGCAAGCATCTTCTTCTACCACTTGTATACATTTGGATGGATTTCATATCAATTGTTGTGACATTGTAAGCATTATTTGCATGGGTTTTGTCATCATAGTACCTCCACTATTCAACTTCATAATTCCCACAATGTTCATTCTACCTACTAATGTGTCTATCAAATCAATTGTGGTGACATTGTAAGCATTATTTGCATGGGTTTTGTCATCATAATACCTCCACTATTCAACTCCATAGTTCCCACGCTTCATTCATTACTTACTAATGTACTTTTGCTTTAGTGCATCTTTGTTTAGCAATGTTCCCTTGTATTTGGGGCAAACCTCATATTGTTGATGGCTTTCTTCAATAGATTGACCGAGCTCTAGTGTTCCCAACATTTATTTGTCTTCATTTGGTGTTTTGGGGTGTATCTTATTCTCACACTCAATTATGAAGTGCCACGAGTGATTTGTTGCTTGAACTTGTCAACCGTCATGTATGTGTGCTCTATTTTACACACCCATTTCTCTATTTCAATTATTAGACTCTCCCATAACCACCAAGGCCATCCTTCTTTGAGACATCTTAAATCTATACTTTTGACACAGTGATGCAGTCTCCTTATTTGAAGTTATCCTAGTGCGAATAGTGTCAAACTTCTTTGATGTTTGCATGGTGGATTTGACCACTCGTATAGATTTTTTATCACTCCACCCCTTCAACATTATATGGGGTGTGTGCATGTGTTGCTTCCTTATGTGTTGTCTTTTAGTTACTTTTTTTTTTTTTTGGCACATCACACCATCTACTTAAGTGTCATTGGGGATTTGTTGCTTTAGCCTCGTCAACCTTCATGCATGTGTGCCCTTTTTGCACACCATTTTCTCTATTTTAATTGCTTCGACTCTACTATCGCCATCGGGATATACTTTCGACACATTGACAATCTCCATCTTCAAAGTTACAATCATGGTGTAAACATTGTCAAGTTGTCTTCTTTGGTGGTCGCATAGTAGATTTGACCTCTTGCAAAAAAAAATCACTCCACCCATTCGACATTGGGGGTGAGGGGGAGGGGGCAGTCGGGAATGCACATTCTACCTCGAGTGTTGTCTTTTTCTCTCCTTTGGCACATCTACATCGCAACATCTACTTAATAGTTGATGGCAATCAATTTGCGGAACTTTTGTTCGTCAATTCTCTTAAAAGTGTTATTGTTTGGCATAACATATGTCAACACTTTTGTGATGAGTAATAGATTTTGCCTGCTTTTTGAGTTCTTCACCATCTTTTACTTGCACTTTTCTACCTTCAATGATGGCTTTCATCGCATCCCCTTTGCATCTCCAATGTCTTTCATCCACCCAACACAATTTCTATGATGGCCTTCAATCCATCCAATGCACCTTCAACATTGTGTTCTATTATTGTGTTGTACTACTACTTGGAATGCCTTGCAACATATATTAACACATCGAAAAACTTATGCTAATTTATTGATTTTTTTGAAAACCTTGTGGTGACTCTTTTTCTAGTTACACTCCATTCTATTCAAAGACATAATCAAGCCTAGTTGTAAGAACCCATATCCGGGGATCCATTTTTTTGTCTCTCTCTTTTCTCTCAATAATTTTGCAATTAGGTGAGAGTGTATGCACACTAGGCTTAGTTATCTAACTTAGCTTTGTTTACGTTCACACTAGAATAAGGTTAAACTTAAATTAGTTCAAGTAAGTTACTAGTTGAAGTGTTATTTGAGGAATTTTGTTTTTGTGCACGAAAGAGTATCATTTTTGCGCATAAGTAGTCATTTCCTCCAACCACTTCTTGTTGTGTATCAAACAAACTTAACTATTTTAAGGATCTTATTGCAAAATATCATTGAGCTAATAGACATATAGATAAACATATACTCCACAATTTGTGCATAAATCTTGGAGTCTAAACTTGTGTATAACGGCCTACTTCGTCACTATGGTTTGGGTATGCATATTTGATCTTGGATGGGTATTCACGGCTCCAATACCCACAATCCTCCTTGCCATCATAATAGCAATAACATATACATGTCATAAGTTTCTATGTGCTAACAATGTAATTGATTCATTCCCAAGTGTCAAAGTCCCCACAAGACCACATCTTGTAAATGCCAAACAAGTTCAAGGATTAGATTTGAGTTGTCGTACACAATGTAATGTCATCGGCTATACCACATCAAGGAAAACAAGAATTAATGAGATGATACTTGTCAAACTACCATCGCCAATTTCCTTACCACTCTTCCATATGACATCTAACTTCAATTGCATTAAAGGTGTTTTGTAGTTGATACAAAAGCCTACTATGAAACATTAAGCCAAACATATCTTCGAATTTCACCAAAGTTATCCTTCAAAATTCATTCAAGAGTCATGCGAGACTTGCAAACAATGAAAATTCATCTCCTTTAAGAATAAGTGTTGGAGTTGGATGAACCACAAGTTCATTTCCTTGAACCAACCGGGATTTTCGAACTATGCCTAAAAAAGGACTTAAAAGACACATGCATCATCCTAAAGAAAATAGTTGAACTAGAGCCATTGAGGTTCTCCTACACAAACATCACAAAGAGGCCGTGTGCCCATACAAAGCTACCTATCTTCCCAATAATGTGATCCCTAAGCACACATGGGTCCACATATAGAGTATCATTATTTTCATGATAAAGCACTTATAATCAAAATACTAAGGTGCATTTCAAGGTCATAAAGACTCAAATGGACATTTATATTATTGTTTCTATAATGTTCTTTACACTAGTCATAAAATTCATTATAATAATGTCTCTCGGTGGGAGTAACTATTAAAATACTCGAGAAATGTTGTGGAAAAACAAGTCTTAGGTTTCACATGTTAGGCTAGTAGTGTCAAAAGTTTGTAGCCGTGTGACTTTAAAGAATGTGATGAAAGTGCAAGCAACTATGTGCCCACTAGACATGAACGACCGTGGACCAAAAACAGCAACATACATATCATTTTTGAAATTGGTCACGTATAAGGGAGATACTATAAAAATTGAAAAGTCCACGAGTTAAAGTATTATTCTCAAAAGGTATGCCAATTGAAAAGGATGTAAATCAGTGAACAAGAAAGAGTGATAGATAAAGGACATTCAATGTGAAATCAAAAGGATACACATGTAATCCTAAAAACACAACTGTGACATTGAGACAACAAATGTGGTAGTTATCAATTGGTTATGTAACCACTCATTCGAACTTGTATATATCAAATTAAGATGAATAAAAATGGGCTCCTCCCACCCCTCTTTTGGCTTGAAAAAAATTGTTTTAACTAAGACTCATACTTTTATGATCCCATCCTTGTTATTTATTCAAATATATGGAAGGTGCGTGTAAAGTCTCATATTTTTATGATCTCACCTTTGTTATTTATGCAAAAATATACATGGAGCTTGTAAACAAAGTAGTCTACATGTGAGATCCCTTGGGGTCCGCTATACTATGAGAGATTTTTCTTATCATGGGTTTCTCGAGTTGGTATTAATGCAATGTTCTTTAAATTAGTCGTATTGATTGAGAAAATGCATGCAGGATATACTACAAATAAGTAATGCTATTCTGAAAACTTCCACATTTACCTCCTGGTCATACTGTGGGCGTGGGATTCCCTGTGATAAGTCTGCTGACCCAACTTGATTGAGAAAGAAAGTGGACGAAGGTTTTTTTTTTCCCTCAAAATCTCAGAGGACAGTGTGCAGTTCAGCCAAAACTGTTGCGCACAAAAATAGCAAAACTGATTAAAAAACGAGAAAGCTACAACAGTAGTCAAATAGTCTGTGACACAAAGCTCAAATCTATTCTCTTTAATTATGACTAAAAACTCTATTTTTGAAATGAGGAACAATATGCAGACAGCAAAAGAAACACACCAAAATCTTGAAAAAATAAAACAAAGAGAAATTTGTCATACTTCAAATAGCATATTCAGAGAGCACAGCATAAAGCAAACTTTCCTGAAAAGTTATGGGTGCAGACTCAAGCCTAATGCAAGTAAGGGTGTTGCACTTGATCCCAAACAGTCCTCCCTCAAACTATCTACACACAACTATTTTGAAGCCTTTTTACAGCTTCTTCATTTTGTATATGGAATAAGTGTAAATGCTTCCAAGACATTCCTGACTCCAAGGCTTGAAGCCTTTTTCTACCTTCTTCCTTTAACATATGGGAAATAGTAGTAGATGCTTGTAAATCCCTCATTATGCCACTATTTGTAACCCCAAGCCAATTTAATCCATGCTTCAGACTGATTCCAGCACTTATGAATTTCTTTTGGAAATATTATTAAAATTTCCAATATCTATAAGGTTTCCCGGAAGCAATCTGGCCCCCAACCCAACCCAACCCAACCCAATTAGTAGTGTAGCTGCGGACCCGGTAGGCAGTGTTTGTTATTAGTGCACTGGGCTGGCCCAATAGTTTTCGGGGCCGCCAGATCCCCCCACCACCACTCCCACCCCAAACTATCTTATCTTATAATTCTAGATAGAGCTCCCATAAAAGATATGGAGAGAGGGAGCGGGATGGATGGGGTTCAGTACCTCCCTCTATCAAGAGAGCGGAGCGAGCTGGCCCACTAGTTTTGGGGCGCCAGATAACCCCCACCACCACTCCCAGCCCAAACTATCTTATCTTTTAGTTCTAGATAGAGCTCCCATAGAAGCTAGACTGCACCGAAACATTCCCCCTCGTACTAGGCTGGAAATGTTTCTAGTAGCAAGCACGGGTATGGAAACGTTGTGGGTACGTACCCACAGGTCCAAGGTACGCTTCAAGTACGGAAAACCATACCCGTAGCCTATGGGTAAGTCCTGCAGCATACCACGGGAAAAAACTTTTTTTTTCTAACTCAAATAAATAAACATTTTTACTTAAAAATAAAGCAACCTAATTTCAACCTAACCCTAAAAGACCCCCAAACACCTATTTATACACCCAATCCCTCTACTTTATTCACACACTCATTGTTTGCTATTTTGCTAATATTGAGCTTGAAGGAGAAAGAGAGAGAAAGAGAGAGCTTGGTAGAGAGAAAGAGAGCTTAAAGGGAAGATGGATAGAGCTTAAAGGAGAAAGAGAGAAGGAAAAGGATCAGCTACACGTCTATAAACAAGGAGGATTTTTTCAGGTATTTTTCATGCATTCGGGCATTTTTTTTAAACACATCATTCATGATTATTGATCATGATTCATGATCTAAATTTGTTTTTAATATTTATTTATTTTACAGTTTTTAAAATATTAATTAATTTTTTCATATTTAAAGTTTAATATTGAAGTTTATTTAATTAAACGTCTACCCTCTGTGTATGCTCTCACCTCACACCATTTATGGCGAACTTAGTGATCAAAATAAGAGATTGACATGTAGGGCTACTGTTTAATTTTTTTAATTAATTATATATCCGTTATTTATTAATTTTAATGTTTTAAATTGAATTTGTTATAAATTTAAACGTTTACCCTTTGTGTATGCTCTCACCTCACACCATTTATGGTGAACTTGGTGATTAGAATCAGAGATTGACGTGTATGGGTTAACAAATTAATTGTCTAATTTGTATTTGTTGTTTTTAATTAAATTATTTAGCAATGTTTTAAAAATATCTCTTATTGTAGGTTAAAACAAATTAAACCTACAATCATGGCATCCAGTTCAACTTCAGTGGGGCAAGAGGGAGGAAATGTTTGAGTGATCGACAATGAAAATGGATCCTCATTCTCCTTTATGGAGGCATGTGGAAGTGTTAGAGCTCGTTGTCGGTGGTGGTGTCCGTGTTTGGACATGCCCCCATTGTGCCACCACATTTAAATCCTCGTATACCCATTTGAGAGCTCATCTAACTGGGGTATCGGGGACGGGCATTAGAGCGTGTAAGAAGGTGGAAAAGAAAACAATAGCCATGTACCTAAAAGAGCAAGAAGATGCAAACTTTGAAATAACAAGAGCTCGCTCTAGAACCATTTCTTTACAGCAAAGGACTATGGGAAAACCACCAACACCATCATTTCATCCTTTCATTGAGAGTAATGTTGAAATTGTTCCAGTTGATTCCCCTTTTGATGAAGATACCCCATCAAGCAAGAGAACAAAAGGGCCTTTAGAAAAAACATTTAACACTGAGAAGAGAGAAATTGCAGATGAATTGGTGGCTCGGTGTATATATGCATGTGGGCTACCATTCAATGTCTTGAGGTCACCTTATTGGCGTGCAAATGGTGAGAGGCATTAATGAGGCACCACGGGGGCATCAAGCGTCAACTATAATAAGGTTCGCAATTCTCTTTTGGTAAAAGAAGTGCAACACATATAAACATCTCTCTGACCAATTAGAGATTCTTGAAATGATTCAAGAATCTCTATTATCTCAGATGGATGGAAAGACTCGAAACAGACCTCTCACCAACATTATTGCAGTATGCCCTAAAGGCCCAATGTTTTTTAAGGCTATTGATTGTGAGGGGGAAATAAAAGATGCCTAATTCATTGCAAATATTTTCATTGAGGCTATTGAGTCAGTGGGCCCGCAGAACTTTGTCCAAGTCATCACGGACAATGCCAAAAGTTGCAAGGCAGCAGGATTGGTAGTAGAGGATAGGTATGAGCACATATTTTGGACACCATGTGCAATACACTCCCTGAATCTAATGTTGCAAAAGATTGGGAAAATTGCATGGATTGAGAAAATCTACACAAAGGCAAACAAGATTCAGATGTTTGTCACCAACCATCACATGTCTCAAGCCATATTCAGAAGATTTTCAAAGTTGGAGTTGTTGAAGGTAAGGGAACAACTCATGAGCCATAACTTGTAAGTTTTACTTTTTAATTTTATAAGTTTTTCATTTCAAAAGTATTTGATTTTGCATCAATTTCAATTTGTGTTGTTATTTAATTGTTTTATTCCTTTTTAATAGGTTGTTGAGACTAAAATGCCTCTCACACACTCATCTTGAGACGACTTGTGAAGGTGAGACATGCTTTGAGTAGCATGGTGATTGATAATGTTTGGACCATCTGGAGGCAAGCTAACACAGAGAGAGCCCAAAGGATAAAAACATGGATCCTTGATGATGATTGGTGGGGAAAAGTTGAATATTTGTTGAGTTTCACAGAGCCTATTCTAAGTATGATAAGATTTGTAGACAAAGATAATGCTTGCATTGGAGAAATATATGATGGCATTGACTCCATGCTTGAGAAAATCAAAGATATCATACAAGCCAAAGAGTCCTTGAGGAAAACTTTTACAATGAAATTAAAAATGTGGTCATGAAAAAGTGGAACAAAATGGCCACATTATTGCATCTACTTGCTTATGCCTTAAATCCCAAATATTACAAAGAATGAAATAGTTGAGTTACAGTAGGCGGCAATGACCATATGGTGACCAAGAGGTTGCAAAATGGGACGAGGGTAACATTTGGGAGGTTGTTTTCGATCAACTATATTTAGTGTAGTCACGCCTGAGATGGCAATGTTTGTGAATCGGAGGTATCATGGGAGAGATAGAGGCTCTTTGTAACAAAGCCACTTTGGATCAAGCATGTGGTGGATTGTACATAGCCATGATGCCAGTACTATGACTGTTACGATCAAAATTGCTCTCACAGGTATAAAGTTTGTAACTTGTTATTTGATATTTTAATTACCAATTAAGAATTAAAATTCAAAATGATATCATTCTTTTTTTATATTAATAATACTTTGTTTTTGTGACATGTGGCTAGTAATTCTTACAGAGAGCACAATAGGAGTACTTATGGCTTCATCCACTCGGCCCAAATGTACAATGGTGGCATCAAAGAAGGTTGAGGATCTAGTATACGTTCATTCCAACTTGCGCCTCTTAACACATAAGATGGAAGAGTATACTAGTGGTCCTAACAAGCTTTGGGACATCCAACCTAAAACCACGGACTTTGAAGCTTCTGCTGCTTGTTTGTCCAATGTTTCACTACTTGGTGTTGATGACAAACTTCAGGGAGCCCTTCACAAGGGTTTGAAAGTGGAGCTAGTGGGAGTGGAGCTACAAGTGCCATCCATGAAGATGATTTTGAGGATCATCTAGATGATATGCTCTAGAAGTTGAGAACTTGAATGTATTATGTTATTAACTATTATGTTTTGAACATTATGAATCAATACAAACTCAAGTCTCAATTCTCAAAGTATTGGAAATTTGTTTTCATGTTCTATGAATGATTTTAAGTTGTATGAGTATTAAATTTCAATAAGTATGCAAATGCTTTAAATTTATAATTTATATATTTTTATATATATATTTATATATATATATATATATATATATACGTACCCAAAAGCATACCGTACCGAAGTTTTTAAAAATTTGCCGTATCAGCGTATCGTACCTGAACCCGTACCAAAACAGTCTTGCATAGAAGATATAGAGAGAGAGGGAGGGGGATGGATGGGGTTCAGTACCTCCCTCTATCAAGAGAGCGGGGGGCCCTCCATACATCCCTATTCTATGCAAAGATGTGGGCTCATTATTTCACGGCAAAATAGTAATGTAGGATAAAAGCACTCCAAGCATAAACAAGGGTGAAAGCAAATCACAAGCAAGGTAAGGATTTATGAGAGTGCCAGAAAATCAGTAAACAGCAACAATTTTCATGGACAAAGTCAGCTCAGCATATAAAGCGATTAGATTCATTCTATCACTGTCAAATAGCAATCCATAGAGCTTTGCAAGTTATAAAGGGTCACATATTTATCACACCAGTTTTGATGCAATACAAAAATGCAGCATGGTACCAGTGCAACAATGCATTCGGATAATTAACCATAGTCTAGAAGATTCATTGAACAGTATAACCTTCCATGTCAAAATCAATTGGCAGATCCAACAACTTCTTGTCTTGCTTTAAAGTGATTAAACTGACAAATAAAGCAGGTAATATTTGGATAAAACTCAGAAAAGCAGTAGAAATATGTCAGAGTCCAATTTTAGGGTAGCAATATTAGCTCCAAGTACAGATGATTTGTATTCAGTAACCAAATGCCAGAACTCTAGAATTGTTTTACAGGACTGTGCAGACTTACAAATTTCAGAGACTGGTCTGATGCACACAAGACTGTACTCTTCAGTGAGATGACATCAAATTGCCCATTTAGCCTAGAATTCAAAACAAGCCTTATTTCATCAGCTCGTGCAGAACAACCTACTGAAGAATATTTCTTCATTCAATTGTGAATGCATTTGAATCGAATTGAATGTAGAGCTTTTTCTGAACCTTGCTTGATGTAAGGCCTGTAAGCTTATCCTCTTGAGAAAATCATGTCCTAGTTGACTTATTAATTGGTTGATATTCCACTAGAAGTTTCAATAACCATTTTCCTTGACACTCGTATTTTGATACGCAGTCTTCTCTTAGTTTAAAAACACAAGTAGCTAATGAACATTAACTTGGACAGCTCAAAGACTGCAAAAAATTGAAATAGGCATATTTAATATCAAACTGCATATCATACCCTGCCAGACAAGGAATCCCTTTTAGATTTAAGCTTACAATGTAAGAACAACAACATTCATGAGGAACATATAAACAAGAGTGGATTTTATGCAGCATACAGAAGTAAATGTGTACTCACAATAGTTAATTGCAATTGTTCGTCCTTCAATGTCAGGAGTTTGCCTAACATGATGAAACCACAAGCTTGGTCTGGATTAACAGTTGATCATTCAAATACGTCAGTTAAAACTGAAATCTTTAGAAGTAATTCCTTAAATATTTATGGTATACTGTATGTTATATTTTATTTTTCATAAAAATCTTCCTAATCCTTTATGGCAATGAACCCAAAAGATGGAAAGCCAAATCATAAATGTTAGGTCTCAATTCAATGGTATATTCTTTTAGAATATATCGAGCAAGTCAAATCACAGCCTTTGATGGAAATTATTCCTATTGTTGAGCAATGAGGTTTGTAGAACAAATCACAAGAACTCATTGCTGTCTAAGGAAATTTTAGCCTTTAGAAATATAAGGTCACTTGTTGCTATATTGCATGAAAAACCTGTGGGAATGTTGACTTAAACAATAAAATCATCTGTTTTTGATAAAACAATGTATGTAGAGAGCAAAACCAAGCAAACAACAATGAAGTTGAAGAGACTTACAAGTAAAGAATCTCGCCTGCTCGAACTGTACATTCAAATGGTCTTGGGCCATTAAAATACGTTGGAAACAACATCCTGCTTTGTTTGGCCTCCGAAGGAGGTGGGTATGGATCAACACTTGACCACGGAACATACCGTAGGGGTGCATCTTGCTCTACGCTGAACTGCCCAGTTTCCTGCAATGCATTCCCAAATCAACTGCAAATAAGTTGCCTGTAGGCTGGTTTTGCTTAAAGAACAAACTAAATGGGGATGCAATCTCAAATCAACTGCAAAACAAGTTCCCATGTCACAAACTAAGAGGAATCAACAATTGTCATATCTTGTTGTCTATAGGAAAATTTCAATAACCGTGCACCACAACGAATTGTTTCAATGCGAATGTCAATCAAAGAATACAAGTACGAAGTTATGAACCCTTATGCAATATGCCATGCAAGAAAAAAGTAGTCATTGGAAGAATAGAGTTAAAACTTGCACAAATAATAATTGAAAATACGCAAATATGTTTCATGACAGCAGAATGTGCCAACCTGCAGTTGAGGCCAAATGGTAAGATGAACAGCATATACTACTAGACTGTGTACACACAAAGTTATATCAATAGGATAGGTGTTCAAGATTATCAAGATTCAATAGTTGAAGATGAAATAATAAACCCAGAAATTGAAGGCATGAAAGATATAGAAACCTTTCTGGCAAAATCCTAGACAGTAAAAATACATGTTCCATTCAGTTGCGTGAATCTGAAAGGGGATGCCTAGAATTTCCTGCAAAATCCTAGGTAAAAGTGGATGACTGTAGAAAACATTTTTAAAATATATAAAAAGCAAATTTTGAGCATCCAAATACATGAAAATCCAACTTGAACAATATAGGTTTCCGCTGGTTAATTTTAGGTGGATTTTTAATAGTTTCAGTGATTTTGTTAGTTCTTTGTGAGGGGCAGCGAGGGGATGTCTCCATGTCAAAGGACAAAGAATGCAGTGAGGGCATGCCCCAGTTGAAGGGGTGGGGTGATGAAGAGGAAATTCATTACTGCATCCCATCCCTCCCCCTCAGATACAGGTAAAACTTAAAACAAGAAGTAAACTATAGTCTTGAATTGAAGAGATATTGTGCTTGTCAAGTTGGCTATATCAATATGTAATGTCAGACTTCCATTCTAAGGTCCCTCGATCCGGCAAGAGAAGGCAGATATAATTGAGAGCCCATCCCTGCCCTCTCAGATACAGGATAAACTTAAAATGACAAGTAAACTATAGTCTTGAATTGAAGGGATCTTGTGCTTGTCAAGTTGGCTATATGTAATGTCAGACTTCCATGGACCCTCAATCCGGCAAGAGAATGCAGATATAATTGAGAGCTTCTCCTACCAAAATCCAAAAACAATGTCCTCAGATTTTGGGGAAAATGTACCTAAATTGCCTCAGGTGGACTAAATACATAATCATGTTACTATACAAAACTTCCTTGAAGACAAACGTTTCAGTACTTCACTAGACTTGTAAATGTTCCAAATCTAGTTTTTGAAACCAAAAAGTGGTGAATCATATGGGATGTTAACCTAGGTTCACAAACCTGCCCAGCGTAGAGCCCTTGTGTGTGAATGTGTTGAATTCAGAAGTTTGAGCTGAAGAAACCTTCGGCTTAACAAAAGAATCTATTTCGTGCAATTACAATAGAAAATAGGATTGGCCAACGTTCATTTTAATTATTGGGTGAATTCCCATTATTGGGTAACTACTGCACAGGTATTCAAACCTCGTCTGTTGAGGTACATCACAACCAGCAAGGCCACACCCAACAAGTTCACCGATGTCTGTTTTAATTATTGGGTAAATTCCCATTATCGGATAACCTTCGGCGTAGTTGCCTCAATAAGGATTGAGTACTATTGTTCAGGTACTCGGCCTCATTTGTTGAGGTATGCCACACAAAACAAATTGGATGTCGTATTTTGCATAATTTAAATACTGTATCATGTCTCCTGGATTTAAATTTGGGATTCCCTTTTGGAACAGCGGATGCTTTCAGGAATTGAGCTCAGAGTATGGCAATGCTAAAAAAAATACAAAGCAATGTTAGGGTTTAGAGTACCTGAGATATTTTATAATGTGCGGCGGGGTATTCCCGAACATACATTCTATGCACATCGGTGGGGGCAACAGAACAAAATGCTTCTCTCCGGAAACAACCGCGTAGAGATTCTCGTAATGATCCTTATGAAAAGACGTGGAGGCCCCTCGTTCCCTATCCACAGATTCACCGCGTCGGGTTTCGAACCCAGCGCCTCGGTCGCCCATGGAATGTCTTCCTCCACATCGCATGCCAGCAAACTGTACTCCGACGCGAAACAGCCGTTCTGCTCCTGCGCGTAGGCCACGCCTCTCTCCCCGCGCTTCGAACCCGCGACGTACTGCAGCGCCTCGGGGAAGGGCATGCGCTCCACGTGTGCCGACACGAACCAGAAAGGGCATCCACTGTCTTCATCATTTCCACTAGGGTTTCTGACATTATTAGGGTTTCCACTGTCTTCATCATTTCCACTAGGGTTTATGGCATAATTAGGGTTTTTGACGAGGGAATCTGCGCGGCCATTCGGGGTGAAGTGAAGGCTTACTGTCTGGTGGTGTAAAAGGGAAGACAGATAATTTGTTTGTCCATTTGGTGAGGGCGGGCCAGTGGCGGAGCGAGTCGGTGATAATGCAGGGCTTGTTGGGCATCACATAATCTCTGAGGAAGCGCAGGGGAGAGAGGGTCCGCGGACGCGCTCCACATGGGGGGCTGGACCGAGCGACACGTCTCGAACCTCTTCCCATAGCTTCTCCAACAGGCGGCCTTGCTCATCCTCTTCTTCTTCTTGGGGTTCGTCGGTTTTATTGTGGGCGTGGCCTGAATTATGGGCCTCCGTCATTCGGACATGACAGGATCGGTGTTTCTGATAAAGAAAGCGCTTGGATTACAGTGTCGCTCCCATCAACACTGTAATCCAGGCAAGTTTGATTGCAGCCTGGTCTTGTTGCGGGCCTCGGCAGGGATGCAATTTAGAGTAGTTGTCAATGTAGACTTTGATTATTTGGTTTTCTGAATACGGGTTTAGGAGGGGCATTTCAAATCTGACAAACTTTCGCAAATCATCTATGACTGATATTTTGACAGTACAATGGAGAAGCGATTGCATTAGTAGTAATGGCTTATAGTATGGTAGGTAGTATGGTAGGCTTCTTTGTTTGGGCCCCTTAATAAGGCCAATGTTTTCTTTTGGAGTGGGAAATTATTCCTTATTTTGTAGTATGCTTACAATTTCTCTATGGAGACCTTGGCCACTATTGTTTTTTGACCTTTTTTGATTTGATACAATTCATCAGCTGAAAAATTAAGGTTAATGATTTAGGTATATAATTTTATTTTAGTTGAATTCTTAACACATTGTTAAGATCTATCTTGATATATGTCGGTTTTGTTGGATGCTACCATATCAGATCTAGTTTGTTAAAGAAAGAGAAATTTTGTTTGTAAGAAGGTGAATCTTGTAGGTAGTTCCCTTGATGCTTGTACACTTCAGATGGGGATTTGTCATTTTGACCTAAAGATATTAACAACCCACACTTCATAAAAGAAGTTCCCAGAAAAACATCATAGGATCAAAGAATAAAACGTTAAAAATTAATATCTAGGAACGACCAAAACAACTAAAAGGCTCATCAACTGGAAGACTTATGGTTAATGATTTTGGAAAAGGATCTAAATTTATAGTTTTATTTTGGTTGAATACTTAACTCCTTGTTAAGATATATCTTGATATATGTTGGTTTTGTTGGATACATTACAATATCAGATCTATTTTGCTAGAGAAAGATAAATTTTTGTTTTTAAGAAGGTGAATCTTGTAGGTAGTTTTGTTGATGCTTTTACACTTCAAATGGAGATTTGTCCTTTTTCTTAAAGATATTAACAACCCACACTTCATAAAAGAAGTTCTAGATTTGAAGTCCACATCTGTAAATGCAAAGATAAGAATACTTACACAGAAAATAATAAAAATGATATGTGGTGAGAGGAAGGCTTCCAAAAGTCTTGAGAAAATGAGGATTTTCCTAATGACTATCTCTTTCATACAAATTCCAACATGGCATATGGCTATTATAAACATGGATGTTGATGAACTCAACATTTAATCTTATGTTGTGTTCATTCAAGCCTTTAAACATATGAAGTGTACATTAATCTTATGTTATGTTCATTGAATCGTTTAAACATATGAAGCTTACTACCCCCATTAAAAACTAACCAAAAACTACCACATAACCCTTTAAACATACGATGTTTTCTACTCCCACTACAAAACTACCCACAAACTACCTCATAACCCTTTAAATATATGAAGCTTATAGTTCTCATTCCAAAACCACTCGCAAACTACCACAACTAGTTGTAATATGTTGTTTGCATCTATAAAGAGAAGTTATACACCACATATATTTATTTCTTTTTAGTATTTTTATTCATGTAAAAATCTTTTCAATACTTTCTAGGATATGCTATCATCTTCATTCCTTTACAATGTTTTTGAGTAGGAATTTATTTGGTTATTAGCATTTCATTCATCCTATTTTTAATTAAATGACAAGGGCTTACTTTTAAAGCTATATCTAAAGTATGGCTTATATTTAGAGATTTCTTAGAATAATGGTCATTTTGGTTTCTTGCACACCATGTCGTTGTAGGGATGTGGTAAGGAGGGGGCCTCATTGATATGCGGTGATGTTTGTTGTAAGGAAGTTGTTGTGGGTTATTGGATGTTGAGAAAATTATTTTTGCTCGCTACAATAGGAATTTCCATATGGGTATGTAGTGTGTGAGCAACAAATTGTCCAATTAAGCAAGTTGTTTTCATTGTCGATAGCATGGAATGTGTGGTTTCCAGTCAGGGGACAACTTTTTGTTTATGTATTGCTTTACATAAGTTGAGATTCTTCATGTCACTCTGCCCTCGGTATCTCATTGGCATCGAAGGCATCTCCCTTTGAAAATGTCTTGGGCACTTGCCAATACACAAATCTCAAGTGCTCACTTTGGACACGACAATTATTGACGTTGGAGATAAGGAATTTCATGGTCTAACTTTCATAACTATTTCTAGAGTTCAAAGCCTCTATTGACTTTCTATTTCATCATTTTTACCTGTTAACAATACTCTAACTTATCTCCAGGAGTTTACGTCCACATTAGAATAAGGAAGAAGAACGAACTTCTTGCACTTCATCCTCTACTACCCTCTTCCACTCAAAATGTATCCACAAAATTCAAACATCATTCCACTTTATAATTATATAATGATCTCCTCCACTTTAGAATTACATAATGTTCTCCTTTGTTGTTTCCTATAACAATTTATTTTGTCGTTTAGATTCTTTCTTATTCTAGATCCATTGTTTTGTTGGCATTTCATTATCACCTCCTATCGGCATATCCATTGCACCCATTTGTGTGATGCTAGTTATGGTTGTTAATCGACATATATTTCAAGTACAAGGGTGGATGGTAGCATATGTTTATAATGACATTAAATGGTCAAAGATCGAATTCAAAGGATGAATAAGTCATTGTAAGTGTTATACTTGAATGTCGCCTATTCAAAATCAAAATTAATTTTGAATTTGTTAAATTTGTGTTTATACGATAATTTGTTTTTAATATGTTGTTGTACTTTGTCAAATAAATCAAGTTCCTATGTATGTTTTCACATTTGACATACATATTTATGTCGATAGGCGTTCTTACTACAAGATGCATTGACCTATAATATAACATTTGATGCCTAATATTTTTTTCAATCAGAACGACCATTGATGTGTAGGAGCCGTTGATTTGGTTTTCTTGAGTGGGGAGTTTTGAATGTATTAGTGAACATGAAAAGAGATGTGTTAAAGCCTATCCCATACTACGATAAATTTTGTTACTTATTCATCTACGAAATAAATTATGTTAGATTATAAGCGAAAGCACCTTCAACATTTATTCACATGACCTTGACGTCAATGCCCATTGTTTTGATACCCATGGTTTTTGCCCATGGTTTTGATACTGATTTTGCCAATGGTTTTAATACCCACGGTTTTGTATCAAACTACTTAAGCAAGAAATTGTCTATTTATATGGTCTTATGCATATGATAGATAGACAAGCAAATGTATTGCGAGATGTGCTTTGAATTCGGGTGTGAATTCTGTAGAGTTTGTTGAGCATAGCTCCAAGCGGATCACAGGTATTGTATTGAGAGAGTGGAGGCTTGTAATAAAATCGAGCAAGTGATTCTTGGTGGATGTAGCCCATATTGGGTGAACCACGTTAAATATTGTCTCTCTGTGTTGTGTTATTTATTCTACACTTTTATTTGAGATCTGTAATATTTTACGCATATTAGTTTCTCTTTATTGCGATTACATAAGGGATTATTCGCATATTTTATCTCTTATTTCCTAACAATTGGTATCGAGCTGGTTTGGTTTGTTGAAGTGTTGAATCGCGGGGAAAGTTTTTAGCTTGAGTGGGAGCTATGGCGAGATGATGGAAGATCTAGGGTTGATAAATTCAAGGGTAGAATTTGAGTCTTTGGAAGATGCGAGATGGAAGATTACCTTTATCAGAAGGATCTTTATACTCCGTTATCTGAGAAGGTGAACAAACCCTCGAGTATGACAGATGCGGAATGGGATTTGTTGGATCGGAAGGCACTTGGAATGATCTGGTTGTGTCTTGCATCTTCGGTATTATTTAATGTTTCAAAGGAAAAAGACAAAAGATCTAATGGATGCATTAGGGAAGTTGTATGAAAAACCCTCTGCCTCTAACAAGATATTTTTAATGAAAAAGTTGTTTAATATGAAGATGTCTGAGAATAGTTTAGTAGCAGATCATTTAAATGATTTCAATATGGTTGTGAATATGCTAGCTTGATTCTGATAGAATTTGATGAAGAAGTTAGGGCTTTATTAATTTTGTGCTCTTTACGAAAGTTGGAATAGCTTTGTAGTAATGGCGGTAAGCAACTCGGTTCAGCTAACTCGAAGTTGAAGTTTGAGGATGTTGTAGGGGTGATTCTAAGCGAGGAAATGTGAAGAAAAAGCTCAGGGAATCTTCTACTTGAGGGAATGCTTGTGAGTGGAAACTAGAGGGAGACAGAAGAATAGAGAAACCGTGGAAAATCGAAAGATCGGGCGAGGTCAAAATCCAAGAGCAAGATTGTATGTTGGGCTGTGGAAAGTCAGGCATGCGAAAGAAGGATTGTTGGGAGCTTGAGACAAGAAGAAACAACGGGAAGAAAACAAGGAGGCAAATGTGGCATCGGGTAATGTATGTCAGGATGCTTTGATTCTTTCTTTGCATAATATTATTGAATCTTGGGTTTTAGATTCGGGGGCTTCTTTTCATGCTACTCCACATAGGCATTATTTTGTTGATTATGTTGAGGGATTTTGGGCATGTTTTCTTGGTGATGATGAGCCTTGCAGTATAGTTGGAAAAGGTTATGTTCAGGTTAAGATGTAGAATGGGAATACATGGCTATTGAAGGATGTCAGACATGTGCCTACATTAAGGAGAAATTTGATATCGGCGGGGCAATTGGGAAGTGATGGTTGTATTGTGATATTCTGGTGACTCTTGGAAGGTTACAAGGGTGCTCTTGTGGTGGCGAGAGGTAAGAAGGTTGGAACCTTGTATTTATCCATTGATAGTACTAATGATTGTAATCTTGTGGCTTGAGATGCGAGATCTGACATTATGGCACTATAGGCTCGGTCATATGTGCCATAAGGGCATGGACATCATAAAGAAGAATTTTCCTGGATATACGAAACAGGTTTGGATTTTTGTGAGAGCTGCATATGGGAAAGCAAAAGCGAGTAAGGTTTCTCGAGGTTGGACCTACGAAAGAAAGAGAGTAAGTTAGAGTGGTACATTCTGATGTGTGGGGCCGGCTCAGGTATCATCTCTTGGGGGTTCAAGTTATTATGTTACTTTTATTGATGATGCAACAAGGAAAGTTTGGGTTTATTGTATTAGAAACAAATCTGATGTATTTGATACTTTTGTTAAATGGAAAGCCTTGGTAGAGAATGAAACAGGTCTTAAGTTAAAATGTCTCGGATTCGAGATAATGGAGGAGTATTGCAGTAATGAATTTGATGATTATTGTTCTAAGAATGGAATCCGAGGCAAAAGATGGTTCCAGGAACTCCGCAGCAGAATGGGGTATCAGAAAGGATGAACAGAACAATAATGGAACGTGTTAGGAGCATGAGGATACATGCAGGATTGCCTCTTTCTTTTTGGGTAGAAGCGGTGAGCACAGTTGTGTACTTGATAAACAAGAGGACCCTCAAGTGCCTTGGATGGAGGCATACTGAGGAGGCTTGGTATGGTAAGAAAGTTGATTATTCATTTCTTAGAGTCTTTGGATGTGAGGTGTTTGTTCATATAGACAAGGATGATAGGACCAAGCTAGAGGCTAAATCAGAAAAATGTACTTTCATTGGTTATGGTGGTGATGACTTTGGATATAAATGTTGGAGTATTAAGGACAAGAAAATCATTCGATCTAGGGATGTGGTCTTTAATGAGAAAGTCATGTATAAAGCGATTGCGGGAAAATAGGGAAGAATCCAAGAAAGAATATGCGGTGGTAGAGGATCTTAGGATGGGAAAGTGACACATGAATCGGTTCGGGAACCCCTCAGCGGGAACCCCAAACTCCTATATTGAGGAGGTCTTCTAGGGTAAGAAAAGAACTGAACATTTTCTCCTTCTCTTTATTATTTATTACTCACTTGATAGTGGAGAGCGAGAGAGCTTTGATGAAGCAATGCGGGTAGATGTTAGGAAGAAGTGGGAGCAAGCCATGGATGAGGAGCATAAGTCTCTCATGGAGAACTAGACTTGGGATTTGGTGAAGCTACGGAAGGAAAAAGAGCATTGCGAGAACAAGTGGGTGTATAGAGTTAAAGATGAAGAAGGAGGAAAGAAAAGATATAAGGCCGGTTGGTGGTCGAGGGTTTGCACGAGAAACAAGGTATAGATTTTGATGAGATTTTTCTCTATAGTAAAAATGACTTCTATTAGAAGCTATTCTTGGAATAGTGGCAGCAGAAGACTTGCACTTAGAACAGTTAGATGTAAAACTGCATTTCTCCATGGTGATTTGGAGGAGGAGCTATATATGCACGGTGCGAGAAGGATATGAAGTCAAAGGTAAAGAGGAGATGGTGTGCAAAGCGAAGAAGAGCTTGTATGGCTGAAACAAGCTCCACGTCAATGGTATAAGAAGTTTGATAGCTTCATGATGGAGCAAGGTTATATTAGATGTCATTCGACCATTGCGTGTATCAAAGAAATTTGAGGATGGAAGTTATATTATCTGTGTTTTGTATGTTGATGACATGTTGGTTGCGAGGTAAAAACATGCGGGAAATAAAAGTACTCAAGAAAAGCTTGACTAAGTGAATCCTTTGATATGAAGGATTTGGGGGTAGCAGAGACAAATCCTTGGTATGAGGATAACTCGGGATAGGAAGGAAGGAGAAGTTGACTTTATCTCGGGAAGAGTACATTAAGAAGGTATTGGATAGGTTTAACATGCGTAGGATGCTAAGCGGTTGGGACTCCTTTGGCGAGGCCATTTTAAGTTATCAAAGGAGCGGTGTCCCAAGACAGAGCGGGAAAGAAACCAGATGTCCAGGTACCTTACTCATCGGCGGTTGGTAGTTTGATGTATTATGGTGTGCACTAGGCTGATATTGCCCATGCGGTGGGCTGTGAGTAGATTTATGAGTGATCAGGTAAAGAGCATTGGCAAGCAAGGTAAAGTGGATCCTTCGGTATTTGAGAGAGGACCATGGGGACAGTTTTGTGCTACTGAGTGGATCGAGACACCACTTTACGTGGTTATGTAGATTCGAGACATGGTGGAGATGTTGATAGCGGGAGGAGCATGATAGGTTATATTTACACTGTAGGTGGGACAACGGTGGCTGGATTTCACGACTACGAGAAGTTGGTGGCTTTATCAACCACGAGATTTGAGTATGTTCTTTGCCACGAGGAAGCAAAAGAGATGATTTGGTTACAACAATTGCTTGAGGAGTTGGGGCATAAGCGAGGAAGGAATGTAAGCTGCATAGTGATAGTCGAGTTTATACACCTAGCTAAGAACTCTGCTTTCCACTCGAGGATGAAGCATATATAGTTGAGATATCACTTCATCGAGGATGACTTTGGAGAAGATAAGTTGAAGTTGGAGAAGATTCATACCAGTCGAGAATCCTGAGACATGATGACCAAGGTGGTCTGAGGATAAACTAAAGCTATGTTCGAGCTTTGGTTGGCCTTCGCGGATGATAGTGAAGGGTTGAGAAGCTTGCTCGGTGGAAATAGTCTCAAGTGGGAGATTGTTATGTTTGTGGAGCCTATTTTCATGTTAGAGTGTGGTACACCTTCATGTGTTACACTCGGGTATTTTTATGGTGGTCCCCGCTCCCGGTGGCGAGTCGGGGGTTCGGGGTGAAGCCCCAAAAGCAAATTTTCATGGGTGGTTTATTAACCCATGGGTAATGGGTAACCAATTATGGGCTATTTTGGGCCCATGGTTTTAGTACCCATTGTTTTGATATGTGCTTTGAATTCGGGTGTGTTTTTGCCCATGGTTTTGATACCCATGGTTTTGCCCATGGTTTTGATACCCATGGTTTTGTATAAATTGCTTAAGCAATTGTCTATTTATATGGTCTTATGCATATGATAGATAGACAAGCAAATGTATTGCGAGATGTGCTTTGAATTCGGGTGTGAATTTGTAGAGTTTGTTGAGCATAGCTCAAGCGGATCAGGTATTGTATTGAGAGAGTGGAGGCTTGTAATAAAATGTACTGAGCAAGTGATTCTTGGTGGACGTAGCCCATATTGGGTGAACCACGTTAAATATTGTCTCTCTGTGTTGTGTTATTTATTCTACCTAAACTTTTATTTGAGCCTTCTCAATATAGAATGCATATTAGTTTTCTCTTCGATGACCACCTCAAAAATATATATTTCAAATATATCTTTATTTAATTTTATTAGTTTTTATTTACATAAGCATAAATTGTAATAATAATATACAAATGCACTTGTACCAATTCATAATTATGTCGAAAGGCATTGCCTAGTTGGATCTGGGTTGCCCTATCTAATAGGTGTAAGAAAATCGATGGCCAAAATTATTTGGGGCAATGCATTGACATATGGTTTTCTTGAATGCAGCCTGCTTGATCTTTGCGAGCAGTAGAAATATATTTTATCTCTAGGCACTAATAGTTTAAAAAATTTCCTCTTAATATTTTCCAATGCGGTAATAGTTAAAAACTTTTCCTTCACTGGAAAATCAAAACAAAAATCATGGCAAGACCGTGTTGAAGGAAGTGTCGAATCATGCAAAAGCACAAGTATTGTGCTTTGTATTTTATGAGGAGCATTCATGGTTGTTGATGCATTAAATGAATTGAAGTTATTTATTAGTGATGAAATTGAACACAAGCGTTGGGTGGTAATAAATAAAAACATATCCCTATGAAGCCCTTCACGACATGAGGCATAAGTATGCGGAGTTTTGATGTTGTGGCTCGTGACGTAGAAATGTGTATATTTCTTTCAGCATGAGTTAGAAGTGTCCGAAGATGGAGTGTGCGAAATGATTCATTGATGTGTGGATGTGTGAAGGCGACATGAAAATAGATCCCCTAAAAAGAAAAAAATTAGGAGTGGTTTCTTGTTGGAAGATGTATGGGACATCTTGTTGAACATTTAAACACTATGTCTGGTTCAGTTTTAAATTCCTTTTTGCGGTAAAGGAGAAGAATGGATTGTGTTCACACAAAATATGTATGGGAACCTATCTAAAACACTTCCTAAACATTATAGCCTCATCATTTTAAAGCTTTTCAAACTTTGAGATTTGTCTTGGAGCATTCAAAACAAGGTAGAACAACTAAATTCTTGCAAAACAGGGTCAAACCTATACGGAAAGTTCTACCATGAAGAACAAGGATGCCACCATTTTGACATTGAAAGAGTCTTCTATAACCCTGAGTGGTTGAGAAAACTTGAAAATTTGATTTGGAGTCAAAACAATTGATTTTATGCCTACCTAGTATTAAGGAGGTTTGGAGAGAGAAAAACCCTATTAGTAAAATGAATAGAAATTTTTGTTCCTTATCCATTTTCCATCAAACTTTTTGCAAAAGTTAAGTCTTAGAGTTCTCTTCAAAAATTATTTCTATGATTTATCTGAAGGAGGATTGATAATTTTGTTTGAGTGCTAAGAATACAAGTCACTATTTTAGCCCTTCTCACTTTACCCGGTCTTGGTAAAACTTGAATAACTTGAGCAATCTTCTTCAAAATTTGATGAAACTTGACATGAAGCACTAAAACACCTCCCTCTACATGCTCCATAGCTTGGTTACTCATAAATACTCTTTTATTGTCTAGACCAATCTTATTTTTCCTTGACTTCGTTGATAGTTCTCAAAGGTAATTTAGTGAAAACTTGAATTTTGCCTCTAAGGGATAAAGTAAGCCTTGTAAATGCTCCTACATGCTCTAGGTAGTGTTCCTAGGCTCCTACCATGCTTACCTAGGATTTTAATGGCCTTCATTGATCTCTTACACCTTATTAGGCTTTAGAACTAGGCCTAAATGGGCTAGTTCAATTGTGACTTATAACACCGACCTGATGCTCACCCTAGAAGCTCTTGCACATCCTAGAAACACCATTTCTAACCTATGGGACACCTGAGCCAAGCACACTAACCATCTCCATACCTCTAGTGGGCACCAACCACATTGACCAAGCCTTTGACACCACGAAACCATCTTGAAACCACCATGAGACCACTTTGTGACCATCAAACACCATTGGGAAAGCACCAAACTACTTGACATTTCACTCCTCTTTTGTCATCAATGACAACACAAACCAATGCAAAGCAGGTTCAACAATCTTCTTTTTGACAACAAGCTCATAAACTTTGATGGCAAACCAATACACCAACATCTTCAAAGCATTCAATCCTTGTTTCTAACAACAATCTCTCCCCCTTTGACATCTATGACAAAGGTACACACATCCAACAACATGAGTAGCATGAACAAAAATAATAACAAGGCGTGATCTCTCACGTCCTTTGTCCCACGCCTCAATCTCTCACCCCTCAAACTTTGGCACCTTAGTCATAACTTTCCAGTGCGCCACTACTTATCTCATCACATATCTCCTCTACCGCACTTCCTTATGTGAAGTATTTATACAATGTGATCCAAACATACGTAGTCTCAAATGTGCAGACCTCATTGATTATATATTGAGCGCTCATTTTGTCTTACGTATGTGCGGTCTTTAACTTTGAGCAATCCTCTTGAAGTTTTCATCACTTTTCAAAACATGTTCCTATTATGGACACTGTGAGTTTATTTCTTTTTTTTTACTGAGACTAACCTTCTTTATCCACCCCACACTAAGGGTATGTATGGAGTCCTCTATGCATAAAAACACTTGAGATTGATATTAGCTTCTCGCACACAAACACACTTATTATAAATAACATTGAACTAAATTGAAAAGCATAGTGACGAGGAAGGAAAAACATTAAAGGAAATACAATAAGGGAAATCTAATCTAAATGGAAATACTTGCCTTATTACAAACACCAAGAAGTCTTATTTATAGTAGGGCTTCAACCTACTCTATTGAAGTAATCAGGTAACCGTGTTCCATCAAGTGCCTCTAACTGGCAATCGTTTGATTCAAGTATGTGAGTGATAACATACGGTCCCAACCAATGCACCTTAAACTTTTCGGTGGCGCAAAAACTTTAAATCATAAAGAAGTACCATCTTCCTAACCTCAAGCTTCTTGTCCTAATGACGTACCTATCGTGTCATGCCTTTTCCCCTGGGTTTTTTCTTGCTTCTGACTCCAATGTGTTATGGTGTGCCTCTCATCCAACTATATCAACTTGTCAATTATTTCTTCCAATGCTTGCTCATCAGCTAGACCTCCCATGTGCACACAATACACAAAAAGGTAACATGAATTCCATGGGAAAAACTACTTCTACGCCATACACCAATTGAAAGGGTGTTGCCTTATTCAACTATTTGTAGGTTGTTCTATATGCCCAAAGTACAACAAAACTTTATCATCCTAGTCTTTCCTTCCAACATCACAAATCTTTGTCAAAGTTTGGCTCAATATCTTGTTGAAAGCCTCAAGTAGTCCCATTTTCTTGAGGGTGATACGGTGTTGTCTTGTGGTGCACGACCATAAATTCATCCAATAATATCATGATTGTTGCATTTAGGAAATGAGTGCCCCTATCACTTGTCAAACTCAAAGGACATCCATACCTGGTAAGAATATTTTCCCACAAGAACCTTGTTGTTATAGCCATTTACAATCCTTTGTAGGTGTTGCTTCCACCCACCTTGTAAGATAATATGTATAAGTGATGATATAACATGATCCAATTTTATGCGCGACTGGGAAATAGGACCCGCAAAGTCTATTGCCCATTTTTAAAAGGCTCTACACTAGTAATAGGCCTCAAAGGCATTTCATCTCTTTACTCGGGTTTTCCAAGGCATTGACAGTGATCACACGCCAGAGAATACTCCTTGCAATCCTTGTACAAGGTTTCCCACCATAAACTAGCTAGTCGAATCTTGCGGCTGTGGCGTCACCTGCATAGTTTCCACTTGCAATACCACCATGAGCCTCCTCCATGATTATTGTGCGCTCATGCTCTCAGTACACACCAGTGTAATACTTCATCTCGACCTAGTTTGTATAAGTCACCACTGATCAACATGAAAGGTGCAACGTGAATTATGCGTTGTTTCTTTTCCAAGGCTTTCATTCCTTATGGCGTTATACTGTGTGTAAAAGGAAAACAATATCCTCTTATTCCGAGGGAGCACAATTTAACTTGTATAATTGTGCATCCGACATTGTATCTTCAATACTCTGCACGTCCTCTCCTGATTGAATCCTTGATAAGTGGTCTGGGCCAGAATTACTTTTACTTGGCTTTACCACAACTATAAAGTCAAACTCTTAGAATAATATAACCCATCGACATATGTGCCCTTGTAAAATGAGCTTATTTACCAAGTATTTCAATGTCATGTGATATGTATAGAAAAAAAAAATGTGTTTGCTAGCAAGTATTGTTTGAACTTATGCAACATGTAGATCATTGACAAAGCTTCGGGCTTCGTAGTTGTATAATTTTGTTCTGCAGGAGTCAACTTTCTGCTAGCAAAACAGATAGGATGATCTACAATACCTTCTTCAGGCCATGCTAGAACTGCGCCAATGGTCATGTCAAAGGCATCCATATGTACGTGAAAGGGTAGATTACATGAAGGAAAACGTAAAATAGGTGCCATAGTAAGCCTTTCCATCAGTGCTTTGAATGCACGTTGTTGCGGTTCTTCCCAATAGAACTTCCCTTTACCTTTTAATAACTTTTCCAAGGGCACGAAATCTTAGCATATCCTTTGATAAATTTTCTATAATACTCTGTGTGGCCCAAGAATCCACACACCTCACTCTGACTGGTGGGTTCCTCCAAGCCTAAAATGACTACAATCTTAGTTGGATCTACTAACAAACCCTCCTTGCAGATGATATGCCCTAGCAGAGTTCCAAAAGGTGTAGCAAATATGCACTTCTTGATATTTAAAGAGATGTTTAACTATTTGCACCTCTCAAACATTAATCGTAAATTGTCACAATGATCCTTGATAAGCCCATACATTGTCCAATCATCCAAGTAAACCTACAAGAATTTGTGAATAAAATCCTAGAATGTTTGAACCACAATGCGTGAAAATATTGTAGGTGTGTTCTTCAATCCAAAGGGCATCAATGTGTATGTAAAACTTCCCCATTTAGTGGTGAAATTTGTCTTCTCTTGATCCTCCTTAGCAATTATTACCTGATGATATCTAGAGAATCCATCTATAAAAGAGTAAATTTGAGCCCGCAACGCCTTCCAATATTTCCTTAGTGAATGGTGTAGGGAAAGGATCAATCACACATGCAACATTCAACTCCCTATAGTCCACACAAATCTTGATTCTTCCATCTTTCTTTATGTTGATTACCATAGGGCTAACCCACTTTGATTCCTCTATGGGCTCAATAATGTCAGATTCCAACATCTTCTTAATTTCTTCTTTGAATTTTATGCACAAGTTAGGGTTCATCCTACAAGGTCTCTTCCTATCTAAGTGCGCACCTTCCTTTAACTAAATTTTCATCTTGCCCAAAGATTCATGCACCCCTTTCAACTCATGGTAGCCCCTAGGAAACAAGTCCTTGAAATCACGTAATAACTCAATTATCTTAACCACTTTAGAGTCAGACCAATAATCTCCAATTACGCCTCCTTAGGTTCAACATCTATGCCAATGTTCACTTTCTTTGTCTTCATAGGTTCATGGTAGGTGCGTGCCTTCTCATCCGCACTATCTAAGACCTCGCGTGTACCCTCTAAATGATTTATGTCCAACTTTTCCACTTCTTCATCATCCACCATATAGACCATCTTTCCTTTCTCCTTCTCTAGGCAAGCGCGCTCAATCAGTTTGCATTTGTCTCATCTACTTTGTCAAAACGTGCTTCTAGGTTTGACTCACTAAATAATTCTTGAATGAGTTCTTCACCTATCTCCCATAGTCAATCACTTCATAACCTGTAATGCCTCTTTCATTGGAGGTCTAGCAGAGAAGTAGTCAAAAGTATGGATTATTCATGTAGTCAAGTCTTGCTAATTTCTAGTCTCCTCCCTATGCAACTCGCATAAACATACAAGCATGTGCATGTGACCTCGCAAGGTTAAATAAAGTTTGTGCACCCACAAAAAGGTTGTAAAGCTTGTTGCCCCTCTATTTAGAGTCTCTCAAACTACTAAAGGTGGTACTTGAACAAGATTATTACAGGATATTCACATATTTTAGTAGGTGCATTACTCCTGAGAAATGAGGTTGATAGAGCAATTTCACTTCTCTCCATTCAATGAGATTATCCCTATGAACCATCCACCAACATGTTGTTGTCCCACGTAGGGCATACACTAACATATTCCTTTTGTCCACCTGATCCTTCCATTGTACTTTCATGGCTCACAGGAATACCTCAAGGTTTCCTTCACCAGTGTACTGGGGTATAGGGTTGTTGCCTAACCTCCTAACATAGTGCGGCTCGCTTACACACAAAGTGTGCTTCTTACTTTGCACCCAACCATATTATAAGTGCCATGTGCCCAATTATCACAGCAATACTTGTAGTATCATTGATGGACTGTGCATCATCCCACTAGAGAATTCCTTCCTTAGATGGCTCAAGCGCTTCCGGATCTCGAATGGTGTGCACATAAATTCTATTCAGTCTTCTTCACTTAAAGGCTCAACATAAGGTGTAGATTTCCCATCTATCAAAGGGATAATAACTCATTCTTCCTTGTTCTCAAAATTGATATATCCCTTATTAAACCATAGATCAACATTATTTACATAGCACTAAGGGTGCCCAAGTAGAGCTGGGAAACTATCTTCTTCTGCAAGCACTAATACCTCAAAGTCCCTAGTGAACTTGGCCCCCTATATAGTAATAGATGCATCCTTTAATACTCCAATTGGTGTGGCCTTAGTCTGATTTTCCATATACAACACATTGGAAGATGGTTGTAATGGAGGTCTGCCCATCTAAACCCATGCATCTAAGGTAAGAACATTCACTTCATGCATGTGTCAATCAAAATATTGCTCAAAAGCCATCCATCCACAACAACATTTAGAGTGATATCTCCTTGTCATAATCCAAGCTATGGGGAGGGAGATTAGAATGCAAAATCTATCATCTGTTCTCAATACCAGTGCATGGAGTGTTTCCTTTCAACTAGCTCCCTAGTAATGGAATAATGTTCTCTGATGCAACATCTTGCATACTTCCTTCAAATCATCAACATCCGACTGGAAAGTCTCATCTGCCTTCTTATGTTCCAACTTCCATGACTATTCCTTTAAATATTGTATTTCACCCTATAGATTTTTGAGTACCTCCATGGTTTCCTGATAAACCTCCTTTTGATGTGTAGGGTTTAGGTATTTTGCATGTAAAACCTCCTCCTTAGTGATGGTAGGCTTTTGTTGTAGTGTTTCTCTAAAGCATGCACATCCTCGGTGCGTGTGTAGTAATCTTCACATGTACTACCTCAGGATCTGGTGCTAACTTTGGCATCCATTAGTTTTCCATAATGTGTTGTATCCTAACCATCCATACGCCCTTGTTCTCCTATTTTTGCTTCTTGCTCAGATGTTCATATAAGTCTGACACTCTTCATAGTTATGATTCTTTCACAAAAAGAACAAGTAATGTTTTGAGGACATTCACACCTGTAATGGTTAGGGGATCCACATGTATAACATGTTCCATGAGGGAACTCACCTCGTCCACCGCCGTGGCCTCGACCTCTGAATCCACCATGGTATCCTCAACCTCTACCATAGCCTCCCTCAAAGCCCTTCATTTTGATCATAGTTCCCTTGAGTGTGATCATGATCATGTTGCTCACCTTTATCCTTAGAGTTATTGAAACCCCCATCTTGTCGTACACCAATATCAATGGCATCATGGATCTGATCAATCAACCTATAATCTTTAGTATTGTGAGTTGTGGAATGGAAAATTTTATAGTAGCAAGACATGTTCTTTCTTATCACGCGCATTGTAATAATGGATATCAAATTACATCATGGTCCAAATGACATATCTCACATTCTAGTAACAAGGAGTGCACCGATCTGTGAGGAAACTATCCTTAGTATGCCCCTCTACTTCATAATCTATGCACCAAATTCCACTGCGTGTCTCATGTGCTGTATTGGTTGATAATTTCTCCAACTGCTTTTGAAATTGCTATAATCGAGCTTCCAAGAATGGGCTCACTCCAGTGTCTATGCTCCCGACTACCTCAACGCACATAGAGCTACTTCAAGTGCCTCACGGGGTCTGTATAAGTCTTATGTGAGAGTGCCCTCCTAAAAGGCGTAATCAGGCCTCCGATGAACCACTATGCATGCTGACTTACATGGATATCATATGATAGTTTAGACAAGAGTGTTTTGAAATGAGCATCATATTCTCAGACACTCTCAGTAGTGCCCTGTTTGATGTCCTTGAGCACGCTTATACTTTTATACTCGAACTTAGGTATATAAAATTCCTTAATGAAAGCATCTTGTAACGTCATATAATCCACACAAGTTTGATCAAGCTCAAACTTTTTGTACCAGCTGTGTGCGCGTCCCTACAACGTAGTTGCAAACTAACTAGCCTTGCACTCTAAAGTTGTAATTCCTTTCATGCGCCACAATATCTCACACATATGCACATGCTCAACAACATCTTCTATTCCCGTATACTCTGGGAGATGAAGTGACATCTCCATGTAATTATTTTGGGGCTGGTGAGGACCATTCCCACCAGATCCAGAACCTCATGTGTTACCTCGCCTCCACGATCCACCGTAGATCACAAGATCCCGAGTTACTTATTCCTCTTTATCCTCCACATGTAACAAGAATTGAACTAGAGGATGCACTGCCTTGTGTCCCAAATGGTGCTAAACTAAACTCCTACAGTATCTATGAAGTTGTGTTACTCCCGATGTGAGTCAAAACACACACGTATGTCGATGACGCCTGAAAAGGTTCCTCCAACCGGTCCTCCAAATAATAGGGAAGATGTCTATCTAGCCATAAATGTACTTTCTATTTGATTCACTCCTGAATTTTCTGATAAGTCAACTCTACCTCTTGCTACTCTACTGCCCAAACTAACTTGTTGACCATTGGTTATACTAGAAATTGGAAAACCAAGTGCAAGGGCTAGGTTTCTAGGTAGATTTAGATGCACCCTGGGCCCAATTTGTCTCTGTTGGCGCACTCTCATAAGAGGTAATGAGGGTTCCTGTCATGCTTTCCCAAATGGGGAGTTCTAGATGCTCTAGCTCCACGTCCTCTACGTGAGCTTCAAATCCTTCACAAGCCATCTCTCTCCTCAACGCCATATATTTTGCAATCTCATGTTGCTTCTCTAAATCCCTCTCGCGTGCCTCATTGAACTTAATCCACCTTTCTTCTCTTTACCTCTCTACCGCTAGGTATGCCATCCTTCACCACTGCCCTACTCCTACCCCCACGCATGGTGGGGTTTAGCTAACCATCGACTTCTCTTCCAAATTCAAGGTTACCATCAAGATTTTGATCACCAGTGGAATTCCTTGCAGATATGTTTCCCCAGGATAACTTAAAAATTGAAACTCACTACCTCAAGAAAGAATAAGTGGAAATTGAGTACTCCAAAATATAGCTATTCAGAACACCATGAAACCAAGTGTCCAGGAATGCGCGTCCAAATCGATCAGATCATCATCATAGAGGGCAAAAAAATTCTTCTTGCATCCAGACAAGTGTGTGAAACCTCAAATTCCTTTTAGACGTGTAAGAAACCAGCCACTCATATAGCTCTATTATAAAAATAGCAAAGAATCTCTCATATAAGAAATCATACATATTCTGCTCCACCCACATGTGTGCGTCAAACTTAGATCCAAAGTGTTGAATCTCCGAGTGTACTCTTCTTCCAGATCTATTATCCACTCCTCAACACTTGCCAAGGTCAACCAGTACGTCTTCATCACATAACATCTTGAAAACAACTAAAAAAGAGGTCCCGACAATGGAACCAATGATGTAGTCTTGAATTTATCATGTGAATACCCAAGGTGCGCACATCATCACTCAACCTAGAGCCGAGTGCTCACCGAAGTGCAAAGGCACCATGTCCCTCTTTAGAGTTTCTTGTACATAATATTAACATGATAGTGTAGATATAGGTATTCGGATACATTACCAATAGTAAACAACACATAGTGCATAAACCAGATCTAGTTCTTAGAATATATATAGAATGAAATAACAATGACTATAACAAGATTTACCATGCAAGAACTAGATTCATTCATGTTCAACACCATTATCCAGCCAATATGAACCATTGTATTAAATATTGTAAAACACAAAAGCTTCTTACATTACATAAGTATCTCCATGAGTCATGCGCGTGACAAAACCAACAACATAACTCTACCATAGTTTTCACACACACCAAAACCACAAATCAATACATATATAGGGGTGGGGACTTTCCCTTCACCACCCATGCACTTCTCAAAATAGGTCACATGCTAATAATAGCCATGTGCCTTTACAAAATGCACAACATGCAAGTGCTCTAACAATAAACTCCTATAGTTAACTCTAAGTAGAAATCCTATTATTAGCCTAAACTATGCATGGTGCTCAGTTGTCGCTTGTTCCCAAAATATCATTACATGGACCGCAAGTCTTCATGTCTTTGTGTGCTCAACACGCTAACTCCAAAAATAGCCCTTATCCACAAAATGGCTAAGTCTTGATCCTGGGTGCTCTAACCCTATCATAGTGTCACACACTCTTCTAGTGCCCTACATTTATGTGCCTAATACTTAGGAATTTTTTTCTATTCAAGAGGGACCTTAGAACTTGACATTTTCTAACATAGGGATGACATGTAGGTATCATAGGGTTAATTTTATACCTTCAAGACTTTGGAGGATAATGTGGGTTATTATGCACGCTTGAGAAACTCTTGTTGAGAGCATACTTTTGACAACATTTGGTAGACCTTGATAGGACTCATTTGTTTCTCCTAAGACAAACAAGACTTCACAAAAATAGAGACACACATTGACAATTCTTATTATAGATAAAATTCACATTAAGACTCAAATCTACCTTGTTTTCAAATTGTAAAATGTCATTGTTTTCTTGATTATTGACTGGGATGCTTTCCTTTAGATTTAAACGCTCTTGAAGATTTTTCTTACAAGGATACAACCTAAAAATGGATGATTTAATCATGATTTAATATTGATACAACATTGAGAGGCATAACTCAAGCATTGAAACCTTTTGACCATACTTTCTTCTAATATATTGCATGACTACTCAAGAGGGACATTCAAGAGATTCAATAAGCATTAGTACTTTAATATGGGATTAAACAAGCATTTCTTGAGTTTGACATACCTTGGCAACATAATGAAGACTCCAATCATCAAAAACCATGGATACTTTCTTTCACAAACACGCTTTGGACTATTCACTCAAAATCATCATGGAGGTAACTCGATTGGTAGGTTGATGGACCAATGAGGATTTAGAACTTACTTATTGGGGGTTGATACATGCCTTCTAAAAGCCTAGAGAAGGCACACCACCTTATGAGATCACCTCAAAATAGGAGATAGTCATCAAAGTAACATGATGACTCAATTCTTTCCCTTTTTGTCCTTAGAATCTTGTCAACCTTCTTGGATGCATTCCTTGGTGTGAAAACCTCATCTCCGAGGCCTTCACTTTCTAATTAAATTCTGATAAACATACATGATGCATATCATATACTTACTATAATACAACTTAAGGTATAAGTTCTTCATCACTTCCTTATGTCTTGTTTGTACTAGACTCTCCCATAAAACATCATTAATTGTTTTATTTCTTCATTTGCTAGTTCTAATTTTTCCTTGGTTTTTTTAAAGGATTGAGCTTGACTTCATCATTTTTATTTTATATGAGCTTCCTCTTGTTCTAATATCTTGCAAAGTGACCAATTTTGTTGCACTTAAAGCATACAAGATGACTCTTATCTCTAGGTGTTCCCTTTATCCAATCTTTCTTCATAGACTCTTCAAGACAAAATTTGGCTATGTGACCCTTCTCATGGTAGTTATAATAAACTTTGTAATTTTCATACTTAGTTTTGCAATCTCTCCTATGGATGTGCTTTGTCTATTTTTCTCAAACAGTCCCTAGCTCTATGTCCAAAAACATGGCATGAAAAACAAACTCCATGAAACTTACTTGGGAATCTCCTTACATTTGGTTTCCTAATGATCTTCTTGTGTTCTTTGATATGCTCCTTGATTTCAGAATGTCCTTGACATGATACATGACTTGACTCACCCTTCAATTCCTTTTTCTAGTTCTTCCCTTAAAGTCTTCAAATCTGCATTTAATTTATCACATTCTTCAACCTTTTCTTTGATTTTTGCTTGATATGACTCATAACTAGACATATGCTTCAATTCATGATGATTTGCTTCACTTTTAAGAACCAAACCTAATTTTTCATTAGGATGTCTTTGATTTCTTAACAAGTCATCAAGATTGCTTAAACTTTCTCAATTATTTGATATATCATCAATTTATTTTTGGCTTGTTCTAGCTCATCCTTTAGGGTATTCAATTATTCTTCATGTTTGAAAGCAAGCTATTTCCTTGTTTATAAGAGCTCTTGACACATTCCCAACAACTGATGCCACCTCTTTGAGTTTTTGGAGATGATTAGCTTCCATGAGATTGATTTCCATATTTAATTCATTAATCAAGGCTTGAGTAATCTCATACTTCTTTTTCAATATTGTTTATTAAAGGTTTGACCACCCATGCATCACATATATGGAAGTGCCTCAAGGACCTCCTCTTAAGATGTTATACTTATACCAAGAGAACCTTCTATGATACCAATTGTTTAACATTCAAGCACTATGATTGGTTCAATTTTAAAGTCCTTTTGATGATATACAGATAAAAATGGATTGTGTTCACACAAAATATGCATGGAACTTGTCTAAAACAATTCATGAACATTGGAACCTCATCATGTTCAAGGTTTAACACCTTGAGATTTGTAATATGGAGCATTCAAAACAGGGTAAAACAACCTAAATTCTTGAGGTCAAATAGGGTCAAACCTATATGGAACAATCAACCATGAAGAACAAGGATGCCACCATTTTGACCTAGGAAGATTCTTCTACAACCCTAAGTGGCGAAACAACTTGAAAACTTGATTTGGAGTCAAAACAACTCATTTTATGCCTACCTCTTTAAGAAGGAGATTTAGAGAGAAAAAAATCCTCTTAGTAAAATGAATAGAACCTTTTTGTTCCTTATCCATTTTCCCTAAAACTTTTTGCAAAATTTTAGTCTTAGAGGGCTATTCAAAAAATCCTTCTATGATTTATTTGAAAGATGCTTAATAAAATTTTTTTAGTGTTAACAAGACGTGTCATTGTTTTAGCCCTTCTCACTTTACCTGTCTTGGTAAAAATTGAATAACTCGAGCAATCTTCTTCAAAATTTGATGAAACTTTACATGAAACACTACAACATCTTTCTCCATAGCTTGGTTTCTCATAACTAAGCCTATAATGTCTAGACCAATCTCATTTTTCCATGACTTCATTGTTAGTTCTAAAGGCAATTTTAGTGAAAACTTGAATTTTCCTCTAAGGGATAAAGTAAGCCATGTAGATGCTCCTACATGCTCTAGGAAGTGTCCCAGGCTCCTACCATGCTTACCTAGGATTGTCATGGCCTAAATTGAGCTCTTACACCTCATTAGGCTCTAGAATTAGGCCTAAATGGGCTAGTTTCAACTATGACTTACAACACTTGACCTGATGCTCACCCTAGAAGCTCTTGCACATTTTAGAAACATTGTTTCTAACCCGTGGAACACCTGAGCCAAACACACCAGCCATCTCCATACCTCCAATGGGCACCAACCAGAGATTTGACCAAGCTCTATTGTAGTTCTTCGAAACCATTCCTGAAACCACCATGAGACCACTTTGTGACCATCAAACACCATTGGGAAAGCACCAACCTACTTGACATTTCACTCCTTTTTTCAATCAATGCCACGTGACATCAATGACAATACAAACCAATGCAACAAGGTTCAACACATCTATGTGGCATGAGGCAGAAGTTACCAACCATGCTCCACCTCATTCTAAAAGGAATAATCCATAATATATTGTTATTATTTTATGGTTTTAATGCATGGCTCAACTTCCTACAAAGCATATATAATACCACCTTTGGCTCAACTCTTCTGTAGATTCCAAATTTGAAAATTACAAATGGGTTTCCATCTTATCAACATTACACATACTCATTACCAATGGGTTTCCATCCCATTACATGCGTGGTTTGAAAACACGGCTAAGAAATCTCTATATTAGACCATCCATAACAACAATAGAAAGTTTTCTTGTTATCCATATTTAGCCACGTGCCAAATATTGGATCAATCCGCTATCCCCATAAAGGAAACAAAATCAAAAGCGGATCGTCGGGGAAAGTTTTTGGTTCTTTGTTTTTGTTACCTCAAAGGGGGTAAAAGTTGTAAAATGGCCCACAACTCCGCCCAAGGAAAAGTCAAGATCCAGGCCCGAGTCAAAGCAAGGTGGGAATCAAAAGAGGGGACCCATTTTCAAGCGGTTTTCCCCCTCCTATATAGACCCGATAAAAACTTTGAAGGGGCATATCTTTCGACTCAAGGCTCAAAATATTGCAAATCTAATGTCGTTGAAAAGATCTCGGCCTCACCCATGCCATGGAGGTCTGAAACTTTAATTTTGAGGAGGTTAGGTAAAGGAAAATGGAGGAAATGTCTTCGAGCCTTCAATGCAGGATCCATTTGTCTCAACAACCAGATCAGATTCAATTTGTTTCCATCGTTTCCTCTTCCTTCAAGGCATCAAACCAAGGATCGATGCAGTAAAGATGGATTTGGGGTAGATTTTTATCAGAAGCATTAACAGCGGTGGTTGAGTTTCAACCTGCTTTTCCCGCTTCTCTCTCTCTTTCTTCTCTCTGATCAAATCTATAAATACAGGGGCAATATTCATTGTAAAAGTTGTTCATTCTTCTTCCTTGCCCCCTCTCTCTTTTCTTCCCCTAGGTCGAAAATGGAGTCTAAACCTCCTTTCATGGCTCTGTAATGGCATTCTCTTGCCTCTTGCCCACTAACGATGTATTGTGTGAACTTTTGGAGCAATAAATTCTATTTTGTGATGCATTTGTCCATCCTTGCTTATTTTATTGTCTCTCCTTACCTCTCGTCATTAGCAGGTATACTGTGCATATTTTGATGTTTGTTGCAGGTCCTGGGAGCCGTGTTTAATGGGTTTTGAAGTGGTGTTCTGTGTGAAATCTATCTCTAGTTTGTGGTGCTATCTGTCCACCCTCTCCTCTACTCACCTCTCTCCACTTCAGCTGAGATTGTGATCAACACTTCCCTTTTCTTGGTGTTATCACCTCATTAGTGTAGGATTTCCCTCTTTATGCACTTTCTCTCTCCTGTCTCCTTGGAATTGTTAGATTAGGAGTAGATAGTTGCATTTCCTTCCTTAGGAGTAGTTTAGCATTAGGATTAGGAAGAAGAAGCCAACTTTCTCCAGAGGGCCATCTCAAGTCCACAAGTCCCACAGCTTGAGAGGTGGTCCCATGTTATGCAATCACACCAGATGATTCTGCCTTAGAAAAGTAGACCTGTAGAAATCATTTGGGGGTGATATGATTTTGCATTAATGATTACTACTTTGTTGAAAAGGGGTCTATTGATTTCAGTTCTCGGATTCTTAAATAAGGCTACAATGGAGTACACCTCACATATTCAAGACAATGGAAGGAAAATCATATGCATATGCATATACAAATTTAAATCGCAAGTGTCGAGCATTGAGAATGATTCTAGTTCCAAGTTGCAGATGGTAATTACATGTCAGTTCGTAATAGTTCAATCAATTAAAAATGTAAATTATAAATGTTTTTTTAGTGATTTTTCATGTCGTGAGAGGGAGAGAAAAAGACCCAAAAATACTTTATCACGAGAATTTAAAAAGTTAGCCGAGGAAGAGAGGAATATTTCCCACTCTCGTAAGAATGCTTTATTAGAAAGAGTGAGTTACCTTAACATAATGCAGATGGAAAGCTTTGCACTCGTGTTATATCTTGAGCATTGTTTATTAAGATGTTATGTGATGGTCTCGATATTTTTTTAAGCTTTTGGTAAAAAATATTAGGAATCATTTAAATACAAATTTCAATAAAGAAAAGTACCTAATACATGTTTTAAGTCTTTGTTTCAAAATTTTACCTTATCAAAAAATACGATTGATAACAATTCTTATCAAAAAGTACAACCCATTTCCAAACCAAATATTTTTTTATCCTTACTTTTATAGTTCAATTTGATTTCGGGATGATTCAAATTTTTACACTTGTAAATTTTCATATGAACATTTATGATTAGCCCTTATTTTGACATTTTAAACAATGATTTATACTTCTTTTTAAGTGTCATATAAAATTGACTTTGTGATTTATTTTATGAGCAATATTTTTATCATACATCTATGAGAGATTCAAACTCCATGGTGGGATGAGTGCAATTTTAATCATTAGATGGTTGTTTCATTGGTTATCAATGATTTACAAAGGGTTAGTTGTTGTACACATTTTAGAATGATGTTTTAATATTTTAACTTTGATCGATTGGTTCAACTTTATAAAAAAAATTGAGACGTAATAAGTTTGGGGAAAATATTTTGACATATATCTAGAAGGCTTCATCAACATGTTTTTCATATTGAGGAGAAAACATAAGAAACTCTTTTGAGGCGAATATGGTAAAAATAAATAAGTATTGAGTAATATGAGTCCACTTAATCAATAATATTATGGAGTTTAAGAATAACATTATAGTGCATCTCTTTTCAGCCACATGAAGGGGTCGTTCACTCAACATTGTTACCTTATAGTTTGTTAGTTCTAAGGCATCGACAATTGAACCTAACCCTTATACAATTGAAACATTTAAGAAAATATAGATCAAAAGGGCTTAGTAATTTGTTTATTTTATTTGGTACAACGTTAAGACTTTCAATTAAATGACATTTAATTTATTAGATAAGATGTAGACATGAATGGAAAGTTGGAAAGAAAAATGTGGTAATTAAATATCTACATGTCCCACACCTATTCCAGAGCCCAAATTGTTGTGCTCCACTTTATTGTCTGAGTCTTGCTCACATTATTCATTCAGGTGTAATTTATGCTTAAAGGGGCCAAAATTAAATAAAAAGAGAAATTCAATAGATTCTAAGTTCCAAACACAACTACAATGCTTACATGTTGTAGTACTTCATAACCATTGTTTTGTGTTTTAAGCTTGATAATTGTAGAAAAGAATCTATACCAAAATAATCATCAATAATTACGTTGGAAGTCTATATGAATTTTTTTATGAACATGTCAATTTTTTAAAAAAATAATGAATTGAAATAGCCACACATGAATAATTGATATGTGAAATGTTGTGAGCTTGGACATATTGGTTGTATTAACAAAACCTAAAACACATGAAAAGGGAGCATGTTACAAAGTGCATAGAATAGATGTCCAAACCAATCACTTCACCTTTGAAAAATACCATGCAAAAGTAAAAACTTTGTAACACGGTATAGGAGTTCATCAAAGCATGTCTTGATAATTGGAGTGATACCTAATCCAACTTCCAAAATCCTAAAAATCTCATCAAGAATGGGAGAACATGTTATAAAGTGCATTGAAAATTATGTGTTTTATGTACCATCTACATGCTCACACCTTTCAAAATGTTTCCCCGTACAGAAAATATTGATCTTGTTGGTGTAAATATAAAACCATGGATTTACAAAAGAGTCGGGTGCATTATTGATGACGTCTTCAAGTCTACCACTGAATTTTTTTATCAAGCTTCCACAATGACATATCTACTAGACCTTATATGCCATTTGTTACCAACACTTTGATGTAACTATGCCATTGCGAAAGAATGTTGCGTTGTAATGTTTATTAATGGGGTGGAAGTAGAGTATGTTTTTATAGATACATGAATCCATCGCTAATCATGTTTGGCTGGTAGCCCCTCCTCTATACAATCCTCAAGATGGGGTCTAAAATGAATTAGATTGTATCGTCTGCTAAACAATCAAGGATGAACTTAAAGGGGTCATTCAGAGAAGATATCGGGAGGTTTTTTTACTTTTATTCATTGTGAATCAATCAACAAACATTGTCACCAAAGCATGCACCTTCGAATGATGCTCCACAGTGGGAAAGAATGTGTGATATGTTTCCCACAGGGTCTCAAGATTGAATCCCTTTAACTTTACGAGAGGTAGAAACGAAATAATTATTGTGTGTGATCAAGTCTTCTGTGAGATGTTAATTCGAGGAGTGAGAGGAAGAAACTGGAAGTTGTCCTACAACTATCTCACCCATTTTTTTTTATCATCATTTCACATGTGTCGGTGTTGTAGATACAAAATCATGCACATAATGTTATTTTATGTATGGATTTTGAGTAATAAAACTATTCACTTATGACACACTTCCTAGTCCATCTACTTGCTTTGATTTTTTCTATTGTTTTTATCTCTCACATTTTTCACTTCTACACCCAGTTCTTGTCAAGTCACAGGGATCCTGTCTGTTAGTCTTCTCACATTTGTCATCAGTTGTCTTAGGAAACTAGTGCCCAAGATTGGACATTAGCGCTAGGTGCTCCTATCCAAACTAGGTGCTCTATCCTCTTTGTTTTGGTTCACATTTCGACATTTGTGGTCGGAATTTTTGGTTTTCTTACTCCTATCTCGAGGTCCTAGTCAAGCATGTCATGTCACTAGTGTTGAAATTCAAACAAGAGATCCCTATATAAACACAACATACATACCATTATAAGGGTGGGCAATTTTAATAAGGGCTATCTATTTACATATTATCAAAGGGACTAGATTTTGGGCTTATTACTCTGTATACACTTTGCATAGGAAAGGAAAGTTTTGAATTCCATCCACACATTTGCATTATAACTAGATTTTTCCTATTATCTTGGTGTCATCATGCGAGGGCAACCTAAGGACACTATTACACACATAAGCACATAAAACTACATTTAGATTTTATTAATACTTTAGATTTTATAATTAGCTTTAATAACTCCTTTTGATGAATCCGTCTCTGAACCCATCTCTCTAAAATTAGCTTTAATAATAATTTAGATTTTATTAAATCATTTTGGTGAACCATCTCTTAGAACTCCTTGCCCTAGGATACACTAAACCCTAATGGTTTCTCTCCTATGCAAGCTATGCCTCATGAGAGTGTTAATCCTATCCTTGATGATGTTATTGAGGCTGAACTTCTTGATATTTATCACAATGTTCAATTTGATGATAATGTTCAAATATTGCTTGTTGCTAATGAACACAAAGTTCCTACTAGTTTTTCCCACTCTACTCTCAACATTGTTTCTAAGGATCAAAACTTTTTGGATGTAATCCTTGTTATTCCATAGGCACCAAGGCTACTCCACCTTCTTCTATTTTTATTGAGGCTCTTGATGATGCTATTATTGATTATATGCTTGGTCTTGATTGTGCTACTATAGATAAAAATCATGCTACTTCCAATGATGAAAATGTACATGCACATGATGTTGTTTCTCATACTAGTCTGATGAATGTAAAGTTGTATCTCATGCTTCTTCTATTTCTGAAAATGTTCTAATGATTGTAAAGATATATCTTATGATAATGCTTCTCCTACTTCTCTATATGTTGATGACTCGCTTGATGAAATACTTGCATGTGAAACTTTGTCTGATAATGATTATATTTCGAACATGAACATGTTAGTGATATTCTACTTCTCTTAAGACTATTGAATGTGAATTTTCCACTCGCTTTCATCTACTTCTGAGGTTGTTTCTAATGGCATTCATGATGATTCTCCATTCCTATTAGCTCACCTCTTATGGTTTTTCTTTTAATATTCCATGTTCTTCTCCACCTCTTTCCTCTTCTTCTTCTCTCGATGATATTCATGTTTCTTCTTCTATTTCTAGTATACCTCCTCTTATTTCTTATACATCTAGTGTGCCCATAACATCTTCATCTTCTACTTCTTCTTCTCACATTCCCATGATCACTCATAATGGCAAACTTTAACCTCAATGTGCCTCTTACATCTTCTATGATTCCTCACATGATATTTTATCACTCATGCATGTTGTTGGCCAATTACAATCTCAAGTTCAATCTCTCACTCTTGAAAGAAAATCCTATTATGCTTCTATTGATAATAACTCTCTTCATGGCAATCCTATTCCAAAGAAAATTCACAATTCAACATTTCCTAAGGATTTCATCATGCCTACATTTTCATGTTTCAATGGCACTTGGAAATCCATATCTGCATCTTAAGCATTATCATTTAGCTATGGCTTCTTATTTGAATGATCGATTATTACTAAAATCCTTCCATCATAGTCTTGTTGATGATGCTCTTCAATGGTACACTCATTTTCCTTTTGGATCTATTAGTACATATTGTGAAATGGAAGATGTTTTTCTTAGACACTTTATGCTTAACAATGGTCCTAGAGTCACATATGATCGCTTACCTAGCTTGCATCAAGGAAAGAAAGAACCTATTCTAGATTACATTTTACGCTTCAATTCTTGCATGCATCAATTAGTATTTCATCCTATTGATCTAGAAAAGCAATTTATCTTTTTCGTGGCTTGATTCTTGCTTTAAAAGAACAATTACAATATGATACATGTGAATCATTTTACACTTTTATGTTATAAGGTTATTGATCTAGAACAAGATTTAATTACACATGTTATAGATCCTCCTTCTACTCCTTCTTTTCTGCATCGTATCTTACTTCTTCTCCTCTCCATATATGTCAAGCATCCTCCAAGGTCTCCATCTCCTCCACCTCGCAAGCATGTTCCATCTCCTCCACACATAAGCATCCTCCATCTCCACCATTGCATTCACTCTCCACCTAAGTCTTCTCCATCCCTACTCGGGAGCCATTACATTTCTCACATGTTGTTAAGCCTCATGATGTCTTGTGTGCTTTTCTTGATAAGATAAGCACTTAATTCACTTGCCTTTTAATCAACATCATCATCCTCCTCCTCATCACTTGCATCACCACAGTGATGATCATCCTTATTGCAATTATCACCACATCAATGGCCATTGTGACAATGATTGTTACACCCTTCATGAAAATTACAACAATTAGAAGACAAGGGTGTCATTTCCTTTGGCTCTCGCTCTCGTGTGAGCGATCTCTTTCTCCAATTCCACATAAGTGTGTCTTCCACTTTGGTTCACTTGTCTCCTCCTCCCACTTCTAAGGTCATCATTCATCCACCTCCTAAATTCATTATTCATGCACATGACCTCCACCTCGCTCATCCACCGTTGCATCATCTCATCCACCGCACAATACTCTCCTACTTCACATTGGCTTCCTAAGCCATCGACATCTGTGCTTCCTACCACTACATCTCCCATCATTGGAACCATCTCATCTCGACATTCAATTTGGCTCATACACTCATGTTGCTACCACTTCACATGCTTCCACCACTCCTCGTCGGCCTCTTCATCTTTGGTAGGTGATTTTTCTCACCTCATTACCCGATGATGCACTCATGTTCTTATGGTTCTTACATGATTGTTGAGGGATATGTTACAATAAGAACCCACATTCCATATTTACGTTATACACTTCATTGATCTATCTATCTAGCGTACATTATCAAACCATTTCCTGATGACACTCTTGTTCTATGGTTCATTCTTGATTTGAGGGGTCTTATATAAATGAACCTCATCATCTTTCCTACACATACACTGGGGGCATCACTCTTCTTCCCCCCCCTCTTCATCATACTTACACATGATTACATACATTTTTACCATCATTTTAATCACATTGTTATCTCACATTTTTCATTTCATACATACATCTATTATCACATTTATCTATCATCCTTATTTATACATATAATCCATTTTCAGACATTACCTATCTCTATATATCTAATAATCAATCATCATCATCATATCACATAATCATTTATGTAATACAAATCAAACATTTACACAATAATACAAACCAACATCAATAATCACATCACACATCAACATAAAACAACACACATACATATAATCCAATCCATATATATATCTATATATCATCAAAAATCATAGTTACAAAAATACAATCATTGGGGGAAAGCCCCCATGCATCGCTACACATACATATCATCATACATCATCATCACTATCACTATATACAATCATGGGAGCTCTAGAACTAGATGCTTCACCACTCAATCTATGCTCATTGGTCGTGCCCCTATATCTCTCCACCTACTGCGCTCTAATATAATGCCAACTCGATCGAATGCTCTGCATGAATCGGCCCTGAAACTCTACATACTTTGTGAACACATCATTGTGCTAGGGATCCTCCTCCTACAACCTCCTAGCTCGTTGAGTCTCCACCCCATGCCTCATCACACTCACTCAATAATATGGTACATGTAGTCCGCTTTATCACCACTAGCTCAAACAAATGGGCATGCTCACCCGCAATAACATCTACTCACTCTAACATCCCACCTCCCACAAGCACATCTAGAGGTACATTCACGTGTCAATGTGTGGATCGATGAATCAATGATCAATGACCAATACGCATCACCTATAACCATCACATACACCGCATTATTTACTACACATGATGACCATAAAAAAAAATTAAGTAAGATAATAATCAACAACTAACAACAAACAATACTCACACTTCGCATTGTGTTTTATATATACCATCACCATCGGGGTAGGTGTCTACCCTCTCTACTCTCTCCAACTGGTGTGGTGCTCCCACCACATCCAAAAAACTAGAAACAATAACACCCATCGGTGTGACTACCCACCACTATATATATATCATGTACATCCCGCATCATCCACCTGTATTGGCTCTATGGCCGCATCCATCTCATCTACACCAGGGGCACTAGTTGTGCTCTCTAGGTCCTCTAGTCTCACTCTGGCCTCTCCTGGCCTCTCGGTGCTCTAGTGGCTCTCACCCATACATATGGCTCTGGGGGCACATCTGAGCCATACCAAACTGTCATGACACATGCTCTCTACCTGAAATAGCTTGGTCACCCCAGGAAATCGATCCTCCAACCACATCATACATCGGATACATCGTAGCTCTACTCCATCCTCTGGCCACCCTCCATAGGCTCGATATGGCCTCCATATAATGGCCCCTGGCCCCATATGATCAAACATAGATCTATAGGTAGTAGTATCTAGTCTCCTACTACTGTGTGCATGTCCACCTCACTGCAAAATATATTGGGCCTCACCCAATCATCCCGTGGCCCACCAAGTGGCCTCAATATCACAATGTGCTCATAGGCCCATACATGTAACAATGTGGTGGCTCCAAGTCCACCCCCATGGTCCTCCTATGTGAACCTATATAGATCTCTCTATAAAAATGTGCCAATACACATCGAGCCCATGTAAATCTAGTCCCATCCTCCTCTATACACCGAAATATATCATGCATCTTATATAAGATGCCCACTCACCACCACCCTCCACTACTACCACTGATGAAGCAATAACAACTGCAATGAAACTACTACAATCGCAAAACACCTGATCTCAATATGGACATCAAGCTAATATGGGTCTCTATTTATACCCTGTGTCCTTGTAAAGTATCACCTAGCTACTCTCATCTACCTCTGAGCATCCTCTATGGACCATCACTGACTCTCTCACCCACAACTGGTAGTCACAATATATGATATACATCCTCTAGGGTCACAATCATCTCCCAGTAGGAAACCAAAAAGTACAAGTGTTCTACACACCACCTCTCACATAATGTAGTAATAATCATAGACATATTATGGGGTACCTCCCCCATCTCTTATATGTGTCAGCAGAGGTGACATGGTCTAGTATATCCCACTCAATGTCGATAGGCCCAAAGTCAACAACGTACTCAAGTGTTGACCTCCACATGGAACTCCTCAAATGAATATCCCTCTACACAACACAAAAACAACAAAAAATCATGACATTAACACCTCATATATACAAAAACAACAACTCATACTACAAAAATCATCAAATTCCACATATTTCACATTTTATGGTCAAAAGAGCCTCTTGGGTCACCAACACCCAGGAGCAGGATGGGTGCCTAGGAGTAGGTCACCAAGTGCTGAGATCTAGGGCTGTTGGCATCCCAAAGGATGTTAGCACTTGGCCACTCTCGCCTAGGTAGAAAAATGCCTAAAAATTCAAAAACTCAAATTTTACAAAAATGACAAAAACGAGAAAATTTCATCAATTTTTTTGAAAATAATCACACTTACCAACTCATCTATCATCTCTATGATGCCACACCGCCACCACCATCTTGAATCTAGTCAACCTTCTGCTCTAATCTGTGGCATCCTCACAAGCTCAGAGCTCAAATTCTTAATCAATCAAGGTTCAAATGAAGTCACTATTCACTTTTTACCATTACTATATATAACACTTTTCTCAATTTCCAATTTACTATAGTTACCATTTTCATGCTCATTTTCCAACTAATACACAACACACAATTTTGCTCATATCTTTGAGCTTTTTACTCTTTTTTCTTCCATTTATGCCATTGGTTTAAATTTCTCCTACCATCATATTGTACACATTCACAATGTTATATATTCTAATATGACACATTTTTCAACTCGATATACACACAATTTTGTGACATCTACTATACTTCATTTTTCTCACTATTACATCATTTCACATCTACTTTTGGCTCAACGTTCATTCTTACTACCACTCTTCCCTTTTCTCGAAAGGGGGCATATAATCGGGATCACCCTATGATCCCTCTCTACAATGCTACTACACATGATCATTACACACTCTAATACATCATTATAAAAAATTTTCTCATACAACATGCGACATTTTCTACTACTTTCTATCTATTCCCCCTAATGACCTAATATGGGGAAAAAAGTGAAAATATCTCCATGAGTAATCTATCATATACATTCAATCTCAAAACAAATCATTCAATATTCAAATCAATTCAATCAATTAAATAACATCACTTCATTATTCCTCCCAGATGACCTAACTTGGGAGTTACATCACTACTTTCCAGATGACCTAACATGGGAATCATTTTTACATCACTTCAGATGACCTAACATGGAAGCCATCTAGCACTATACATATCATGACACCCATGGAGTGGGGGAAATGAGATGTCATTTCCTTTCCTATACTGCTCTATATGGGTTATTCAACATATTCAACATGGATGAAATGGAACAAAATTTGGTCTTTATCCATCTAATAATATGGTTGGACCTTTTGAGGATGTAGTCATAGTTGGAGGGTAAAACTAGACCTCTCTCCCTAACACTCTTCCTCTAGTGGCAGGACACCCAAATCCTTTAGTTTTTCAAACATACAAAATCGGGTTGGGAATTGATCACTCCCTACCCCCTTCAAATCTCCATCAACAACAATTCAAAATCTCCAAATCACTCAAAATCAAATCATCAATTTCTCCAAGTGCTCCTTACAATGGTTCACCATCTCTATTTATACCACATGGATCAACATGTTGATCCATGGTTCACCATGCTATATGTTCTTATTTTGCACATACTTCTACAAACAGGGCTTCTCCAGACTTCTCACAAGTATGTTCCTTACTTCCTTTACACTACTTGAATTTCATTCAAATAACATAAAGGGGGAAAATGTAGACACAAAATCATCACACACATACTACTATTTTACTATACCACCAAGTATGTTGTTTTATGTATGGATCTTGAGTAAGAAAAGTATTCATTGGTGACACACTTCCTAGTCCATCCTTGCTTGCTTTGATTGTTTCTATTATTTTTATCTCTCACATTTGTCACTTCTACACCTAGTTTTTGGTCAGGTCACAAGGATCCTTATGTCTTAGTATTCTCACATTTTTGTTAGTTGTCTTAGGACACTAGTGCCTAAGATTGGACACTAGCACCCAGTGCTCCTATCCAACCTAGGCACTCCTATCCTCTTTGTTTTTGTTCACATTTTTGACATTTGTGGTAGCCTTTTAGTTTTCTTACTCCTATCCTCGAGGTCCTAGTCGGCATGTCATGTCACTAGTGTCAAAATTCAAACAAGAGATCCCTATATAAACACAACATACATACCATTATAGGGGGAGAAATTTTATCAAGGGCTATCTATCTACATACTATCAAAGGGACTACATTTTGGGCTTATTACTCTGCATACATTGCATAGGAAGGGGAAGTTCTAAATTCCATCCCACACATTTGCATTCTATCTAGATTCTAGCCCACTATCTTGATGTCATTGGTGTGAGGGAAACCTAAGGACACTATTGCACACACAAGCACATAGAACTACATGGAGTCTGAGATGTAGTGTGCAATGCGCCCGATCGTAAGTTCACTTAGTTGGGTGATTGTCGGGGTCAGTCCGACTCCCCATTTTACATCTTTTCTTTTTAAGAGTTGATGTGTTTTGGGGTTTTACAAGATAGCATTTGTTTTGTAGGTTACCAATGAATTTAGAGATCTTCCAACGATCTACAGGTGATCAACAATAAAGTGTAGCTAAACCCTAGTGACACCGAAAAATTAGGTTCCGACCCTCTGCGCAGTCACAAGTGCCTACAAAAGGTCTCTAATGCCCAAGTGCCCTCGCCCCTACCCAGGAATCCCAATCCAAGATATCTCTACAAGTTCCAGAATTTATATTGAGCATTTCCAACATTCTTCCCAACTTGTTCATCAGTTTTTCCAGTTTGGTATACTTGAGATAAGCAAAAATCAGATAAGTACCCTATCTCTCTCATTTTCTTACATAGTTACATATTTAGAGTGCTTAACATATTGTATATTATTGTATATCATTGTAGTGACTCTGAAATTAGATTTAATAATAATTTAGATTTTATTAGAATTTCAAGATTCCATTAAAGTCCAAACAAACCAACCTACTAAAAGTGTTGTATTCATGACCTAAAGAAAAATGAAATTTAGTGATAGTTTGGATGTCATGCCATCGACTAAGACCAAAACACTAACTTCTAAAAATATAAAACAAAAAGTTGAGAAGCAACAATCTTGGAATTGAAAGATAGAGACTTGTTATACAAGTTTTTTTGACACATTTTTAATCTCATCAAACTTATAAATTGAAAAATCTAAAACCAATAGAGTTGTAGTTGAATTGGTGGAAGCTATTATCTACCTTTGTGCTTTATCTATTTGGATATAAATTGCCCAATAAAAAAATTAAGTTAGTCGTAAATAATTTTTATTAAATGAATATTTTTCAGTCCTTGACCTTAAATTGAAAAACATTGATTATTTATTATTGGTGAAATAATTTTTCGTGTTACAAATTATGTGTTTCCACCAATGCTCACGAGGTTACGCCCCTCCTTTTTGTGTATGGGGAGGCTCCCATTATTGAATGTAAACTATCCTAATTCTATCTAATTGTTTTGGGTGCCCAAATAGGTTAGGGATCACACAAGAACACTTCACTTAATCTATGGTAAGGTGCTTGTATAAGGTAAAAGGGAGAAATTTACAGCGTTGAGGGATAAAGGAGACAAATTAGGAAAGAGGGATTTATTTTTGTGCGTAGGCAATAATAGAGTTCACACACAATAACCAAAGTAGTTAAACATTCAATTAGAGGAAAACAATAATGTAAGCATTTAGCAAGACCAACAAACTAGACACACAATTCTTTACATTCATCAATCAAGGACACTAAGTTCCTTCTTGGTTATTCAAGATTACTATACTTGTAAAGTGCAGAAAAGAGAGAGAATAGAGGAACACATGAGAAAGGGAAATGGAAGAAATGTAGCTTTTATTTCTTGTGTTTGTGATGTAAAGCTCAACATCCAAACCACAATCCACAATTGCTACAGAAAAGAGAACTTTTAAAATCTAGGATCCTTTAGAATGGAGTGGCCATTCTAATTTATATCTTTACAGATTGCCTCTTCATCTACCCCCACACGACTCTTCATGCTCTCACTCCACTTGTGACTTTACATCTTCATAGGAAGTGAAAATAAGTTCCCTTTTTATAAATCAAAGGGAATTTTACAATTCAACTTTAGAAATTCACTTAAGTGAATGAGACAAAATACCATGATTACATACAATGAAGAATTATAAAGGGAAGATAAGAACAAGGGAGAAAGAGAGAAGAAGAAGAAGTTGACTAATTTGATGAAGAAACTCCTTCTGATGAAGAACTTGTTGATTCATGATCTGTGATGAAGAGTTTCTAGAACGAGCTCTTATCCTTTGAATTCCTTACCAAACCGAGCTAGAAAATGTCAACTTATCCCCCTCGGAATGCAAACACAACTCAACACTTTAATCATGCCCTGGGAACATCATTGATCTTCTTACATTGATTGAGCCATCTTTTGTGATCTTTTACAATTTTATAAATGGAGTCTCTGATGTTGGTAATGACTCTAAGGTATCTTCATTGAAGGAGAGAGAGTCACCTTCTGTTTTTCTTGACCAACTCCGGAAGGAAACAATGAGTTCTTCTGATGATGAATTCTTGGTGAGTGAAGGGAACCTAAGTTTCGAATAGAGTTGCAAACTTCATTCAAAACTTCAAAAGCATGTTCTTCACTAGATTCAAGCTCAAAGATGTCATTTTCTATCATATTGTATCTTTCATCAATGATGTAGATCCAAATGGGAGACAAGTTCTCGGTGATTGGTGCGAACACATTGTAGACATCTAAAATTTTGACATGATCAATTACGATTAATTTATACCGCAAATATCCCAACATCATCCATATAATAATTAATCACAAGATTAATTATTATTATTTAATCCATTTTATCATATTTACCCTTTATCATTATTTATCATTTATCCTAACATTTCATCATTAATCCTTTTTATTCATCCAATATCCCATTTTCATCATTAATATTTTTAATCCATTATTATATCATATTATCATCATAATCCTTTTTTATAGAAATTTAATATTCCTAAATCCCACCTACCACCTACCTTACCCATCCCTACACCTAGCCTTTCCATGTAACCTCACCCCTAATCATCATTTATTAACATAATCTAATTCTAATCCTAATCATATTCTCACCTCTAAATCTAAAGGCTTATATTTCTAGAAGCCCCTCTAAATTTCCCTCTTTCATATTTAAAAATTTAAATATCTCCCTCCCTTAATTGAATTAAAAATTCAATGGAGGCTTCTTCTAAATTCTAGAATAATCCAATTCTAGATCTTTCTATCCTCACATGCATCCTCCACCCTTGATCCAAATCCAACATGGCTTCATCTTAGCCATTGAATCCTCCACCCACAAACTATAAATTGAGCTCTCCTCCTCCATCATAACATCTCTCTTAAGAATCCATAACCAAACCTTGCCATTTTTATCATTCAATCAATCCATCCACTCTATCAATCCATCTTCAATCTATTCCAATCAATTCATCCTTCATCAAGCATCTAGCAATTCAAGGCAATCAAGGGTAGGTGCTACTCAAGTTTCTCCACATCAAATATGAAGCAATCCAACTTCCATCCAAGAGAAAATCCAACAAAAAAAGGAGGAGAATTTGCATCTTCTTGGTAAGTGCAAGTATTAAATTCTCTCTCTTTTCCATCCATTACTCTATCTGATGTATTTACTAAGAATATTAGAGTAGGAAGACAAATTTGTTTGTTTTTCTTGCATTTTCATTCTAATATTTTTGACCTATAAATTTTTACACTCACCATGGGGCTTACCCCAACTTATTTATCATTTTTAATAGTATTTCATCCCTAAAACAAGCTATCAAAATTTGAAGAATTTTCGTTTTCATTTGCACCTTCAAAATTTGAATTTTCGTGTTCATTTGTCATTTTTCGTATGTTTTGGTGCCTTTGCTCTGTGTATTGGCACCTTTGCAACATACAAAATGGTGCCTTTGCCTTAGATTAGTGCTTTTGTGCACATTTTGGTGCTTTTGTATGTTTTGGCACCTATGCAAATAGTTTTGTGCCTATGCAAATAGTTCAACACCTATGCTCTGTGTTGTAGCACTTTTGTTGCCTAACTTCCGAGAGCCATAACTTTTGATCTCGAACTCAAAATGACTCCATCTTTTTTTCCTAGAAAGGTATCAAAAATATCTATGTAATGAAAGTGTTAATTTAGCATTTTATAAGATAATTTATTCATGGTTTTCATTTTCCTAAATCTTGTCATTTTAACTACACATTGAGTTATATTTTTCTTGTTCCAAACTACTAACACTTTGTGTGCAGCTTCCTACACTTACCAAAGATAAAAATCAATCTAAAACTATTAACCCTTTGTTTTATAACACGATTGGTCCAAGACATTTGGGGTTATAATCAAACTACTAATCTTTATTTTGTAGGGCCTCCTCTTAAAGACCCAATCATCAAACTACTAATATTTATCATTTCATTTTATCATCTAGCATTTATTTTCTTGCGCATGTTTCCCTTTGTTTCTTTTTCATCCCAAAGGAAAAAATGTGTATGCTCTATTCTCGCATCCTAGGATGATCTTAAGGATCAAAAGCGACTAGCCTTCTCATTTTTCTTTTGTAGGGGCAATGTGATGTGGAAGTGATATCCAGTCACTTTTCATAGTCCCTAGGGTCTCGTGATAGTGTAATTCACCTCCACGCACAAAGACACACCCCGTGTTCCAATGGGATATACAAATTCTTGGAGATATGTCATTATTGGTTAAGCACTTTCTTGTTTTTTAAGAAGTGAGGGGATTCCACGTCCCAATACCAAGGCCTAAGAAAACATCCTTATAACATGGACTTGGGCCCCACGTAGTGTAAGTTATATCGAGGACACCCCTAGTGAGATCGCACATCCTAGAATAGTCAACCTCTTGGCTGCATATTGAGATTTCTTTGCAAGGACGCCGCACTCCCAAAGATCACCCATTAGCCAACCCACATTGACACATAGGTGGAGAGCTAATTATGGCACCATTGTCGGTGTGTGTGGTATTGGAAGCGGACTATAACTTGATTGTAATCCCACTTGAATAGTTAGGGTGTGTGTTGCATGTTTTTTGTGTGCTTGTGAACACCCTTAACAATCACATTACATTGAAATTTCAATTAATTAAACATCATAATTAATTATCCATAATCACATAATCCAAATCCTAATCCCATCACCATCCTTAATCAACAATGCTAATTCAAATCTAATCACACGAACATCCTACCAAACCATGGCCTTTGATCCTCAATTCCCATCCTCACCAAACCAACATCCAACCCCTACCTCTCTTCTAAATCCATCAACCAAGGTATCCCATCATCCCTCACCCATCAAAATCAACCATCTCACTTTAATCATGAAATACCACACACTATCCAACACCTTAATAAATAAATCTCAAATCTCACATCCTACCTCAACCAATCCTCTCATTTCCATCTGAATCAACCATCCCATGTTGATCCTAACATCCTAAAAACCATCTAACAACTCAATCACAAAATATCATATCTTAAATCATGTATAAACCAATCACCCCATAAACTATCATCTCTCAATCAATCCCATCCATAATTTTCCTTCCTAAGATCTCGAATTCTCACCCCATTGAATTCCTCCTTAAGAAAACCAAATCATCCCAATCCACACCACTACATAATCAACATAAACCACTATCCCCACAATCCAATTACATCGACTTTGACCACCTCACTAACTTTGACCTAGACTAAGAGGACCTCCTTTATGTCCTTTCTAATCTAGTCATCAATCTCAAGCCCACACAACCATCCCAAATTCCAACCTCTCGCATTCATTATCAATCATCATGACCTACACCTTCCTCCCATCAAAACTCATCCACCACCATCCAAAATCTCAACTCCTAAATCTAATCATCACAAACCCACAATCGAGTCTCATTCACATATCCACAAAAATCCCAAGTACTTAACCTATAATTATCATCCCCCAAATCTCATCTTAGTCCTTCATCCTCGTCATATTCACCATCCCAATCTGATCCTATGGAATTTATCCAGAGTAGTCCCACAACCCCTAATCCACCATCAAATTCAGCCTCTAAACTTATTTTATCCCCTCCATCACCTAGGCCCAATCCTGTCAAAAATATCTCATACACAATGACTCTTCAATCATCCTCATCCCCTTCTATCCCCAATCCTAAACCATCTAATATGGATCCTACGCCATTGTCATCCTCTTCATGCACACCTAATCCTATCTTAACCCCTTCATCACCTAAACCTAACACTATCCTATCCTCAAATCCTATTTCATCTCCACCATGCCCTAATCCTAAAACATCTAACATGACTCCTAAGTCACAAATCTTAAACTCAACAAACCGGACCTCAATCCTCTCACCACCCCATCACCTACCCAACCTAATGAGGCCCCTATGCCGGTTCATCCACTTCATCCCCTAAATCGACCAAATCTAATGTGGTTCCTACACCACACCCATCTCCCAAATCTTATGTGACCCTATATCACAACCATCCCCTTCATCTAAATATACCCCATCCACCTTATCTAAATCCATCCCATCCCCTTCATCTACATTTACTAATCCCAAAAATTTAGTCCTAAGTCAAAACCTGTACCTTAACACCACATAATCCAACTAATCCAAAATCCACCTAATCTAGTTCAACCTCCAAGCCCAAACCATCCACTCCGGCCCTCGAGCCTAATCAATCCCCTACATCTTCCAAGCTACAACAATCTAATCCAACTTGCAAATCCAAATCAACCAAAACATTTCATAATCCACCCAATCTTGCACTGCATTACTTTCTAACCCCCAAAACCATTTAAATCATACTACTTCACTCCTTTAGGAGAATCCTTGACCACCATCTTCTATCATCTAAAAACCTTCAACATGATCATCCATCCCCCAATCAAATCACACAATCAAAACCTTCCCAAACCATCTTGGTATTGTGAACATTACTATTGTGACTTCCATCACACCCATGGACATTCAACCAATCATTACATGCAATTTTAGTCTTATGTCCAAAACCTCATTAACCAAGGGATTCTTATCCTTATACCTCTTTATCCACTCCCTTTCCATCCCAATCCTCTCCCTAACCATTTCACACCATCCAAATCCCACTCGACATTCAAACATCATCAACCATCTAAATCTCATCGTACATCCAAACATCCTTCACCAACCAAAACCAAAACAAATCTCACCCCCTGTCCTTTGTTAAGTCACGGTATCTTAGCGGATGAAAAACTACAACCCCGGTCTCATGATGACCACATGGCATCATCTTCCCCATCCACTTCATACTCTATAACCAAAAATAGTTTTGCTAATATGAACAAGGCATTCATGAACCCATCTCCGTTTCTCTGATGATACAAGTCTCTCGCAAGGTGTTCGGGATCCCAAAAAAGCTCCCCCAAGTGTGCGTTAACATCCCGCATGCCCCGCTTAGCCCCCCGTGCTTTTTTTTTCTCTTTTTCCCTCTTTTTTGGCCTTTTCTCTTCAGTTCACATGAAAACCGCCCCGCTAGGGCCTCGGGCTCGGGCGGCGCGTGGCCTCGTGACCGCCCCCAAGGTGGGGCGGTCCCCAAGTGTGCGAAGGCCGGTCCCGTAACCGCCCGCCAGGTGGTGGCGGTCCTTACGCATTTTCCAGAATGCTCTTTTAACACGACTCACGTAAATTTCAACGATTTACCAGCTTTTTTTCACCGCCATAAGCTTGCATTAATGATTCTGGTTCCCTGGAATAGTGTTTTGCCATTGTTTATAGTTTAAGAGTTCTATTTGGTTTTTACCTTGGGTAAATGCAAATGCTATAAATAGTTGGCTTGTGCTCAAGCAAATGGCCCCTCAAATTTGCCTCCTCGAATTTTCTATTGTAATAGATTAGTCTTTCATTTTATTTAGAATTCTTAGTTTCTTTCATTGCATGCCTAGTTAGTGTTGTTTTGCTGTTAGGAAGCCACATATCCATCTTGTGCAAATGCTGTTGATATTTCATCCAATCCATTGGAGTAAAATAGTTTGTTTTCAATAGGAAGCCATTAAAGTTGCAGGTTTTGTTCTTCAAACAGGATAGTTTCAGGTTCTGGACGTTTTATGTTGCATGACTCGCAATAAATCCCGCTAGGAATTACATAAGCCAAGCTCTGTACTCTTGCGCTATCTCTCTCCTACTCGCATTGTATTCAGTCTGTATCCTAAGCTGCCTTTGTCCCAATATCTACTTCTGTTGATGCTAGCATTACACGCTTTTCTGGATCCAAGTGAACACGAAGGAACGAGGAGATCACACTGAGGGGACATAGCCACACACACCATCGGATTCGCCACTGTTCTGCAGAATCCAGGTTCTAGCTTTCAAAGTTCTAATTAGAAACATATCAAATAGAGTAGCCAATCACTTTATTTCAGTCAATTTTACTTTCGATATTGCAAGGAAGCTATGGGGATTGATAGTTTCTGAGAAACTATGATTCATTTCTCACTTCTGAGGTAGGATCGAGAGTCTTGCAAATAGACTAGATCAATTGTTTCATTATTTAGAATAGGTTCACAGTTGCACAGACAAATAGCTATACTCGGTTATCTTGTTTGTTTTAATTTGTTATTCTAAACTGTCAATTCTAGATATATTAGATAGTTGTTCTTTAAATTTTGTTTAGTAGATAGATATATCAGATTTAGGAATATACATAGACATATCTTTCACAATTAGTTTATTCTGTCATTAGTTAGATTTATATAACTTTCTTTTGTATGACAATCACGGGACCTAGAGAGCCCAGAGAATACGTATTCGAGCCAATCGTGCCCCAACCCAATCTCATCACAAAGCCATAATTGATATAGATCAAAATCTCAGGATCCAAGTCTTCCAAACAACGGTAAACTTACAACAAATTGGTTCCCAGTTAAGTGGGTTAAACATAGAAGACGACAAAGCACACACATTTTGGTCAAATCAACCAAACTACAGATTACCCTAGGTATATATCCACATGACTGTAGAAAGGCTTGAAAGAGAGAAAACATTTGGTTGTGACCCTTTGGTCCCACACCTGAAGTAGGGATACTCACAGACATGATACTAGCTTGAGAATTCAGGTCGCACAAACGCCTGTAAGATACTCTGAGAAGATCACACAATTATTAATTCTGAATATAGAAGCTGAGAAAGCATATGATTACTGGATACTAGGGATTAGGGACTGATTCTACACATGACCATAGCAGGACCACAACAACCACGAATCTACGGTTGTGACCCACAAATCCCTCAACCCAACGAATCTATTGGTCAGTCTGACATTGACGCTGGCTTACGTACACTAGTATTCAGATCTACTCCACTTCCACCTATCATTATTGAACAATTATCCTTGTTAGACATATAGTAGCAGCTAACAAAGCTAGGAATTCTGGACTAAGCCAGAGAATCACCCATGAGTCGATATAGTTACCATCCACCCTATGACCTTATCTGGAAACATACACGAAACTATCCCTGTGTCATTTTCCACGTATTCCACAACCCATAGACCGAATCACGCCAGAGCTCGATATTGATGAGAGCCTTCGAGCAATCATCCTTCGCTGATCGATCTATCACACCTAGTTCAAAGTTAGAGGGCCTTCTTTGCCTTAGATTCACAATTTCCACTAGTGCGTGTCGAAGACATCGATACCTAACTAGTTTTGTCGCATCCCACGCATATTCAATCCCCACCGGCTGTCTCGGCATGACCTCGGGAGGTCGGGTGTGAGGAAAAGTTACTTGTAGATTCCCACGCTCGCTTGTCACTTTTCCATCGTACAAAATTGGTGAACCCGACGTGAACTTTCTACTTTCTGGTCTGGAGTCAGATTTCTACTGGTTCTTTCAAATTAAAATGACTCTTTCATCTTTACTACCTCATTAGCTTTCACCATCACCTTCGCTCCTTCCCATTATTCTGCGGGTATTCATATACCCCGAATATGTCGGGATTCGATGCATATGGTAGGCCTCTCTTAGGTCTTGAGGCATACTACGCTCAATTGAATGGACAATCATCACCCTCGCTCTCTCAGTATGGGGTGACAACTATTCAATAACCAATTATCAACACAAACTCCATCTCCAAGGATCAGATATAACTCATCTTTCCAAACAGAAGAGTTGGATCAGTTCGCTCAAACACACAAAAACAGAGCCTTCAGGCTCGAACAATATGACGCTCACAGGAGAATCAAGTTCATCTCCTCAAGTACTACTTAGACCACAAATTAGTAGACAATCAGACTCATACCTGGGTTTAGATGATGAACATTGGTACGTTATGCCAGGAATGAACACATTCTCGAAGTATGTACCCACCTATAGGAGGTTTACAAACACAACCCGAGGTCTCTTTTCAAGGAAATACCTCCATGCCACTACATATAGGAAATGCCCTCGGGGAAACTTGGCAGGGAAGTGATCAATTCATAGCAGGATATCACATGCCTATACAACACCATGATATACAACAGACGCCGCTAAGGAAAAACACCGTGACTTCACCAAATGAAGTCATTTCAACGTTAGTAGAAAAAGTGAGAGGGTTAGAACTTGCTCAGGAAAATCACCATTCTCAACCTCACGCAGCAGAAATTCCAAACCTCCACACCAAATAGACCTCCTCACAGGAATAGGTACGTTAGGTATGACTCCTCAGTATTCACAACAAACGCCGATTAGAACCACCATTTCTAACACCGTTCCAATACCTCCCGGTCTAGTACAAAATAATCCATTCTTGGACAATACCCCTTCATACTTAAACATGTACTCCAAATCACCACAAGGGGATATGTTCTCTCTCTCCGGTATTTTTACTCAACCACAAGGGTTCCCTTATGCTCCTACCAATGCATATGCAATGCCATATCAACAACCCATTCCACCTCCACTCCCTCAACAGGCACCATCAATGGTCGAAACCTATGCGATAGGGACATATTCAGAATACTTGAAAGAGCCCTTAGATTTCACCATACGAAGCGCATCATGCTTCCAAGACCTCTTCCCGATTTTCCCAAATACAAAGGTGAGGGAGATCCAAATGCACATATCAAAGCTTACGCTACGATACCATCAGAGAATTACTCCCTTGGGATGGGGTTGTTGCTAAAATATTCCCAAAACTTTGGAAGGTATCGCTCTCGATTGGTATTATAGAATACCTGAGGCTTCCATCCATTCATTCAAGCAACTCGTGTCAGAGTTCATCAAGGCCTTTGACATGAACAAACTATTAAGGACAGGAATCAGGGAATTCTTGCACATTAAGCAAGAACACAATGAATCTATCACCCATTTCATCCAGAGGTGGCGCACAGTTCTCTATTCTTCGGCAAGTGCTCCGAACATGGATCAGATGGAACTATGTGATCTATTCCTTCATTCTCTCAGCAGAGAGGTAAAGGAAGAAGTCCAGAAGTTCCCACTAAGAACTTACGATGAAGTACTTGAGAGTGCTCTCCGAATAGATCAAGTGGCAATTGATAGTGGTCGCAAGACATATGGAGCAAACGGGAGGTTAATCACCTCCAACCAAAACACTACAACTTATCCTACTATCACGAATGTCAATCAAGGACCTAAAATTCTTAACAAAAATCATGGAGTGACAACGGATGGAGTAACCGATCAGGCTAGAAAGGTAAATGTTGTGAATACTCCACCACAAATAAACAATCAACGAAACAATAACTTTACTCCAACAATCAATACAGTGGATTTTAATCATCCACAACAACAACAACAACAACAACAATGGTGAAGCCCTACATGGGATCCAAATCAAAATTCAACTAGGTATCAAAACCAGAATTCAAACCAAAAACAACAAACACAAAACTTTAATAGGCAACGGTTTGATCAAAGTTTTAGGCCACAATATACACCAAGCCAACAAACTAGGAATTACAATCCTAACTCCTATTGTGGTTTCCACAAAATTTCGGGGCCATGACACTAGAACATGCCGTGACTACAATAAATTCATGCAACATTTGCCAGATGAACAAAGACAACTTTTCATAGATATGTTCTTGGCAGATCCTACGTCACCAAAGCACCGAATACTTTTACAGGGCGCTTTCCTCAAAATGCACCCCTCAAGATCTTCAATGATCCGCTCCCAAATCACAACAATAACAAGTTAAATCCAAGTGGGACAAAAGGGTGTAATTGCAGGAAACAATGATCATGAAGCTTCAACTTCACTAAATCCATTAGTTGCGCCACAACTAGGAAGTCAGCCATGACCTAAGATAGTCGGATTAGTGGAGTTAGATGCCGAACTACCCATAGAAGTTGTAACAAGGACACGAGAGTATTCCTCTCAGCCAAGTCCAAGCTACCCGCTAGAAACAGACAATATCCAACAAGTATTAATAAAACCCGTGGGTGCTTATGATTTAATTAATGATCTAACAAAAACCTTCTCACACATCTCCTTTTTGGATTTATTAAAGAACTCCCCTGCTCACAGGGCTGCTTTTAGAAGCATTGGGTTTAGGTCATCTAATTAGCATCACTCCACCTCCCAAACACAGGTAAACCATATAGACTTTGATATCCATCCTCCGGGGCAGCCGGATAGGGATGTCGAATTCATATTCGAAATAAACAAAATGCCAACAGATGCTGAGATTGCACGCCGAGGTGATCCGGCCTTACACTTGCAAGTGTGGGTTTATAACAATTATGTGAAACACGCGATGGTTGATGATGGGGCAGCAGTTAACATAGTCCCTTTTTCTTTCCTTCAAAAGCTAGGGTATGGAGAAACCAATTGTTCCACAACCCAAAATACGCTAAGAGGCTATGACAGCCTTAAAGCCACTTCAATTGGAACTATAATACTACCGGTCACCTTAGGACCCAAAACAATCCTGACTGAGTTTTATATTATAGATCGGGAAACTAACTATAATATGATCCTCGGCCGACCATGGATACACCGTATGAAGGCAATCCCTTCTACGCTATTTCAAGAAGTAAGGTTCTTGCATTTAGGAAAGGTGTTCATAGCCAAAGGTGATCCAAAACCATTCGATGTACACCTGGCTGACCTAAAGAAAAGACCAGGCATGCACTCAGAGTTTGAACTCCCAACAAACCAACTTAATAAACCTACCGACGTGAAACCAGAAGAAAAGTTGGTACCTACGACAGATCTTGAAACTATGAGCCTAGCCAAGGCAACCCCAGCCCCCAAAGATGAGGCTAACACTATAGAAACTAGTATCATTAGGAACTACTACTGCAAAAATTGTTGAATTACTAGAACAGGATCTACCAATGTTCCTACCATTTGATTCTGTAGGCATGGGGTGCACCCTAGGTGTGTCTTCTCTCCAAAGAGGTAGATCTCTGCATGGTAGAGGTAGAAGATGTTAACACAACAAATATCCCAAAGACCCATATTCCCAGCTAAGTATTGGACTCTCCATTTCGATGGAGCTAGATGTCATTAGGAGTGGGGGGGTGTAATCCTTACTTCTCCCGAAGGAAAAGTCCTACCATTTTCCTTTAAGCTAAAATTTGAATGCACTAACAACGGTGCCGAGTATGAAGCCCTCCTCCTTGGCCTCATCCTAGCTAAGAGAATCGGTGTTGATAACATCAGAGTGTTAGGAGACTCACAATTGGTAGCAAACCAAGTCTCTGAGAGTATATGAAACCAAGCCGAGCACTTACAACTCTACAAAAAAGTGTACTAAATTTAAGCAAAGAGTTTGACTTCATATCAATCGAAGCAATCCCACGAGAACAAAATCTTCTCCGATTCAATAGCAACCTCAGCATCACGCTTTACTCCAAATAGTAAGTTAGAGGATACACCCATTTCATGGTATCCCTTCGTGATGAACCATTGATAAAAACAATGTCAAATCCTCTTTTAAATAGAAATGAAAACAAATCTACTATCCTAGACCACATCGATAGTGATACAACCACTCTTGATTTCTTAAACACCTATGTGGCATTACATCTCACCCATCACATGGTAGATTTATCCCTAATCCCGCATGCATCTTCTTACTTTGGGAATCCCATGACAGAGCTTCCCCCACAAAAGGAACTTAGCATATACGCAGTCGAGAATGGAGATGATCTGGAACTACCTCCAGCCCCGCCTGAGTTTGAAGAAGGTAACACTTCTTTAATCGAAGAAACAATTGATATTAACATCGGAACGGAAGATGAACCAAGGATATTGAAGTTAGGATCCTCGCTAACTCCATTAGAAGTAGAAATACACACTCGGATCCTCAAGGAACATCAGAAGCATTTGCATTTAATTATAAAGAAATGACAGGGTCACACACCACACATTATGGTGCACAACCTCGTCACTAAATCAGATGCAAAACCGGTTAAACAAAAATCGAGACCAATGAAACCCAAGGTAGCTCTCATGGTAAAAGAGGAGGTAATAAAGCTCCTCCAAGTAGGATTCATCAAACCAGTTGATTACTCTCAATGGGTATCTAATATCATTCCTGGTTCTCAAAAAGAATGGAAAGATACGCATCTGCATAGACTTTCGAGACATTAACAAAGCATGTCCTAAAGATGACTTCCCATTACCATCCATAGACGTCATTATTGATGCAACAACTGGATTTGAGCTTTTGTCTCTCATGGATGGATTCTCGGGATACAATCAAATCAGAATATCTGAACAAGATCAAGCTAAAACCACATTTATAACTCCTTGGGGAACCTATTGCTATGTTGTTATGCCATTCGGTCTCAAGAACGCTGGCGCTACATACCAAAGCAAGGCTATGACATATATATTTCATGATCTTATTCATAAAATTGTGGAATCCTACGTAGATGACTTGTTGGCCAAGGCCAAGAAGTGTTGTGACCATCCGAAGTGCTTCGCATCATTCTTTCACGTCTGATAGAATATGAGTCACGCTAAATCCTAAAAAATGTGTCTTTGGTGTGACAGGAGGGAAGCTCCTAGGTTACATTATATCATCACGCGGGATCGATGTTGACCCAACCAAAATTAAGGCTGTTCTCGAAATGGTCCCACCTTCGGATGAAATCGAATCGATCATTTTCTAAAAACTTGGTGCAATCCAGAGATTCATCCTGACTTAAGTTTCACCATTCATCCAATCAACAATCTACTCAAGAAAGATTATAGCATTGATTGGACCGAAGACTGCAATGAAGCTTTCAACGCAGTTAAGCATTTCTTGTTATCACCACCTACGCTAATGCCACCTAAGCCAGATCACCCGTTAATTTTATATTCGCGAGCCACCAATGTCTCGCTAGCCTGTATGCTGGCTCAAGAAGATGATGACAATAGAGAACGTGTGATCTATTTCATTAGCCAGACATTGCTCGACTATGAAACACGCTACACACAAGTGGAATGAGAATGCCTCGCCATAGTCTTTGCAACAAAATGCTTAAGACATTACATGTTAAATCAAGAAACAAAGGTCATTGTAAAAATAGACCATTTACGAACTTCCTCACGCAAGGGTCCTTGTCTAAAAAGGTTGGACGCTTTATAACCTTAATGGGTGAATTTGAATTAACATTCGTAAATCAGAAGTCGGTTAAAGGACAAATCATCGTGGATTGGTTAGCTGATAATCCATTAGATGGAGGTGATCTAGTAGATCCTAGACTTTCCAGATGAGTGCGTATACTATCGAAACCCGACCTTCTATCTCTGAGTGTCCTGGTACACTGATATCATTAATTATATCATGGACCATACATATCCAGAAGGTGCTACACCACAACAAAGAAGGTGGTTACGCATTATCGTAGCTAAATACGTCATCATAGAACAAGTCCTCTATCGAAAAGCATTCGATGGAATGCTTCTAAGATGTGTCGACACAGAAGAATCCAAGAAGATTCTCCATGAATCTCACAGTGGAATGTGTGGAGGTCACTTCGGTGGCCATGCCACCACTCGTAAAATACATCGAATGGGCTATTTCTGGCCCACTCTAGAACACGACGCAGTAGAGTTTGTACGAAGGTGTCATAAATGCCAAGAATTCTCCCATGAGATTCACATGCCAGCACAAGCTCTACAACCAATCGCTACTCCATGGCCCTTTTCCACATGGGGCCTAGATTTAATAGGGAAATTCTCTCCCTCATCACAGATGGCCATAATTTTATAATCACGGCCACCGAATATTTTACCAAGTGGGTAGAGGCTATGCCTCTTACTACTGTATCAGGTTCTGTAATCGCCAAGTTCATTTTGAACCAAATCATTTGCAGGTATGGTGTCCCGCAAGTCATTATCTCAGATAATGGGACTTCTTTTAAGAATGACGAAGTTCACGAATTATGCAATAAATTTAAAATAAGCCATCATACAGCCTCCTTGTATTACCCTCAAGCCAATGGACAGGCTGAGGTGACAAACAAAACATTAAAAGCCATTCTCCTTAAAACGGTGAAAGAAAACAAACGAGATTGGCATTTGAAGTTATATCCGGCCTTATGGGCCCACCGAACCTCAATAAGAACACCAACAGGAGTGACTCCTTTCTCGCTAGTATTCGGGGTAGAAGCAGTTCTCCCGCTTGAGGTTGAAATACCCAGTCTCCGCATTTCATTACAAGGGATTCTAGATGAAGACGCTTATAGAGAAGCACGTCTCTCCCAACTAGAAAGCCTAGATGAAGCTAGGTTAGATGCTGAATAATGGCACAAAGTCTATGCTGACCGGATGTGCCGGTAGTATAACAAGAAGGTCTATGAACGCGACATATATGAAGGTGATCTAGTTCTAAGGCTAGATAGCCGGATCGACAAAAAGACGGCGAAGGAAGGAAGTTCCGCCCAAATGGTTGGGCCCATACCGAGTCATGAAGGACTATGGAAATGGTGCATACCTCTTATGTACGCTAGAAGGTGAGGAATTTGGTGAAACAATCAATTCCCTACACCTCAAACGATTCTACGCGTAAGCAACTAGCACTACTTTATAATTATATCTACATTGCATCTTCATATAGATTAGGATCATTTTGTCCGCTTGTTTCATACAAAAATTGTGATCAAGGAATTTGTTCTCAAAGCAATTCATTACAAACTCATGATGTTGTTGGCATAAACACTCTAATCATACTTCTCCATTTCCATGATATCATCAAACTATTTCAGAATCATTTCATCAAATAAAGCTAGATATGACAAAGTCTTAACGGTAACCATGCCAAGATCTTGCATGTTTATTCTCACTTTTGGTTTCTTCTTAGGATAGGTGTCTTGCCTATGGTCTGTTCTAGAAGCTTCATGGTGTCACATCTATCCCGTATATATATCTCTTTGGAAATAAGAACACACTGACATTTTGCTCAAGTAAACAAGTCAAATATAGAATCAAACAGAAAATTTTAAATTTACACATTTCCTTGCCCCACCAACCTTTGGTGATGAGCTTGCATCTCTTACTAGTGACGTAGGGTTGGGAAAGGATGGAAATGCCCTTACTCGCCTATGCCTTGCCTATGGTGATAAACCCACACTTCTTACTAGTAGCATGGGGCAAGGTGTAGGGGGTCCTCATGACAAACAAATGTAAAAGGTCATAGACAAACAATTCAAATCTTAAAGTCTTGAGTCAAAAACAAATGAATCAGATGTCCAAAATTCCAAGAGAATTAAAAATCCTAAAACCGATTTTGTCTACCATGTGGCCATCTACGGATCTAAGTCTAGATAAACCGCAAAGCAAGTTACATCCCAAAACTATGAAGTCACTCGAGTGGAGTAAGCTCAGAAAGCATCCTAATTTGGTTCCACCAAAGCTTTTTTGTCTATCTTTCATCAATATCATTTCAACACATTTCATAACTTGTGCCCTTTCTAGCTCTCTCGGTGATGAGCCCTCGCATCTTACTAGTTGTGTGGAGTTAGGAGAGGGGCAAGTTATCTCGCTCATCATATCAGCTTATCTTCACCACTTTGCCAAACAAATATGAAGTATCCAAAATTGCTTACGTAAAACTAAGATTCAAAATCACATCAGATCTACATTATCATATATCAAAGCATCATGAAATACAAAAAGAAAGTAAAACATTTGTATCATTTGTTCTCCATTGCATACATTCTAAAGAGCATACAAGCATAACATCATAATTTACATGAGGAAACTGGAAAGGAAACAAAGCCATAAATGCCAAAAGTCTGATCCAAAAAGATATATATATATATATATATATATATCAAAATTCCTGTACAATGCCATCATGCGCTAAGCATGGTCAAAATGCTCAAAGAGCCCGGGATATACAAAAGAATATATCATACAAAATCTAGGAGAGCCAAGTGGCTTCTCAACCCCTATGAGACCCTCCAAAGGTGTGCACCCACGCCTAGACTCGCTACGCCGGCGCTCCGAGTGCACGGAGGGCTCAGATCCCGAGGGGCAGCCAGCAGCCTCGCCACGAGAATGACTCCTCATCAAGTGCTCGGCTGTCCTATACCCCGCTAGCTCCATGTGGAGAGTCGATACCATCCTCGGCCACATGCCGATCGGGGCAAAGACATCGCAGTGTGTCTACCACCGCCGAGGGCTCCCCAACATCCACATGCACAACTCGCATGGGTCCTCTCCATGGGGATCATCTGTGGTATCTCGTGCATACCCCGCGAATCAAGTCTCGCCACTCATCGGCTGGTCTCTCGCAAACAAAGGAGAAAACAAATTAGAAACAAAACAAGAGATAAAATACAAAGAAAACAAGAGGAGAAATAGTAACTAAGGAAATCCTAATTAAAAACAAACATTAAAAAGAAGGGTGGTAACTTACTCGGATCACTGTGCCTCCAGATGGATCTCTGTGGTCAAGCACCGCCATGATGCCGCCGCCGACCGAGGGTGCCCCGTGGCTGGAGCAACGTGGCATCCTACAATGGACTCATCCTCCCCACCATGGCCCTGGGAGAGTGGCTCCTCTGAAACCAGAGTAACTCTCTCTGCACTCTACTCGGCCCTCTCTGCCTGCATGATATCCTGAGTGTCATGCCACTCAGATCACCGTCCTCCTCGCCTCCTCCTCGCTCTCTCCCCCGTAAACTCCTCAGACTCGAGTCTATGTCGATGGGGTCATCAGCTGCTATGGGCAGGACCCGTGGCAATCCAAAGCAAGGGTGCCTGAGGTGCACCGGCTCTCCCTCGAGCACGTACTACCCTCCTGGCCGCAATAGGAATGCCAGGAGTAACAACTGTCCAACCCCGGCCTCTAGGACCCCTCTCGGCCTCTCGAATCGACTCCGTATACCGCGCTACGGGGAAGCATGCCCATGTAGGGTAGGCCAAACTGCTGAGGAACTCGGCCAAAGGGGTGTATCTCCACTCGCCCCACTCATCAATAAGCTGCCCCGTGGTGGAGCAGAGATCAAAGTAAGAGCCTCTCGCCCCATATGCCTCGCCATGGTCTCGATATGGTGTGGCCTCCATGTCATCGGTGGTCAAAGAAGCAATCGGCTGATGAGGTGTGCTCGAGCACCGACATATCTCGTCCATCTAGCTGCCCTCACAGCCTCCGGGATCTCGTCACCTCTACACCTCGCCATAGGGATGAAGTGCTCATAGACCCAACTCATGACTGTGGTCGGGTGGCTCAAAGATCGCCTCGTAAATGGACTACCCCGTATAAGTCATGGTAGGTAGTCCCAAGTATTCCGCTCCTGTGCATAAACCGCCATGTCCCTCTATCTGTGCAATGATGGGGGACCAGCAATATAGTAATGTGTCTCCTCCCTTGTCCCCGATCAGAATCTCGAGGCAAGGATCCCCATAATAGCCTGGCGAAGCAAGGGGATGGGAAAACTAGGAATAGATCGAACTCTGACCCCCTTCTTCGAACCCGTGGAGATGACTGCATCTCCCATATAAGTGGCCCACTGTGCTATCTGGGCCCGTGAACCTGCTGTCTCAAGGGTAAGACGTCTCCCAATGATCGGGACCCCCAGAATACGATAAACATCCTCTAGTGTGATGGTCCACTCACCTCGGACCCCTGGTAATCGGAAGGTGTTCCGATCAACATCCCAATAGGAGAATAAGTCACAAAGAATGTGACTGGATGGTGCAACATGTGGAACGCGTGAGATACGTAGTATCCCGGCCCTCTGAAGAGTGTCCTCCTCATCCTGTGAAAGTGCATCTAGTATCGCCTGGGAGCCAGTCACACTCTCTCTCGCTCCACCGAATATACTCCTCTCTCCTGCATACACCCAAAAACACACAAAACAAAGCAAGTTAGCATCCAAGTAATACTAGAAAAATCATGAAAACACATAGAAATGCTAAAAATGCAAAAACAATCTCAAACAGATGTTCTTTTGGCATTCTGTGCAAAACCGCCACCCTGAGCAGGGAGGCAGTTTCATAACCGCCGCCTTAAGGGTGGTGGTGTAACCGCCACCCTGAACAGGGTGGTGGTCATGTAACCGCCGCCCTGGGCAGGGTGGCGGTCGTGTCCCGAAAACCCACGCGGGTTTTATAACTTAAAAAGCCCAAAAATGCCAAAAGAGGACCATTTTTACTAAAACAAGGCCTACCCAGTAGGCGCCCCCCTAGATGGACCTTTTAAACCTAACATTTTCAAAAATAACCCCCCCACGACAAAGATTTTAGCATTTTAAAATTGAGGGGGTAAAAATGATAAATTGAGGAAAACTAACCTGTGATCTCGTGGGTCGATGATCTGCACATGAGGCATGATCACTATCTCGCCACGAACATTTTGACTCTACTCTCGTAAGAAACCATCACCGTGGGTCCCAGAGCTCAGAATCAATCAAATCAACACACGCAAATGAATAGGAAAATGGGCCCACTTTCATATATATAAAGCAGCTTGACTTGTTTTAAATTTTTTTTTTTCGCAGGTTTGGAGCACCGACGGAGGTAAGTTCTTACCCCCGCACAAATGGTACGTCCTCATTTCCCATTATTTTAGTGTTTATTTTCCGATCTATCTTGTCTATCTGCACTTGAGTTCTCTTTTCATTTTGCAGGAGGGAATTTTGGATGGCGTCATTTCGACACACACTGGACGTATCGTATAACTTTCAACTTCCCATTTTGGGACCGCCATACTTGACCCACCGCATTTTACGCCTCTTCATGGCTAAAACGCTTCTCCGAGGGGGCAATATGACGTACTCCAAAATCAGTAGGGTACGCACCGCACCTCGAACAACGTAACACGTACCCCAATGATGATACAAGTCTCCTCGCAAGGTGTTCGGGATCCGAAAAAGCTCCCCAAGTGTGCGTTAACATCCCGCATGCCCCGCTTAGCCCCCGCGTGCTTTTTTTTCTTTTTCCTCTTTTCTTGGCCTTTTGCTCTTCAGCCTTGAAAACCGCCGCCCCGCCTCGGCTAGGTTCTCGTGACCGCCGACCGCCCCTAAAGGTGGTGGGTCTCCATAACCGCCACCCTGCTCAGGGTGGCGGTCCTTTACGCATTTTCCAAGAATGCTCTTTTAACACGACTCACGTAAATTTCAACGTTTACCAGCTTTTTTTCACCGCCATAAGCTTGCATTAATGATTTTGGTTCCCTGGAATAGTGTTTTGCCATTGTTTATAGTTTAAGAGTTCTATTTGGTTTTTACCTTGGGTAAATGCAAATGCTATAAATAGTTGGCTTGTGCTCAAGCAAATGGCCCCTCAAATTTGCCTCTGAATTTCTCATTGCAATAGATTAGTCTTTCATTTTATTTAGAATTCTTAGTTTCTTTCATTGCATGCCTAGTTAGTGTTTTTTTGTTGTTAAGAAGCCACATATCCATCTTGTGCAAATGTTGTTGATATTTCATCCAATCCATCGAGTAAAATAGTTTGTTTTCAATAGAAGCCATTAAAGTTGCAGGTTTTGTTCTTCAAACAGATAGTTTGTGTTCTGGACGTTTTATGTTGCATGACTCGCAATAAATCCCGCTAGGAATTACATAAGCCAAGCTCTGTACTCTTGCGCTATCTCTCTCCTACTCGCATTGTATTCAGTCTGTATCCTAAGCTGCCTTTGTCCCAATATCTACTTCTGTTGATGCTAGCATTACACGCTTTTCTGGATCCAAGTGAACACGAAGGAATGAGGAGATCACACTGAGGGGACATAGCCACACACACCATCGGATTCGCCACTATTCGCAGAATCCAGGTTCTAGCTTTCAAAGTTCTAATTAGAAACATATCAAATAGAGTAGCCAATCACTTTATTTCAGTCAATTTTACTTTCGATATTGCCAGGGAAGCTGTGGGGATTGATAGTTTCTGAGAAACTATGATTCATTTCTCACTTCTGAGGTAGGATCGAGAGTCTTGCAAATAGACTAGATCAATTGTTTCATTATTTAGAATAGGTTCACAGTTGCACAGACAAATAGCTATACTCGGTTATCTTGTTTGTTTTAATTTGTTATTCTAAACTGTCAATTCTAGATATATTAGATAGTTGTTCTTTAAATTCTGTTTAGTAGATAGATATATCAGATTTAGGAATATACATAGACATATCTTTCACAATTAGTTTATTTTGTCATTAGTTAGATTTATATAACTTTCTTTTGTATGACAATCACGGGACCTAGAGAGCCCAGAGAATACGTATTCGAGCCAATCGTGCCCCAACCCAATCTCATCACAACAATAACTGATATAGATCAAAATCTCAGGATCCAAGTCTTCCAAACAACGGTAAACTTACAACAAATTGGTTCCCAGTTAAGCGGGTTAAACATAGAAGACGACAAAGCGCACACATTTTGGTCAAATCAACCAAACTACAGATTACCCTAGGTATATATCCACATGACTATAGAGAGGCTTGAAAGAGAGCAAACATTCGGTTGTGACCCTTTGGTCCCACAGCCAGAAGTAGGGGATACTCTCACAGACATAGATACTAGCTTGAGAATTCAGGTTGCACAAACGCCTGTAAGATACTCTGAGAAGATCACACAATTATTAATTAATTCTGAATATAGAAGCTGAGAAAGCATATGATTACTGGATACTAGGGATTAGGGACTGATTCTGCACATGACCATAGCAGGACCACAACAACCACGAATCTATGGTTGTGACCCACAAATCCCTCAACCCAACGAATCTATAGGTGAACTGACATTGATGCTGGCTTACGTACACTAGTATTCAGATCTACTCCACTTCCACCTATCATTATTGAACAGTTATCCTTGTTAGACATAGCAGCTAACAAAGCTAGGGAATTCTAGACTAAGCCAGAGAATCACCCATAGAGTCAGATATAGTTACCATCCACCCTATGACCTTATCTGGAAACATACACGAAACTATCCCAGGTCATTTTCCACGTATTCCACAACCCATAGACCGAATCACGCCAGAGCTCGATATTGATTGGAGCCTTCGAGCAGTCATCCTTGCTGATCGATCTATCACACCGCTTCAAGTTAGAAGGGCCTTCTTTGCCTTAGAATCAAAATTAAAAATATCAAATAAAATCCATGTCAAGACTCTCTCTAGGGGTGTTTCAACATCTCTATTAGGCTATGGATGCTTGGTTGTGATGAGAGCAAAGTTTGTTATGACAAGAATCATATGCATCTTTTTGGCTATAGACGCCCTGGGTGACGGTGGATCAATGCATGACTTAGCCTTCCGTTGGCACTACATCCACCTATATGACTTAATCACTCCCTATAACTGACTAGTTTGTCTTCACATACTACCTATTAAGTATTCACTTCAAACGGTAATTAACCATCACAATCAGACACACTTTGATCTCGTAGAGACATACGACTTGCATGTGCTGCAGTGTATTGTTTAGATCTTGGTCACACTTTTTTTAGTCCAAATCTTGACTTACAAGATGTTCCATTAGGCTCATCTTTGTTCATCACCGCTTTCATTTTCCTTCCATTCATCACATCCACATCATTTTTCCTGTATCAAACATCCGTAAGGTAGACATGATCCTTTTCTTTTCATCCAATCCTCGTTTATGTCCCTTTTCCATGTCATCATCATGACCGGGGTCCCCTTACTACCATCCATTGGGGCATCATCCATACCCTCACTCCTCATCCTACCCTATACCTAGGGAAAATTGAACCCATTTGTCCATCTACACAGACCACCCTACTTTACAAACCACATATATCACTCAATCCATCTCCCCTATACCCAGGAGCATATCTTATCATTTTTCACGTCCCTATCTTATCCTATATCACATCCCTCATCTTACCTATATATCTCCCATCCCACATCTCATATAGTCCTAACCTATCAACCAATCCCTATCTTTTCCACCCTATCGGATTTCCCTCAATCCTTCCCTTTCATCCTACCCGAACATGCTTGGGGCTTATAGAGAAAGATGCATCCCACCTTACATCCCTTCCCATCCCCTCATGAGCTATCCCATCCGAATCCTTCATCTTACCTAGATCCTCAACCATTCCTCCCTATCCAGAAATACAAAATCAAAACATCCAAAAATCTAAACATCCAAAATCTAAAAATATAAAAATCAAAACATTCAAAAAATCCCAAATTTACACCAAAAAACAAAAAATATAACAATGTAATATGTGTGCTTTTACTTGTGTGTGTTTTCTTACTTGTTTGCATTTACATTTTGGCCGATGATATGAGGCCCCCTTTATTTATTTTTCTTTTTACATCGGTCCAATGATATGAGGACCATATTTTTTGTAGTAATCTATCCAATTATATGAGGACAAGGGAATTTGACAATTCAATCATCATGGTCTTTATACCTGATGCATTTCACTTTATGCCACATTAATGATATTGTTAATGATGATAACAATGGGCACATTATGGTGGCACACCCCCTTCTATCATCATATTTTATCATTATCATCATCCACGCCTAATCCTCATCATCATCTAACCAACTATCTAATCTCGTCATAAATCAATCCTTTATCAATCAATCAATATCCACATCCAACTCTTATAATCTTGCATCTAATAACCAAAATCCTCACCGGGTTGGGCATCTTCTAACATCCTTTCATCGATAAAAATAGAACTCATTACTTCATCACTCATCATCCCAATCCTCTCCTCATCGATATATTATCATCAAAATGACCCAACAACAATTCCTTATTCTCTCATCCAAACATCCTCGCCTTCCAATCTTCCAAATCCAAAATCTTATACATCAACACCTTATCTTCCTATCCGATCAATTCTCAAACCTAACATCCTAAATACCAAATCCTCACAACCCAACCCCTTCACTAGGGGCATCTTCTAATCCACAATCTTCACCCTCGACGGGTCATCCTCTACTTAAAAAATCCTCATGGAATGCAAACACATCTCAACACTTTAATCTATGCCCCAGAACATCATCGATATTTTTGCATTGATTAAACCATCTTTGTAGTTTTAGAAACAAATTCTCTAATGTTGTCAACATACTCTAAGGTATCTTCATTATAGGAGAGAGAGACACTGTATGTTTCTTGACCAACTCCCTGGAAGGAAACGACGAGTTCTTCTAATGATGAATTCTTGGTGAGTGAAGGTAACCCAAGTTTCGAACACAATTGCAAACTTCATTCAAAACTTCAATAGTATTTTGTTTGGTAGATTCAAGCTCGAGATGACATTTTTATCATATCGCATCTTTCATTAATGATGCAAACCCAAATTGGAGACAAGTTCTCAGTGATGTGAACACATTGTTGACATCTAAAAAATCGACATGATCAATTATTATTAATTGTACCGCAAATATCCCAACATCATCCATATAATAATTAGTAAACAAGATAAATTATAATTATTTAATCAATTTTATCATATTCACCCTTTATCATTATTTATCATTTATCCTAACATTTCATCATTAATCCTTTTTATTCATCCAATATCCCATTTTCATCATTAATCTTTTTAATCCATTATTATATCATATTATCATCATAATCCTTCATTAACATTTTTAAGAATTTAATATTCCTACATCTCACTTACCACCTACCCTACACATCCCTACACCTAGCCTTTCCATGTAACCTCACCCCTAATCATCATTTATTAACCTAATCTAATTCTAATCCTAATCATATCCTCACCTCTAAATCTAGAGGCTTTTATTTCTAGAAGCCCCTCTAAATTTCCTTTTTCGTATTTGAAAATTCAAGCATCTCCTCCCTTCATTGAATTAAAAATTCAATGGAGGCTTCTTCTAAATTCTAGAATAATCTAATTCTAGATCTTTCTATGCTCACACGTGCATCCTCCACCCGATCCAAATCCAACATGGATTCATCTTAGCCATTGAATCCTCCACCCATAAACTATAAATTGATCTCTCCTCCTCCATGAGAGCCATCTCTCTTAAGAATCCATAACCAAAATTTTCCATTTTTATCATCCAATCAATCCATCCACTCTATCAATCCATCTTCAATCCACTCCAATCAATTCATCCTTCATCAAGCATCTAGAAATTCAAGGCAATCAAGGGAGGTGCTTCTCAAGTTTCTCCACATCAAATCTGAAGCAATCCAACTTCCATCCAAGAGAAAATCTAACACAACAAAGGAGGAGAATTGCATCTTCTTGGTAAGTGCAGGTATTACATTCTCTCTCCTTTCCATCCATTTCTCTATCTAAGGTATTTGCTAGGAAGATTAGAGTAGGAAGAAAAATTGTTTGTTTTCTTGCATTTTCATTCTAATATTTTTAACCTATACACACATTCTTGCTCACGAGGGTGTGAGAGTCAAATGATATCATCTCGAACACAAGTGGGTACACCTTATCCCAATGGATCTTCTCTTTTTAATCTCCTTCTTCGCTTTCATTACTTGACAAGATGGAAAGAATGCACTTGATAAGACAGATGACCTATGTAAACATTGTCTTACCTCTCTTGATGATCTTCTCAATCCACCTCTCATTGGCCTTCCCTGCATCATATAACCTTGTGCTCTCTTGATCACCTCAAGGTCAAGATTAGGGATTGGAGGAATGTCTTCCACGGGGAGTGAAAGGTTTCATCAAGGCTCAAAAAGATTGAATATGAGCATTGAGAATTTTTACATGTTCCTCTAATTACTCAATTGTTTGCTTGTACTCTTCATTCCAAGAAAGAAGGCATGAAGAGCATTCCTTGAATAAATGAGAATCTCCTTAATGTGAAGCTTGACCCAATGAGATGTGGATCAACTCATAGTCTGATGGAGTCATCTCGTCAATATGATTATCATTATTAGGCCTATCAACTTCTACATATTGGTTACCTGAGGTGTCATTGAAGAAGCGGGAAGTTATTTGGAATTCTTTCTTCACTTGCATTTCAAGGTTCTTGAGATTTCTTTTAAGGTTGGGAAAGACAATTTGTTGTGTTGTTCTTGGTTCATTTTCAAGTAATTTCTTGAATCCATGGGAATGACTCTTCAGGATTTGACATGAGATTTCTTGACGATCACTTTCAAAAGGTTGATGTAATATTACTTCTTATTTATCATGGGAAAGCTCTACCATTGAGAAAGATATTTCTAGATGCCCCTGAAGAGATGGATGTTGTAATGGATCACTTGGATGACTTGAATAGATTTCTTGACTTGGCTAGTTCATTCAACTCACTTAGCTCACTAAGCTCATTCAACTCATTTGTCTTATCTAGCTCACTTCAAGCATCTTACCGGGTCACCTCAACCAATCACCTCGAGAGAGATGATGATGGATCCAAATTGACTGATGAATTATGATGACCCCCTTATTTTGAATTATAATGGAGCATTTGACTCTTTTCAAATCCTTTCAAACTACACAATGTCCTTGACTTTCACCGTTACACTCGGTTATGTCCTTTCTCCCTCCTCGACATAATTGTCACCAAGATGATGCTTCAGATCCCCTACAAAGAGTGAATTTATTTTTTTGAGCTATGCAACGCATTACAACCATGTGAGGATGGCAAAAAGTAACAATCTATGAGTAAAATCGGAGCCAATTGCAACTTTCTACATCCAAAAGTGAGACTTTTTATTTTTAAAGTGGACAAGACTGTTATTTTGGGATATTTTACCTTTTTACTCTAATTTGATCTTTTGAGTCTCCTAAAACATTTAATTCACCTCATTGATGATGCTTTACCCTTTTTAAAAGTTTCTATTTTTAGTTATTTTGGGAAAATTTTTTTGTTTTTGTTGAAAACTACTTTTTCTCAAATTGAGTTTTGAGTGATCAAAGCTTGAAATTTGAGGGAATTACTATTTTTAGCATGTGAATGGGCATGGAATATGCTATTTTTATAATGGTTATTATAGCATTAGTTTGCATCAAAAAAACATCATTTTGAATTTGACTCCTCGTTGCGATCTCGTGCTCCAATTTTCACCGTGTTTCACCCACTCAAACTCTTGGAAATTGAAAAAAAACTTTCTAGGGAAATGATTTCAGTTCTAAATCTTTTATGGAATCCATTAATGGAGAGTCTCCGAGTTACTTATGATTTATACGATGCTTGAAAAGAGAACAATTAGTTCAAACCCTTGGTCAATCATTTTTTATAGTTTGATGACAATGAGGAAAAGCTTGTTTTTCGCAATCATGGATGCCCTGGAACAATTTTGGAAGCATGGTGTCTATGTTTTCATGTATTTAGAGGTTTCGAAGCTTCAAAAATGGATTCTTGGTCAAGCTGGTGAGAAAAACATGAGCAATTAGTAATTTTGAGTTTTGACACTCACCCAACAATTGTTTTTGATCATGGAAGAGTTGAAAGCATCTAAGGTGAAGTTAGGGTTTTAATGGCTTAATATGGGGTGAATTTTCATGTCCCCCTTTTCCCCTTAGGAATGGGGACAATAGGGGTAGAAAATGTGCCTCATTCTGGTGAGGACAAGTGGCACACAAAGGTTGAATGAGAGGGAAGATTAGAAAACTAGTTTTAAGCACCAGAGAGGGCTAAAGTTGGGTCACATGAGGAACCAAGATGAGAGGGGATAGAGTGGGGTGAAATTTTTTTGTCCCTATGTCCCCTGGAATGGGGAATGGGAAAGAGGACATCAAAAAATACCTCATAGTGATGACAAGTGCATCAAGATGAGATTTATGGAGGAAGATGGAAAGACTTGTTAACAACAATATGAGAGGCTTGGTGATAGCTGAAAACTAGAGAAGGGGGGTGAAATTTTTTGTGTCCCCTCTGTGTCCCCTTGGAATAGGGAAAATAGGTGCAAAAAAATTGCTCTCAAGGAGATGACAAGTGCAATCTTTCTCGTGATGCAATGGGAGGAGGCATGGTTTAGCTTGTTTAGCACTCAATGGCTAGTTTTTTTATTACATGAGGGTTTAGGAAGGAGAGCTAAGGAGGGATGAATTTTTGTGTCCCCTCTATCCCCTTGGGGAATGGGGAAAAAGGGACACAAAAATGCACCTCACCAGGAGGTGAGAAGTGTCCTCACTTGAAAATTGACTAAGTATGAAACACTTACCTTGTAAGAGAGAAAACTTGTCTACAAGATTTTCAGAGCTCTAAGTGGTCTTTTTTGATGAAGTATTATATTATTTTGACTCCCAATAGAATTACAAGAACAATGGGATGGGTATATAACCTTCAATTATCCTTGAAATCCCTAAAATGGCTCCCTTTTCTTTAGGAGAAATGTGGGTGTGTCTCCAATAGATTGAGCTTCCTCAGAAGAATAAATTGTTGTGAAAGATTTGAAATTAACATCATATATAGGAATCTTAATATTTCTAATGACTATTTTATTGATTCCTAAATCCTTACAAAACTCTTGGGATCTCCATAATTCCGTGAAGTTTAAAATTTATTTTACATCTACATGCTCCTTACCTTAGAAACCCGTTGTTACACAATTGTCCCTAAACCTCCAAAACTTCCCTAAATTTCCTAAATCACTTCCAACATGTTCATATATCTTCAATACCACCCTCTGGATGATTGTGGGATTTCAAATTTCCGGAGGATGCACACTATCCTAAAAGGCCAAAATTAGCCTTTCCAAGCCTATCAGAGAACTAGCCTGTTGGAAAAACTTCACTGTATGAGATGAATGACCTTACCTCATTTAAAACACTAGGGAAATATTTTTCAACACATCGAGGAGGACATAAAAGGTTATGATGAGAATGATACAAAAGGAAAATTGATCTAGAGAGGGGGTTCAAGAAGACTCGGGAGTAAATTTTCAAATTTGGGTCTAGTTGTCATGCTTGAAAGTTTGAAATTTTTATGTTACACATTTACATGACAACAAATGGATCTATTTGGGAGACTTGTTTTGGATAAAACATAAGTGAGGACAGGATAAGAGAGAACCCTATAATCTCAAGATTACATGGATTAGTGCCTTATCCATTGGGCTTATGGAGTCATTTCTTCCAAATAAACATAACAAAAAAACACACTAACGAAAGGGAAACACACCAAAAGCGGAAAACACACAATGGAAAGGGAAACTATATTATAGGGGAGGATATTTATAGAGGTAGGGAAAGAATGTACACATACCTAGAAATGGGTTGGGAGAAGTACACACCATCATCATAACAACAATAAATCTAGACTTATGAAGCTTAAAGACCTTTATCTGATCATGCCATGCTCTCGTGATGGCTTTTACATGGTTTGAGAAGAAGAGAGAGAGACCAAGATTCCATCTTCATACTTATATTACACTAAAAACACTCTTACATTCAATGAACACTTTGTTACCTGTTTGGAATCCTTACTTCTTATAGCCTCAACCTGATGCTTTATGAACATGAGAAGCCAATCCTCCATGTTCTAAAAAATGGAATCATTGATTTTTTCATGGAAACATTCATCATCCTTGAAAGAGATTGCAACATGAAATCATTTTTGAATCAATGAGGCACTTAGAGAAGAAGTGAAAAAATGATTCTCTTCCCATTCAAACTTTTCAACCTCTCACTTTTTTGTTGTGAAATTACTTTCAAAAATAGAGGCCACATCATTGGTATGAAGGTATTCATCATCCTCGAGAGAACACCACAACATGGATTCATGTTCAAAACTAGCAAGGGATTTAGAAATGGTGAGTGCAAATTTGATTCTCGAACCATTCACAAAGATTCTTGCACATTCTCACTTTTTGTTATCTCAAAAAATTGTTTTCAATACAAAAAACACTCAAATTTCCCTTGACATCATTTTATATGGTGGAAGGTGTTGTCTTCATGATTAAAGAATATCCATAGGATATTCCATAGACTTTCCTTCCTCTTTGGTTTCTCATGAATGCACTCTTCTTCACAAAATGAGAAAGGTGAAATCTTACCTTCACATTCATGTTCATCTACCAAGGCTTTCAAAAAGAACATTGAAGCTCATCCATTTGCTCCATCTCATTATCGAACATCAGTGCATCGAAAGAAGAATAACAACTGACTCATACCTATCTTGCATTTCCATGACCCAAGTTAGGATCTCAAGACTGAGTTGAGGGTCTTCAATTTCTTTCCATAGTCTTCAAGATGTCTTCTACTGATTTCTCTTTCAAATCTATCATATACTCATTTTCATCTTCATTAGAAGAGTCTTTTGCATTGGGCTTCAAGGAGATGATTGAAAATATGATCCACACATGGCATAATTCATTTGAAACATCCTCGTTTCTCATGTTCTTTTATTTCTTATCATCTAGAGGCTCACCTTCTTACAAGACTTGACATACTTGGTTTTCACCATTTTCAAGATAAGGAGAAGAGATCCATGCTACATGGGAAGGGCACACCTTTGAGCTCAAGATCCATTAGATCATCCTCATGATAGGAAGGAGAAACCATGTTGGAGCAACAATATGAGAAGAATCTTCAACTCCATCTTGATCATTCCTTATAGAATCTTCTTGTTCACAAGGAAAAGGAAAGACTCCATACTCACCATGATGATCAACATTATGCTCCTTTGGTGAGGATGGTGGAATCATATCCTCGGGAGGTCATGCTCAATTTTCTCATCCACCTTGGTTTTGAGAATGAAAATTGGACTCTTCCATTTGTTCATCCATGATTGAATTGAGAAGGAATTTGATTCTTCAACTATCTCCATTTCATCATTCAACATTTGTACATCAATTGAAGAGTCAAAATTGGAAAGGAGATTATCCATGATTACCTCAAATTCATCATCTTGAGTCTGGGATGAAGGATGGATTTCTCATACTTCTTCATGGTTGGTGGAGTCTCAAAAGCACTAGATCATCTATCATACAACAAGAATCTTCTCTCTTGAATCCATTTTTCTCCAATGGGTTGTGCCTCGAGCCAAAATGAATGATGAAATGGAGGTTCAACTATCATGTCTTCTTCATCATCCTCCAAGGTGTTGATTTGATTCTCATTGAAAGGTTCAAGGATATGGCATTCATCATAAAGTGCACAAGAATCTTTGGGAATAAACACCTCATAATGTGGACAATCATCAAGATCTTCTTTTGAAAGATGAGTTTCTTCTTCCTCAACATTATGAAGTGCTTCAAGATGTTCATACCTTTTTTAAAGGCCAATGCATAATTCCAAACTTCATGGTAGGATTTGGGATCAAATTTCCTTCTTCCACAAAATTTTACACAAACTCTCTTCTCAAGACTTCCATTTCTTCATCTCTATATGCAAGAAAATCATCTAGAGGAAGGGAGATGAAAGACAATGTTCTTAACTTTTTGGTCAGTTAGTGCGTGAAGTTGAAAATGTTACCTTTAGTAGATTCTCCACCATCATGCCCTTCATACAACATTTCATATCTCTTATGAATATTCCTCATCCATTTCTTGGATTCTTGATCATCAATCAGTGCAATTCCCATTTTATTTCCTTTAGCAAGCATTCTTCTTGAATTGGAGCCACCATGTTTTGATGATAGGATCTTCACAAAAATAAATTTATCCATTCTTGACAATATTTTCATGGCTACTATAGAAAAGGTACTAACCTTCTTTCCCTTAGCTGATTGTAATTTTTGTTTGAAGCAAGATATCTCTTCTGTGGCAAAATATTTTCTTTTGCAAGAAATGTTCTAGAATGATGGTTGATCAAAAATTTACATATCAAGGTCTTCTTCTTCTTCTTTTCTTGTTGTCACTCATTGGTTTGACACCAATCTTGAAACTTTATCATTGTTATGGGAAATGAAATGTGACATGGATTCATTCCTTGATGGAGTCACCTTCAAAATTTGATTTTTCTTTGAAATCTATTTTTTTTTTTTTTTGAATATATATATTTTTTGTATTTTGCAAGAGATCTTTATGGGTGCACATGGGTAGATCTCTCCCAGTGAGTTCACCAAAAACTATTGGTGAAATAATTTGTCATGTTGCAAATTATGTGTTTCCACCAACACTCATGGGGCTATACCCTCCTTCTTGTGTATGGGAGGCTCCCATTATTGAATGTAAACTATCTAATTCTATTTAAATGTTGTGGGGTGGCCAAATAGGTCGGGATCACACAGAACACTTCATTGAACCTGTGGAAAAGTTCTTGTATATGGGGTACAAGGGAGGAATTTGCAGTGATGAGGGATAAAGGAGAGAAATTAGGAAAGAGAGGGTTATTGTTGTGAGTAGGCACTAACAAGTTCACACACAATAACCAAAGTAGTTCAAACATTTAAATTAGAGGAAAAAAACAATGTAAAAATTAGCAAGACTAACAAACTAGAGACACACAATTCTTTAGATTCATCAATCAAGGACACCAAGTTCCTTCTTGTTATTCAAGATTACTATGCTTCAAAAGTGCAAAAAGAGAGAGAATAGAGGAAAACATGAGAAAGGGAAATGGAAGAAATGTAGCTTTTATTTCTTGTGTTGGTGATACAAAGCTCAACATCCAAACCACAATCCACAATTACTATAGAAAAGAAACTTTCAAAATCTAGGATCCTTTAGAATGGAGAAGCCATTCTAATTTATAGCATTACAGATTACTCTCTTCATCTACCCCCACATGACTCTTCATGTTCTCATTCCACTTGTGACTTTACATCTTCCTAGGAAGTGAGAAATAAGTTCCTTTTTATAAATCAAAGGGAATTTTACAATTCAACTTTATAAAGTCACTTAAGTGAATGAGACAAATTATCATGATTACATACAATGAAGAATTAGAAAGGGGAGAGAAGAAAGAGGGAGAAAGAGAGAAGAAGGAAGAAGTTGAAAATTTGATGAAGAAGCTCCTTATGATGAAGAACTTGTTGATTCATGATCCTTGAGGAAGAGTTTCTAGAATGGATCTTGTCCTTTGAATTCCTTTTATTGAAACTAAGCTACAAAGATGTCAACTTATCCACCTCTAGAATGAAAAACATACTCAACACCTTGATCCATGCCTGGGAACATCATTGATCTTCTTGCATTGATTGAGCCATCTTTTGTGATCTTTTGCAATTTCAAAATGGAGTCTTTGATGTTGGCAACAGGGACTCTAAGGTATCTTCATTGAAGGAGAGAGAGTCACTCCTGCTCTTTCTTGACCAACTCCTAGAAGGAAACAATGAGTTCTTCCGATGATGAATTCTTAGTGAGTGGGGAACCCAAGTTTCTGAACATAGTTACAAACTTCATCAAAAATTCAAAAGCATGTTGTTTCACTAGATTCAAGTTCAGAGATGGCATCTTGCTATCATACCATATCTTTCATCCATGATGTGGACCCAAATCGAGAGACAAGTTCTCAAGCAAACTCGATGCAAACACATTCTTTCTCACGAGGGTGTGAGATTCAAAGGAGCTCATCTCGACACAAGTGGGAACACCTCATCCCAGTGGATATTCTCTTTTACAATCTCCTCCTTTACTTTCTTTACTTCTGAAAAGATGAAAGAATGTACTTGATTAGAGAGATGACCTCTGGAAACACTATCTTACCTTCTCTCGATGATATTCTCAATCCACCTCTCGTTAGCCTTCCCTTGACATCATATAACCTTGTGCTTTCTTGATCACCTAGGGTCAAAGCTAGTGATTGGAGGAATGTCTTCCATGAGGAGTGAAGGTGTTGAATCAAGCTCAAGAAAGGGTTGAATGTGAGCACTGAGATTTTTTTACCTATTCCTCCAATTTCTCAATTTTTCTTGTACTCTTCATTTCAAGAAAGGAGGGAGGGAAGGATTCCTTAAATAATGAGAATCACCTCATGTGAAGCTTGACCCAATGAGATGTGGATCAACTCATAGTCTGACAGAGTCATCTCCTCAATAGGATTTTCATTCTTAGGCCTAACAACTTCTACATACTAGTTACCTGAGGTGCCACTAAAGAAGTGGGAAGTTATCTGGGCCTTCTTCTTCCTTGCTTAGATTTCAAGGTTCTTGAGATTGCTTCAAGGTCGGGCATGATAAACTTGTTGTGTTGTTATTTTAAAGAAATTATTGAATCCATGGGAATGGCTCTTCAGGAGTTGACATGATGTTTCTTGTCGGAGCATTTTTAGGAGCTTGATGTAAGATTACTTCTTGTTCATCATGGGAAATATCCACCATTGGGGAAGACATGTCTGGATGCCCCTGAAGAGATGTATGCTACAATGGATCACTTTGATGACTTGAATAGCTCTCTTAACTTGGATAGCTCATTCAACTCTCCCAATTATCCACACTTAGCTCATTTACTCATTTAACTCACCTTGGCTTCATTTAGCTCACTCCTTAACTCACTCTTGGCTCACCAACCAACTCACCTCAATCACCTCAACTACTCTTGGAGAGATGATGATGGATCCAACTTAATTGATGAGTTATGATGACCCCCTTATCTTGAATTACAATGGATCTTTTCACTCTTTTCAAATCCTTTTAACTGCACAATGTCTCTTGACTTTCACCTATGTGCCTCTTCTATGTTCTTTTCTTGATCCTTGACACAATTGTGACCAGAATGATGCTTCAAGAGAATCCTTGTGAAGAGTTAATTTCATTTTTTGAGCTATGCAACCACCTTAAAACCCTATGAGGATGGAAAAAATTAATAAGATGAGTGAAATCAGAGCCAACTATAACTTTCACATCAAAACTGAGACTTTCTATTTTTGGTAGGTCGGACCAAGAGCTTGCTATTTTAGGAAATTTGGCCTTTTTTGCTCAAATTTCAATTTTGAAGTCTCCCTAAATAATTCAATTCACCTCCATTGATGATGTTTTTTTTTAGCAAGTTTCTATTTTTAGTAAGTTGTTTTTTTTTTTTGGGAAATTTTGGGAAAATTAACAATTTTGTCCTACTTTTTGTTTTGCACTTTTTTTCCAAATCAACCGAGTGATCGAGCTTGAAATTTAAGGTTTACTATTTTTAGCATTTTAATGGGCAATATATGCTATTTTTATAAGTAACTAGTTATTTTGTCCTTGGTTTGAATCAAAAATATCATCTTTTGGAATTCAACGCCTCGTTGTGATCTTGTGCTCCAATTTTCATTGTGTTTCACTTTCTACAAATCTTAGAAATCAAAAAGAAATTTATAGGGAAACGGTTTTAGGTCTGAAGTTTTTATGACAACCATTAATGGATTCTATGAGTTACAGTGATCTCATGGACTCTTGAAAAGAGAAAACCAGTTCAAACCCTTGTAAAATTAGTATTATGGTTTGTTTGGCAATGAGGAAAAGCTTCATTTTGAAATCATGGATGACCATGGAAAAAATTTGGCAGCATGGTGGCTATGTTTTAAGGTATTTGGATGTTTTTGATAGATTCAAAAATGGAGTCTTGGTCATGCTTGAATGGAAAAATACTTAAGAGTTAGTAATTTTGATGTTTTGACACTCTTGACAATCATTTTTGATCATGAACAAGTGAAAGAAGCGAGGAAAAGTTAGGGTTTGCAATGGCTTGGAATGGGGAAAATTTTTATGTCCCCTTTTCCCTTTTGGAATGGGGACAAAAGGGCAGAAAAAAAATGTGCCTCATTTCGATGAGGACAAGAGTCGCATAGAGGTTGATAAGAGGGAAGATGAGAAAGGCTAGTTTTAAGCACATGGGAGATGAACTTGGGTACATGAGGAACTAGGATGAGGGGCTAAAGAGTGGCATGTATTTTTGTGTCCCCTTTGTCCCCTTTGGAATGGGGAAAATAACTACACAAAAATTTTCCCTTAGGAGATTGTGCAAAGTGTCAAGTTGTGATGCAATATGGGAGACAAGGTTTAGCTAGTTTAACATTATGGGGGCTAGTGAGTGCTTTATCACGTCGAGGGTTGGAGGAAGGAGAGATAAGGATGGGTCCATTTTTATGTCCCATATATCCCCTTGGGAATGGGGATAAGAGGGACACAAAAAAATTCCCTCAACAAGAGGTGACAAGTGTCCCTCAAAAATGACTAAGTATGAAACACTTACCTTGTAAGAGAGAAAACTTGTCGACGAGATTTCTAGAGAGCTCCATGTGGTCTTTTTTGATGAATTATTATATGATTTTTAATCCCAAGACCATTCCAAGAACAATGGGATGGGTATAAACCTTCAATTCTTCTTGCAACTCCCTAAAATGACTCTTTTTTTTGGGACGATAGGGTGTGTCTGCACAAATTGAGCTACCTTGAGAATTAAACATGTCTTGTAAGAAATGTGAAGATTCCAACATGTATAGAATCTTAAATATTTCAATGACTATTTTATTGACTCCTAACTCTTACAGAGCTCCCAGAATTGTTCGGTGAAGTCCAGGTTCCAAATTTAGCTATACACTCCTTGCACCTTAGAAACTTTGTTGTCACTACAATTGTTCCCAAACCTCTAAAACTTCCCTAAATATTCCTAAATAACTTATAAAATGTTCATAGCTATTCAATACCACCTCTATATGATTGTGGTATTTCATATCCATCTCGAAGGATGCACACTAATCCTATAAAGGCCAAAATTAGCCTTTCCAAGATTATCAGAGAACTAGCTGTTGGAAACACTTCATGATATGAGATGAATGACATTGTTACCTCACTTAAAACAATATGGAATGATTTTTCAACACACTAGGAGGACATAAAAATTCAAGATGAGTATGATACAAAAGGAAAATTGATCTGGAGAGGGGTTCAGAAGACTCGGGAGCAAATTTTCACATTTGGGTCTAGTTGTCATGCTTGAAAGTTTGAAATTTTTATGCAACACATTTGCATGACAACATTTATGAACCTAATTCCTATGTATTGTAAAGTTTATAACTAATATATTTATACTTTAATTTTAACAAATAGATAAATTTACTTTCTTATAAAATGTGTTTTTCAAATTAATTTGGATTAAAGATATAAAAAGAAATGTTAAATATTTGAAGTTTCTAGTAATTTATTGAGAGCTTACTTTCTTATAATATTTGATTTCTATGTTGATTAGGATTGAACATATATAAATTAAAAAGTGATATGTTTAAAGTTTAGAATCAAAGATGGATGATTAGGATAAATCCATTTTTGCTTTGATAGCATTATAAATCCAACTTTCATTGTTAATCATTCAACTTGATAAATTTTCATACCATGTTTTCATAAGCCATGAGATTGGCCTTTGCATGCTTAACATTTTTGGCCTTTTTAGATAACCTTCATCTTGGGCTTCCTATATATAGATAATCTCACAACAAAATAAATGTTATCAAATCTACGATTGTTGATTGTGAAGTTGTTTAAAATGGAACTTCCGGTGAAGATACCAAAAATTTCATTATGAAAGTATTTCACAATATAATATGTCTCTTGCTAATGTTATTTTCTCCGTAAGCCTAAGTGTTATATTGCATGTCACTATATTGAAATACTTTCTTCAATAGATAATATTGTTCAGAGAATTCCCTCTAAAAGTATGCCCAAAGCCTAGGTTCAATACGCATGGACTCAACATGACCTATAAGGCTAGAAAGAGTCTAGAATAAGACCAAAACATTATTTCTTTCTCCTTTTTCTGAACCAAACTATGCCTTGAATATCCTATAAAATTTCTGAACCTCGTATGTTCAAAGCTTGTTTCTTGTTCTCTCCCACTGGCACACAAATTTGTTGTATCTAAATGCAATTCCCTTAAGCTCCTTGTCTTAGTTGAATTCCCGTCGATTCTCATGCAATGTGATGAGGGTCATTGTAGTCCTCACCATTTAATCAAAAGAATTTCAAAACCAGCAAAGGTGTCCAAGGTTATTTGCAAAAGGGGCTAAAGGAAATAGTTATTTTATTGTTCTTTTCTCTAGGATAAAAATTCATCAAAGTAAATTCAATAACTCGAAATTGAATCTAATATAACAACCGAAAGCAAATATAATCTAACAAACTGAAATAAATAATAGAAAACAAATAAATGAAAGTGAAACTTCACAAACAAAACAAAATAAAACACACAATGTTGATTTGAACAATCTAAGTAAAACAATATGATTATATTCTAAAAAACAATAAACCATCCTCCTCCTTGGGTAAGAGTGGGCCCTTGCTCTTCCCTTAGAGTTGGGTTAAAAAAACTAAAAATAAGTTGCTACCAAAATACTTGAATTGTGGATTTTATTGATCAGAAATAATGTTACAAAAATCATCCATCTTCTACCACTATTACATTGAGTGTTTTGGAGAGATATTTATAACTCATCCCTTGGCCAATACTCCAAGATTATAGAACTACCTACCTATAATATTGGGCAAGACTTGACTTCATCTTCCACTTTACAATGAGATAAATGTGGAAGGAATTTATTCAAACACTACAACTCCATATTTAACTACTTCTTCTTCCACTTGACAAGGAGACAAATATGGAAGAGATTTAATCAAACACTACAACTCTAGATTGAACTACCTCTTCCTCCACATGAGAATAAGACATAAGATAAATGGAAGAGAATCAATGAATATTACAACTATATATTGAACTACATCTTCCACATACACTAACTACTTCTTTCCATTTTCCAAGTCTACTCTTACATGATTGAATCTTTCAACATGACATGCTTGTTCCATCATATTCTCACCCCGATTTTCTGATCGTTATTGTGAATTCAATTAGAAGAATATTTTCAAAAAAAATTGGGTTTTGTGCTCCTTGTTGTAATATTTCCAAAACATATTGAAATTATTATTTTCGTTTAGAAATGAGGGAGATATCGTAGTTTTACTGAACCTATGTTTTTTTGTCTTATTTACTTTCCTTCAACCTTATTCTATGAAACTTAAAATAAATATATATCCTCAATTATTATTGTTGTGTAAAAATGGAGAGATGTTTTTCCTCCTAACAATAAGAGGAACACAAACCTTTCTCATATTCTCATTTAAAGGTTTGTAATTTTATTTAGAGCAAATATGGTGCTGCATGTGCGAGTCTTGCGCTTGAAAACCTTCTGCTTCAAATGATGATATATTTGAAACCATTATTGTTGTGTAAAAATGGAGAGATTTTTTTCCTCCTAACAATAAGAGGAACAAAAACCTCTCTCATATTCTCATTTGAAGTTCTGAAATTTTAGTTATAGGAAGTCCTATGCTAGTTTTGTGAGTCATGCGCTAGTTCTGTGAGTCTTGCGCTTTATGACCTCCAAGTCTTGTACTCTTCAATGTGTGAGTCCTATAGTCTATAATTCCTATGCTCTATACATTGTGAGTCCTTCACTCTTTGTGAGTCCTGTGCTCCTAGCTTTGTGAGTCTTGCGCTCTTAGCTAAGTGAGTCCCATGCTCTTAGCTAAGTGAGTCATGCACTTTATAATGTGTGTCTTGCACTTGGCTATATGAGTCTTGCACTTGTTACAATATATTCTAGAGATCAAATGACCTGCTCACACACAATATTGAACTCTAACTTACAAGAAATATTAGGAAATGGAAACATTCAGATTGTAATGGACTTTTCAAAGATAGATCAAATATATTCTACATTTTATCTTAAATAAGATATCTAGTTCTTAAGACTACATCTAAATCCACTTTCTAAGAGAAGGAATAATGTTATTTTGTGCAATAGATGAGACTTATTTTGGTCTCATCACAATGTTATAATTTCTTAGATAAAGTAATAGTCACAAATAGGTGACATTATTTATATGAAATTACCGAAATCTTACTTGAAGTGAGTGTGCGCTGAGATAAAAATTTCTTAGACCTGTAAGGGTTCATTGACATCAATTCATTGATTCTTAGTACTTATAGAGATTATTATAACTTTATTTTCCACATACTTGTTTGTGGTTTCAGGGATTTGACCCCTTGAATTATACTTTATAGTTAATATTTAACATAGATAACCATTATTTTGGTATAATCAATGTCATTGCATCTAACAAGGCTACTCAAAGGTGAGCTCTTTAACATTTGGTAGAAGATAGAATTTTTAAATGCACATTGGTTATCATGTTGTGACATAAATATGGTTAAGGTGATAATTATAAAATATAAAAGTGAGAACCAAGTTAACACAACTATAAAATAACAATGACAACACAACATTTTGTACTAGATCAATTATAGTATAGTGTTTGACGAGGTTTCCGCTCATGTTTAAGTTAATGAAATGATATACAAGAAAACAAGAAACTCAAAAATATGGGAGGGTTTGAGCCTACCTCATGAAGTATGATGATGATGAAGATGAAGTATGGGCGCAAATATCCTCTCCTGGTGAGCTCTCTAACTTCGCACAACAAAGGGACAACTAGACAAGAAAAATATTATTAGATTAAATGGCGGGCTTCTTGACAAAATCAGTCATGAGAAGTGATGAAATTTCTAGGGAGGATGTCAACCCACATGATTAAAATATTGATTGAAAATGAAAGATAGATAACATGTAAAAGATTACTAGAATGGAACATAGATCAAAGATATAATAGATATGCTAACGATAAAATAAAATAAAAAGGATACAAACCTCGACATGTTTGATGATGACCCGAGATAGATAGAGGCAGTTGACGATGATTGTAGTAGAGCAGATCAAAATATGTGAAAACAGATAATTTGGGACTCGATTCGAAATGTTGAGGATATCTCTTATCCGATGCAAAGGCACATGAAACATAAAGGATGTAAGCAAAAATGATCTCGATGAAAAAATTATGGATGTGGATTAGTTCGATGGTGACTAGGGGTAGATCGGGATATTCGACATCGACTAGGGTCAAAAGTGAGATTTGAGCTATCAGATAGGTGGATCACAAAGATAGAGAAGTCTAGATGTTGTAGACGGGAAAGTAGATGATAGATAGGGAAGAATTCGAGAAAAAGGATGGATGCATATCGGGTTGATGACGAATAGGGAAGAATCGATGGTGACCGGGGCTGGATTAGGGTTTAATGAAGGTTGATGAGTGGCAAAAGGATCATATGAAAGAGACGGAAGGTGATGAGATTGCAGATCTCCAAGGCGACTTAACAAAACTACAAGGCTAATGAGAAGATGTTGGAACAAGATAGGGATCTAAGTAACTCCAAGCTTCAAATCTCAAAAATGGCAAGAAAGGGCTCCAAGATGACTCCAAGTTGATGATAATAGCTCACAAGAAGAGAAGGAAACAAGAAAATGTTGTAAGAACTCGAATACACAAAATTCCATCCTCTTGAGGAGGGGCAATGGTATACTTACATGGTCAACAACAACCCACATAGATTGTGTATAATGGGAATAACTATCGATTTGGGTGGTGGAGATGATGCACAACTTGAGACAAGGGGCCCTAAAGAGGTTAGATTAGGGTTTCGAGTTGTTTAGGTAGATTAGGGTTGCATAGGGATGATAAAAGGTGGTTAGAGGGTGGAAAGGCATTGAATGAGGGTAGATGGGAGTCTAGGGAGGATAAATGGGGTGTTTAGGGATGTGATTAGGATAATAGATGTGTTTAGGGATAATTAAATGTGATTAAGGGTGAATAATGAGGGTAAAATAATGATGGGATGGGATATGATTAAGATAGGAAATTATAGAAAATATGAGGGAAATGAGATTCGAATAGGATATGGGTGTGAACATGCAAGATGACAATGAAGGGGAGTGAATGCAAGATGGGGGATGAGCGAACCAAAATTTGGTGTCTACATTTGCCCCTTTTGTTAAGTGGTTTGTATTAAGCAAGCCATGAGACAAAAACTAGAAGTGATAAAAGATGGTGGTTGAGGTGTTCCCCCTCAAACTAGGGATCGATGACACAAAGAAGAATCGATTACTAGGTTGAAAGAGATAGATGGAGGAAAGGAGGAGAGGGTGGAAAGAATGAGAAAAGAAGAGAAAAGATGCCCCAAGTGGAGGGGCATATGACCATTGAAAGATGGAAGGATAAAAATAAAAATAAAAATAAATATGGTAGGAATCTTAGAAACACATCGGTAGGGAACATAACACGACCTCAATGAGAGGTGACATTAATTTCCTATGGACCCGTGAGTCAAAAAAATCACTACAAGATGGGATAAAGATGGCAAGAACTCTATAAACACATCAAGAGGTAACATAACATGGCCTCGATGGAGGTGACGTTAATATCCCATGGACCAATGAGTCGAGAAAAGATCACCGTAATATGGAAATAATCCTAGAAACACATTAGTAGGAAACATGGCATGACCTCAACAGAGGTGACATTAATGTCCTATAGACCTGTGAGTTGGAAAATATTGCTATAATATAGAAGTAATCTTGGAAACACATTTGTAGGGAACATATCACAACATCAATGGAGGTGACATTATGTATCCTAAGAACTTGTGAACCAATAAAGATCACTCCAAGATGGGATAAAGATGGTAGAACCCTAGAAACACATTAGTAGGGAACATAACACAACCTCAACAGAGGTGACATTAATGTCCTATGGACCCATGAGTCGAAAAATATCACTGCAAGATGGAGGGAATCTAATGAGAATCCGATCGGATGGATGGGATAAATATGGTAGGAAACCCTAGAAACACATCGGTAGGGAACATAAAATGACCTCAATGGAGGTGATGTTAACTTCCTACAAACTTGTGAGTCGAAAATATTATTACAATAAGGATGGAATCTAATGAGGATAAACTCGGATGGATGATGGAAGCCGTGGGACCAATGGGTCAAAGGAAGACATCAAAAGTATGCACAAAAAAATGCAAGGATGGTCAAGAAAATGGTCTGACAAATAAAGAAGGCAATGAGTATGCGTTGTCCTTCAAGTATGAGGAAGTGGGAAAATATGTGTCTTAGTGGGACGAAAGGGAAAAGATGGCCACAATAGTGGGCTTAAGATGAGATATGGTGCTTTAAGAGGAAACACGAGAGACTACCATATAGTGGTCTTATATATAGGATTAAGGATGCAAGACAAAGTGATAGGTCAAAAATAACAAGATGAGCCATGTAAGGCAAGGAAAGGTGTGTTATGGGTGACACACAAGTCTAAAAAATATAATTTGGATAAGATCATATGATAGATGAGATAATGATAGATGAGATGAGATAATAAATTGGATGATTTGGATAAGTAGAGTGGATGTGATGAGAGAATTTGTTTGGATGAGATGAGATAATAGATTGGATGATTTGGAAAAGTGGATTGGATGAGATGAGATGATAAATTAGATGATATGAGATAATAAATTAGATGAGATGATAAATAGATGGATGAGATGAGATAATTACATTAGATGATATGAGATAATAGATTAGATGAGATGGATGATTTGGATAAGTAGATTGGATGAGATGAGATAAGTTGGATAAGTAGATCGGATGAGATGAGACAATAGATTGGATGAGATGGGATAATAGATTAGATGATATGAGATAATATATTAGATAAGATGAGATAATAAATTAGATGATGTGGATAAATAGATTGGATGAGATGAGCTTTTAGATTGGATGAGATTGAATGATTTAGATAAGTAAATTGGATGAGATGAGATAATAGATTAGATGATGTGGATAAGTGATGGATATAGATGTTGATTGTGTTAGTGATACGATGTATGGATGTGTTTATTTAGAGGTGATGTGTTGATTAAATTAGATGTGAAATTGATGTGATGATGTAGATGTTAAACTAAATAGGAAAATGATGTGATGGATTTAGATTAGATATGATGTAATGGATGTTAGATTAGATGAGATGGACTTAGACATTAGACATGATGTAATGGATGTTAGATTAGATATGATGTGATGGATTTAGATTAGATTTGTTAATTGGATTGGATAAGAGATGAGATGATGTAATTGGATTGGATTAGAAGATAGGAATGAAACACGATCTTGTGACAATGACCTAAGTATAGAAGTACACTTTCATCTTAGCAAGGAGTTCATATAGGAAAGATGCTTGGGACTGGATTAGATGTAAAATGTGAAAAGGAACATGAACAAAGTGATGCAATTATAGCCATATGGCAGGTGTTAACATATAACCAATGATATTTAGTTACATTTAAGATCGTGAGGGGAGGATGGAAGGTGTGCTTATACACCCACTATAGACATGACAAGGGGTTGAGATGTAGGTTGTATGGAGGAAATAGTTTCTTTGTAGGTGGTTGTCCTAATTTTATGCCCCATATTTGAGTAATATTACGTGAAATGATCATTGTGGCAAGTTTGATTTTAATGGGAAAGTTGATTGATGCATGAAGATTTCGTAGGATGCTTACTTTTGGATTTTGCTTTTGTTTTTGATATTTTGAAGGTTGATCAATGCAAAAAGCCTTTACTATTATAATACAATAATGTAGCCATCCTTTGAGGGAGTGGTCTACCATTAGGATTTTTGACTTTTATTTTAGATGGTAGGATAAGATATGTGATAGTTGTCCTTTGAGGGATTAGTCTATACTTTTGATATTATTTGCTTTATATGAACAAATGTCCTTTGAGGAGCAAGCTTTATTTTTGGATAACATAGCTTTATGAGCATCCTGTGATTTTTTTATGAATTTTAATATAGAGTTGAAGATAGCTTAGTAGACCACTTAGGAGGGGAAATAATGTGTATAAGCTACACATGTGAACCTTTATCATGGTTCCAGTAGGTAAGAATGAAGTGTTTGTATTGATTACGAGGTTCCTACCTAAAAGGAGGAACTTTTCCATAAGGAATATGTTATGAGCAGAGTCAGGTGCTTGTTTTCAATATCGTAGATAGGATAGTAACGAAGACCACATGCATGGAACATCTCTCAAAGTGTGGGACCTTGCGAGTTGAGAGAGCTCTCCGGATTAAGGTTCGGTTCCTATTCCTCTGTTTTTAAGTACATACAAATATATTAGAGGATCTATTCTAAATCTACTCTATTTTACCAAGGAGACAGGGTCGAGGAGATGCAAGAAAATAAACTAAGCTAATGAGGTGATGCACCAAAGGAATGTTAGACCCTCGTTTTGTAGTTTAACACAGACCATGAAAGGCAATACAAACACTATGCATGATGACCAAATTGCAATAAGAGATCAGGGAGACAATAACGAATACATGAGAGGGTCAAGAAACATCCACAGACATATATATTATTGCTCAAGAGTCGATACAATATATTGCAGTGGCCAAGAAGCAAAACTTGCATTACAACCCGAAGGAGAGGTTAGAAAAGCTCCACAAATCCTTCTGTGACCAAAAGAAGAAGGGAGGGTGCAAAACAAAAATGTCCAACCTTTTACAATGAGTCCCGACCCTTCCTTTATAGATTTGGCACATAGAGGGGAGAAAGAGAGAGAAGTGGGAAAACTAGTTCGGAGTTCAACTACTATCATCAATGCCTCTTGCAAATCCGCCCAAAAATGTCGTGTGTCTCGCAATCAATTACTCGTTTGGCGCCTCAAAGGAGGAGGAATGGATAGATCAAATCTGATCTAGTTGTTGGGGCAAATAGATCTTGTATTAATGGCACATGAAGATGTTTCTCCATTTTTCACCCACTTAGCTTCTCCAAAATTAAAGTTTTAGATCTCCATGGCATAGATGAGGCCGAGATCTTTCCAACGGTGCCAGATTTGTTAGATTTTGAGCACTGAGTCAAAAGATATGCCCATTTGAAATTTGAATCGGGTCCATACAGAAATGGTGGCAACCAGTTGCCAAAATGGGCCCCCTTTTTGAAACCGAACACGTGGAGGGCTGGCACATGTCTGAGGGCTGCCTTTGTATTTTGCTTTTGAAGTTGTGTCGGGTTGACACGTGGCTTCTTTCCGTGGTTCGCTCAGTTTCTTCATGTTTTGGCTAAGTCTTTTTGTTCGGCAGGGTCATATATCTGACCAGGGGACACGTGGAGGCTTGACGCTTGTTTGGAAACCTTCCCCAATTTTACTCTTGGATTAGCATCATGCTGACACTTGGCATCCTCCACTGGCCTATCTCAATGCTTTGACTATTCAACCCCAACCTGTCCCTTTATGAAACCGGGATGCGTGGAGGCTCGCGCTCACTTAGAAACTCGCTCGGGATTTTCCTTGAAGGAGTGTTGGGTGACACGTGAAAGCCTCCATAGGATCTTGGACTTTTCAACAATGGATGGCTACTCTTACCTTTTTGAAGCCCCCGAACACGTGGCGAAACTTGGCTACTCGTTCTCCATACTTAGCTGATTTTGGGCCTTGTTCTTGTCCACTTTTTAACTTTTAATTGTTGACTCTGCCCCTCTTTCTTTGGGCTCGGGACGGGACATGGGGGCCTGGCACTTGTTCGAGTCTCCCCTTTTGGATTCAATCTTTGAGGGTGCATCGTTTGGACACTGGCAGCATCCGTCTGTCTCCTCCATACTTTAGTTTTTTTGGGGCTTTTATTATTTGAGCCCGAAGACTTCAAACTTTTGTCATTCCTTCTCTCTTGAGCCTATGGCTTCTTTGACACTATCTTCTCCTTCCCTAACCCTGCTATTCCATTTTAGAAGCCCACCTATAATCTATTTGTTGGATTTGGAGCACGAGTTCACTCGACAGAGTCATTTCTTGAATTTCTTCCGGGTCATTTGATCTTTCGCAGGCCCCGCCACTGTCCATCAGAGAGTCCCTCCGCAAACTTGTTTTACAGGATTTGAAATGTGATTTCTCTAGTTCCTTCTGTGTGGGGTCATGGCTGATCAATTTTGTGGGAACAAAATAGTGATAACAATTTGGTGACTCGCAGGGGCATCTGCTGCTAGATGAAGAGATCAGTAGCCTTGAAGCATCCATTGGGCGTGGAGTCAAGAATAATGGCCTGATACTGATCCTGCCTCTGATTCGCGAGCCCGACCATTTGCACTCTCAATTTTCATAAGAAATCTTGAAACAAGGCTTCTGAGAGTAGAAAATTGTTTTGACCCGAGGCTTCCATCTGTCCCTGAATGGACTATTTCGAAGATGATTTTTAGTTGCTTTGCATTTGTTTTATTTTGAAATAACAACTATTACAGGAAACTATGGGTCTCTCTCTATCATGAATACTGAAAGGGATAGCACGTTCACTTGGAGGCATGTTGAACTGTGTACCGACGCAACCTAGAGCAATAAAGAACCTGTGCCACAACACTTAGGGAAACAAAACTACACTATAACAAAACAATGTGCATACACACTTAGGGAAATTAAAATCCTATGCTAATATTTACAGGGTGGAAACTTCCCAATCAAGTAGCAATGTTTGAGATGGATCCCATTCACTGGGATCTGTAATTCTTCGCCATCCAATTTAGCCAGCTGGAAGGCATTGCTACTCTTGCACTCTGTGATCATGTAAGGGCCACTCCAGATGGCATCAAATTTGGAGTGTTTTCCTGGCTTTTCCCGATCTGCATCCCATTTTAGGACTAAGTCCCCTTCCTAAAAGGTCCTCATTCTTGCCTTCTTGTCAAAACTCTTTTTTATCAATGCCTGATCCTTCTCCATGACTTGCATTGCATGCTCTCTTGCCTCTCCTACCTCCATTAGCTCTGCATACCTGATTGCCATTGGTTCAAATTCAGCCAGCTCCAACTGTTTCATGAGTTCCAAAGCAGGCAATTCCAATGAGATGGGAAATATTGCCTCCTTTCCATATACAAGCTTGTATGGTGAGCTACCTATGGATCTTTTGGATGTGATCCTATCGTCCCATAGAGCTGATTTGAGCTTTGTATGCCAAGTCCTTTGATTTTCATCAAGAGTCCTTCTGATAATCCTTAATAAGTTTTTATTTGTGGACTCTGCTTGGCCATTACCTTGAGGGTAATAATTTGATGAGGTGTTGAGATACACACCATTCTTAACTACCCATTCAGTGATCCTTGTACCAAGGAATGCCAATGCATTATCTAATATAATAGTGGTAGGGACTCCAAACCTAGTGGCTATTCCTTCATAAAAATCCAAGATGTTGGATTCATTTGCTTCTTTTAGTGCCACTGCTTCAGTCCACTTGGTGAAATAGTCTGTTGCAAGTGAGTATCCACTTGTGGCCTTGGCTTGAATTTGGGTTAATCACCCCAATGAAGTCTAGTCCCCATTGCATGAATGGTTGTTCCATTGAAATGGGATGAAGGGGCAGGGATGCTAGCTTCTCCTTTCCTGTGAAGAATGCACATCTTTTACACTTCTTGATCCATGAATAGCAGTCCCTGAACACTGTAGGCCAATAATAACCAGCTTTCATGATCTTGAGAGTTGTTACTCGAGGGGAAAAGTGACCTCCTGCTTCTCCATCATGGAATTCATGCAACACTCTCTCAATCTGGCATGTCTCAATGCATCTTAATAGAATACCATTGATATCCTTCTTAAACAAGACACCACCAACAAGCACATATGGGATAGCTTGTAGTCTGAAGTATCTTCTCTTTGCCTTGTTCCATTCTAGAGGGCACAAACCTGTTTGAAGGTAATGCACCAAGGCTTGGGTCCAACATGGAGCAGGTGCATCATTAGCTGATTGTTCTTGATCATTTTGTAAAAATAGGACAACCTCTTTTCACCCACTGACTCAGCCTGATGCTTGGAGGTGAGTTGTTCACACAGTCCCTTGCCTCTAACTAGTTTGGTCACCTTGATCTCAATGTCATATTCCATTACTCGGGTGATCCAACCTGCCCTCTTCTCATTCAAATCCTTATTTAAAAGGAAGTCCTTGACACCAACATGAGATACTAGTAGTTGAATCTTGTTATTTGAGACCAAGTGCCTGAACTTCTTTAAGCTCCTAATAACAACAAGGACTTGTTTTTCAATGAAAGAGTATTTTACCTCGTAGTCCTCCAAGCTCGATGAAGAAAGCTATGGGTTGCTCTGAACCTTCATTGTTGGGCTGGACCAAGATGGTTGAGATGGTGTCTGACCCTCCAAAAGCATATAACATGAAGTATTTTGAGAAGTCTGGGTTAACAAGAGTTGGAGCCTGTGATATTGTGAGCTTGATGGCCTCAAAACTCTTTTCCCTCTGTTGTCCATTTAAATGCAAGACTCTTCTTTAACATCATTGTTAAAGGCTTCACAAGAGTAGAAAAGTCAGGTATAAACTGAACAAAGTTTTATCCTCCCAAGAAGCTTTGGAGAGACTTTTTATGTTGTGGCAATGGAAGTGTCCAGATAGCTTCAACTCTTTCAGGATCAATTGCTAACCCTTTTCTAGAGACAATGTGGCCCAACAATTTCCCTTCATGAGCCAGGAACACACACTTTTTGGGTTTAATGACACCCCAAACCTTCTACATCTCTGAAATACCTATCTAAGGTGAAAGAGATGGTCTGCAACATTTTTTGAAAAGACAATGATATCATCTAGGTACACCAGGACTATGTTGTTGATCAAGCCTTTGAATGCCATATCCATAGCTCGTTGAAATGTTGCTCCAACATTTGATAGTCCAAATGGCATTTTCCTATAAGCATATGTTCCCCATTTGGTGGTGAAGGCCATCTTGAATTGATCTTCTTCTTTCACCATTATTTGGTTATAACCTGAATACCCATCTAACAATGAGAACCTCTCAGAACCAACTACAACTTGTAGGATCTGTTCCATTGATGGAAGTGGGTAGTGATCCTTAAGTGATGCTCTGTTTAGATCACGAAAGTCCACACACAACTTGATTTCTCCATTTTTCTTTCTCATAGGTACCAAGTTAGCAACCCAACTCGAATGCTTGATAGGAAAAATGATATTGGCCTCAATTAGCTTGTTCAATTCTTTTCTCATGAGAGGCTCAATGTGGGATTTATTGGCCTTTGCTTCTGTTCGAAAGGCTTAGCTCCTGGATCCAACTCGATGGTGTGTTGTGCCATAGCTTTGGGTTGAAACCTCTTAAATATTTATAAGTCAGGAAAAGACATCTGGGAATTCTTGACAAAGTTGAATAAATTCAGATTTTTTTTCTTTGAGTGCTCACTTTGCCAATCTGCAATGTTTTGCCTTCTTCTATAAAAATAGGTTATGAATCTTCACCCTTTACCTGAATATTTGCCTTTTCTTTTCGGAATTGGTCATTTGGGTTGAAGATTGATTCCAAAGTGACAAGACCCTTTGGTAGTTTGTTGGTCCTCACTGTCACCACTTGATCTCCATACTGCTGCTCCAATATGTCTTGATTCTGGAGGAGAACTCAACTTCCTCTTGTAGAAAGTTGACAATTTGTTGATCATTTTCAAAGACTTTGCTAACTTGTGTTGTTGTTCTGGGATAGCTGGTCTTACAACCAACTTGATATGGGGCTGATGCTTATCATTCTTGATACTCTCCACAACATCAAATGTTGCCCCAACTACTGTCAATTTGTCTTTGCTTCATTTTCTTCCTGGGGATGGAGTTGATGTTGAATGCCTCAAAATCCTCAATGAGGTCCCATACCTAGTTCTTGTAACTCTTTAACAGGTCATTCTTGGCAGCATTTTGTCCTCGGACCTGATTAACAACTAGTTCACTATCACCAAACACTGCAAGTTCTTGATTCCTCATTTCCTTGCCCAATGCAGTCCATGGACCAAAGCCTCATACTTTGTTGTATTGTTTGAACAGAAAATTGGAAATGGAAAGTTGAGTAGTATTTCATACCTTGGGGGGAAACAAGCATAGCTCCTCCTCCAGCTCCTTGTCTACTTCTCGAGCCATCAAAGAATAACTGCCATACCTCATTGTCATCTTTGTGGTCTGGCTTAATGATGTCGGGAAGAGGCTGATTTTCTTCATGCAAATAGTAGACTCCTAACTCAAACTCCTCCATCTCTTTATAGGGGTCAAAAGCATGCCTCTTGTTTTCACCCACTCATCGAGAGTCAAGTCTGGGATACACCCCACCTTGGTATCTGTCTCACAAGTGTTTGGGAGGTCCTCCAAATCAAAGGCTGAACAATTTGCATTGATTGGGCTAGGTACATAAGACTCAATATGGTAATATGCAATGGGCTCAGATCTGATTGTGGCCTTAGCTCCATACCTTGTTCTAAAAATCATATGTGACCAATCAACAGACAAATAGCCTCCAATCTTAGTAGTGAAGTCTCTCGACAAACACAATGCAAAATGGTGGCAAGTCTATGACTGATATGTTTTAAATACAATCACATTGGGGTAGGCATGCAGTGTGAGGCTCAAATCTTTAATGACTCCAATAGTTGTCACTATTGTCCCATCCAATTGCACTACCCCCTGGAGATGACTTCGTATTGAGACCCAGTTGATCAACTATTTGCTTTGGCATTACAGAGCTACTTGCCCCCGAATCAATCATGCAATTGTGTACCAATTTGTCCCCAATGATCAATGAAACATAAAATGGAGGTGGCTTCAGATTCTTACCTTGTTGTCCTCCATGGTTTCCTTCTTGGGCTGAGCCGCATTGGCAAGCACTTTCTCTTGCTTGGTTAGGGGTTGGTTTGAGCTTGACCAATTGGCCATAGTAGTCTGCAATAGATCTCTCTGTCCTGGAATGGCCAGTGACTCCCACATTGAAATGTTCACATTTGTCTTCTTCATTTGTTCAATGATATTAAATGAGCTATCCTTCTGCTGCCCCTTTCCTGGTACAATTTTCTCTTGCACATGGGTTGTCACAACCGGTGCCTAGGGTGGATTTGGAAGGTGGCTTGGATTGACTCTGCATATTGGGAGTTACACTTTGGGTGCCAATACCTTGTGGAGTAATGGAGGGTTGAGGATTCCCTGAGTTTGGTGATTGTCCTTCTCCAATATTTCTCTTTTTGGACCGTGTATTGGCAGCCACACTTTGAGAAGGGAACTGATTCATTCCACAGAAGTCTTCAACTTGCCAATTAACAAGCATAGTTTCACTTGGAGATGCTTCTTGTTGAACTCCTTGCTACTGATTTTCTTCTTGACTAGACTCTTGTGACACACCACTAGTCTGTACCATCAAGGCCTGGGTTAGTGCACCATTAAAGCACATTGATTGGTTATGTGCTGATTGCATGGAAAACACCAATCATATTCTTGGGCCATATTATTTTGTGTTGGGACCAAGGCCCTTGATGTTGAAGTTGTGTTTGGATCATATGACCGAAAGGTCTAACAACTTGAGGTTGTCCTTGGTTTTGGTTTTGATTTGCAGCCTGAGTTGGTGGCCTATTTTGCTGATATGGGGGTCTAGCATGATACTGAGTCTGAGGCTGATATGGCCTAAAACTCTGAGCTTGTTGCCTCTTGATAGTTACTAACTCATTCCCTAGGTTCTACATTTGTTTCATAACTTCTTGAAGCTCTTTTGAGGTACTAGAGGATGAGGTGGAGGCTTCAATTGAACTTTGATTCCTAGGAGTAGGCATAGGAGCTAATGTGGGTGTCTGACTAGTGCTTGGGTTTCCTAATTTTGGATATAGAGGCATGGGTGGCCTAGAGCAAGTTTTTTCAGCCTGAATTAAACAATTTTCAGCTCTTATGGAAATGTTATAGGCTGCAGGTAAGGTTGTGCCTCCCATTGATTGAATCATTAAAGCAATATCATAATTTAGAGCTCTAAGAAAGTATAAGAAGGCACCTTCATCTATGGGCTTTACAACCACTAGAATCCTGTCCCATGTCCTTTGAAATATGAGGTTGAAATCTGTCAACTGCTCGTTAGGAGCTCTCTTGATTGTTGTCAGTTGCTCCAACAAGGATAGATTATCCCCTTTTCTCCAAACTGGTCATGAAGAGCTCTGCACAGATGGTCCCAATTATGAATAGAGCCTGTTGTTAGACTCCTGAACCATTGTGAAGCTTTACCCTGAGTGAAGAGGCTAGCAACTTGACTGCAATGTCCATCTCAGTGATCTCATGGATTACACAAGACATTTGCAATGTCTTGAACGTGGTCACCAGGAGAAGTCTAGTTCTCTCTAGTGAAATATGGGATGCTCTTTAAAGCTGCCACTGGGACTGGATTTTGTGCATTAAGGGCGAGTGGGTTGCTGCCAGTGAAATTGACATAAGGATTTGGTTGTGCCATCCTGATTGGCCTGAGAACCCTTGATTGAAAGAATGACCTACTAGGAGGAGGTGTTGACAAGGCTCTATTTGGTGGAGATGGAGACCTCTGGGCTCTTCTCCCCCTTCTCCTTCTGTCTAGAGACAAATGCAGATAGACAAACCATCCCTCTTCTCTGGTTCTTGACCTTGTTTGTATTCTTCTCATGAACTTGGCAAGCTTGGGCTACTAAAACCAGTGGATTTATCCCTTTTGGAGTCACCAGATGTGTAGTTTCAAAGCTTCTTAAAAGCTAGAACTTGCAACAAGTGCACATCAATCTTGCTGCAATAAAAATGAAGACTTCTTGTCCCACCGAGGTGTGCCAAAACTGTTAGTGCAGAATCACAACACCCCTGAATGCCGCAACTGGATGGGTTGAGACTCTTAGTGTGATTGCACAACATGGAGCATCTCTCAAAGTGTGGGACCTTGTGAGTTGAGAGAGCTCTCGGATTAAGGTCGGTTCCTATTCCTCTGTTCAGGTGCATACAAATATATTGCAGAGGATCTATTCTAAATCTACTCTATTTTACCAAGGAGACATGGTCGAGGAGATGCAAGAAAATAAACTAAGCTAATGAGGTGATGCACCAAAGGAATGTTAGACCTCATTTTGCAATTTAACACAGACCACAAAATGTAATACAAACACTATGCATAGATGACCAAATTGCAATAAGAGATCGGAGAGACAATAATGAATACATGAGAGGGTCGAGAAACATCCACAAACATATATATTATTTCTCAAGAGTCGATATAGTATATTGCAGTGGCCAAGAAGAAAAACTTGCATTACAACCCAAAGGAGAGGTTAGAAAAGCTCCACAAATCCTTCTGTGAACAAAAGAAGAAGGGAGGGCGCAAAAAAATAGAAATGTCCAACCTTTTACAATGAGTCCTAACCCTTCCTTTATAGATTCAACACAGAGGGGAGAAAGAGAGAGAAGTGGGAAAACTAGTTCAGAGTTCAACTACTATCATCAATGCCTCCTGCAAATACCCCAAATCTATCGTGTCTGCAACAATTACTCATTCGACGCCTCGAAGGAGGAGGAACGAATGGATCAGATCAAATCGATCTAGTTGTTGGGGCAAATAGATCCTGTATTAATGGCATGAAGACATTTCTCCATTTTTCACCCACTTAGCTTCTCCAAAATTAAAGTTTTAGATCTCCATGGTGTAGATGAGGCCGAGATCTTTCCAACGGTGTCAGATTTTTTAGATTTCGAGCACTGAGTCAAAAGATATGCCCATCTAAAATTTGAATTGGGTCCATATAGAAATGGTGGCAAACAGTTGCTAAAATGGGCCCCCCTTTTGAAACCGGACACGTGGAGGGTGGCGCATGTCTGAGGGCTACCTTTGTATTTTCTTTTGAAGTTACACTGGGTTGACACGTGGCTTCTTCCGTGGTTCACTCAGTTTCTTCATGTTTTGGCTAAGTCTTTTTGTTCGACGGGGGTCCTATATCTGACCGGGGACACGGAAGGCCTGGCGCTTGTTTGGAAACCTTCCCCAAATTTACTCTTGGATTAGCGTCATGCTGACACTTGGCATCCTCGTTGACTTGTCTTAATGCTTTGACTATTCAATCCCGACCTTGTCCCTTTATGAAACTGGGATGCGTGGAGGCTCACGCTCACTTAGAAACTCACTCAGGATTTTCCTTTGAAGGAGTGTCGGGTTGACACGTGGAAGCCTCCACAGGCTCTTGGAATTTTCAATGGCCGCTCTTACCTTTTCGGGCCCTGAACACGTGGCGAGATGGTGCTCATTCTCCATACTTAGCTGATTTTTGGGCCCGATCTGTCCACCTTTTTAACTTTTAGCTATTGACTCTGCCCCTCTTTAGGCCTGGGACATGTGGGGATTTGGCACTTATTCGAGTCTCCCCTTTTGGATTCAATCTTTGGAGGTGCGCCATTTGGACACTTGGCAACATCCGCTATCTCCTCCATACTTAGTTAGTGTTTTTGGGCTCGTTTCGTACTATTTGAGCCAAAGAATTAAAAAAAAATCATTCCTTCTCCCTTGAGCCTATGGCTTCTTTGACAGTATTCTCCTTCCCCAACCTTGCTATTCCATTTTTAGCCCGCCATGTAACTATTTGCTAGATTTGGAGCACATGTTTCGCTCGACAGAGTAGTAGTTTCTTGAATTTTTCTTACATGGGATCATTTGATCTTTCACAGCCCCACTGTCCATTATAGAGTCCCTCGCAACTTTTTGCAGGATTTGAAGGTGATTTCTATGGTTCCTTCTATGTGGGGTCGTGGTCGATAAATTTTGTCGGGAACAAAATAGTGATAACAAGGCCTCGAGATCCGTACTTATGAGTGATAATGTACATTCCAATATAATTTAGAGATAACTTCTCACTTTGGATCCTTTCTAGAGTAGTGACGTTCTCATTTTCTTTTGAGAAAAGGTCATCGATGTTAAAGTCATGTTATTTGATGTGTTTGTTATAGGTAGGTTTGATTCATTCTTAATAGATGTGATGATATTTGAGGGTGATTAGGAGGAAGGGACCTAATTTCACCTTCAACTGATAGGTGATAGGTTCGTAGAGTGATTGTAGAGATTAAAAGAAGTTAGGAGGAAGGGACAAGGTGTCATTTATGTCCACGGGGTTGTTGATGAAGAAGGAGGTGATGGATTAATGTTCATGGGATATGTAGAAGAAGCACATGGAGGAGAGTTAGTAGAATGTTCCTTGAATCCCAATCCATATTTCTCATGGGGTTTGCGAGATTGGTCAAGGATACAATCATGCATCCCTTACTCATAACATCTAATATCGAATCCCTTCCATGCACAATAATGGAGATAGGTGTAGGCGAAGGATTTTTGTAGAGGAAGTTAAAGCCATTGGTGTATGGCTTAGTGTGGGGTTGATTGTTGATGTGGGAAGAAGGGTGATCAATGCCACCATAGATAAGATTGGTTTTTAGATGAGGTGGACTAAAGGAAATGATATCCTTGATGTTAGGTTGATACATAGGATCTTTGTCGAGTCTACCGATTCGATTGGGTGTGGGAAGAGCATTGAGGGTGAGGAGTTGATACTCCCCATTAAAAGATGTTGTAACACGATGTCAAGAGATTCATCGTTGGTAAACTTGGATGCAGGCATGGATGAACTAGTAGATGCTTTGGATGATGAGTCTTCCTTAGGGATGAGCACGTCATTTGGCCGATAGGTCATGTGGAATGCTTTGAAGGGAGGAAGGTCAGTGGGGAGTATATGGATTTTCCCTCATGTTTGTACTTAAGACAACAATGGAGAGTAGATGGAAGCATCGCATAGTGTGAATCCATGGATGTTTGAAGCAGACATTGTATTGAAGCTCCCCGCTTAACAATGTATAAGAGTTCGTGGAGGATTTTTCCACCAACGCGGATAGGGAAGATGATTGTTCCCAATATGGGGCAACAACATCATTAAAAGCATGAAGAATCGCGAGTGATTGGGTGACAATGGTGTTAGGAAGTTTGAGTTGGTTGAAGGTATGGATGATATGATGTTGATGCTAGCACCATTATCAATCATAGATCATCGAATGAAGGTATCATTGATACAAACAGTGATGAAGAGAGGAAGGTCATGGTCTTTAGGTAGGATGTTTGGGATTTCAAAATTGTTGAAGGAGATGGCAAAGTGAAACCGTAAGAGCTTCAAAAAGGGCTGCAAAAGGTCGAGGCTAGTCGGTGGTGATTAACATACGCTATAGATTTTCAATGAGATCCTGTCGATGGTTAGGGAGCTTTGGATAAGCTCGTAGAGAGACATTTTAACGGGATCCGATGCAGTTGATTTATGATAATTTTTTTGATAACATGCTTTTGGGTATGTGAAGTGGCTAAGATGGATACCTTGGCCTTGGGTAAAGAGGAAGATTGATTGGGTTGCTTAGAAGGAGCAACAATGATGACTCTTTATTTTGGTTGGGTGGATGGCTATGATTCATGAGGATGAGAGGGATTTGCGATACACACAACATCTATGTAAAGAGGGGGACCCTGCTTAGAAGAGGTATGATTTGGTGGTGGGATTACATCAAAGGATTTTGGTAGAGGACTAGATGTGAAGGAAATGAAATTTGTAGATTTGATTTAAGGGTTACATTTGGATGTGGATGAGCTAGTGGATTGAATGGGATGGTATTCTTCGATGAGAAGATCACCTTCTTCAATGAGATTCTTGATGAGGGATTAAAGAGTAACAATGCTATGTGTCATGTCAAGGACACGATGATAAACACAAATGGTGTTATAGCCAAATCATCGGGCTTTAGCCCACATGATTCAAGGACTTGATGGGGAAGGGTGATTGTGGATGCTTGGATGAGGCGATGAATGATCTCATAATAAGACCCAATGGTGGTTTTTGAAGGGGGTTTCATGAGTTGTGGATGGATTTTATTTAGGAGGGATGGATGAATGTAAAAGATGTGCCTTACTATCATGAGGATTTGTAGGGGCCTTGGATTCTGATTTGGATTTGGGAGGAGGAGTAGATGATTTTGATTCAGATTTAGGGGGAGAGTAGATGCTTTTGATCTAAATTTGTTGGTGATGGGGGACTTGGATGAAGGGAAAGGTCCTAAAATAGATGGTCAAGGTCCTGAGATATATTATTGGATGTTGGATAGTTGTTTGGATTGGGGGATTTGGAGGGGAAGCTCCAATTTCTTGTGTGGATGAGTAAGAGATTTTTGGATGGGAGCACCGGTGGTTCTTAGATTTTTTCTGCAAAGATTTACCCTTGGTGGGGATGATAATGATTTCAATAGTAGGGTTGTCCTTGGAGGTGGGTTTAGATGATTTAGATGTAGGTGGTGTTGTAGATGTAAGGATTGAGGATGAAGATGGTTTTGGATAACATGATTGGTAAGATGAGAAGAAGTTGTAGATTGCATAGGATTTGGAGGTGTTGATATAGAAGTCATTGTACTTGTAAGGGATGGTGATGGGGTTGGGACATCACTTGTACAATATAATCAATGGGGATGTTTGTTTGGTAGGGACAAGAGATGAGGTAGATATGGTCATGGATTTAGATGTAGATATGAGTATAAATATAGTTGTAAATGTAGGCATGGATGCAGATATGGATGTTGAGATAGACGTGGATGTGATAGATGTGGGTAGAGTAGATATGGGTATAGAAATAGAAGTAAATGTAGGCATGGATATAGAGATATATGTTGAGATAGATGATGGATGTGATAGATATGGATGTGATATATGTGGATATAATAGTTGTAGATATGGGCATGGACACATATATGATTGTAGATGTAGTGTATGGATAAATGTGGGTGTGATGATAGATGTGGGTGGCGGTCTCGAATCTTGAATTAAAGTATTGATCATATGGGCATAAGAACTTGAGATGTGGGAGTATTTATCTTGGTTATTTTGTGGATGATTAGGGAAGGGTGCTAGAAGACATCCAATGGTTAGTTAGGAGGAGCATTCAAATTTTCTAATTGAAGGTCCCCTCGATCGATAAGTTGTTGTACTAGTTCCTTAAAGGTATGACACTTTTTTATATCATGGGCATGGAATTGATGATGTTTACAATAAGAGTCCTCGCGATACCATGCGGGTTTTGGATGTGAGTCATCAACGGGATGGATGGGAGGAAGTTAGATGAGGCTCACAACCATGAGTTTGTCGAAGATGGAACTATAAGATTCTCCAAGAGGAGTATAGTTGGGGGTTGGTCGAGGAGCTCTTTGCAAAGGCTCAACATGGGATGTGGATGCAGAAGAAGCTTTGATGACAATGGCATTGGCTACATTTTTGGATTTGTCGTTATGGGTGAATGATTTAGTGAATTCAGTCTTGGGCTTGTTGGAGCAAAGCTTGACATGGCCTTGCTCAAGGGTGTATAGTTCTAATTTGCATGGGCCATGGTAAAAGCTTCCTCAAATATTTAGAAATATTAAATTTGGAGGGTGGATGAGATATGTTTAGCACATGATCTAGAGAAGATCTCGACGAGTTTGGTTTGAGGGAGAAAAGGACAGGTTGGTTGATGATGCCACACCACTTAGCAATGAAATCAATGATTGATTCGTCATCAAATTTTTTGATGGCATAGAGGTCAGTGATGGTGATTTTGTGCAATATTGATAGAGAAGTTCTCTAAGAAAAGTTACACAAGTTGAGTAAAGGAGAAGAAGGAATGTTGAGGAATGCCATTATACCAATATAAAGTGGGTCCAACCAATGACATGGGAAAAGTGCGAAGCATAAGGTCTTGATCATGGGCAATGAGATAACATGAGTTCCTAAAGGCATGAAGGTGTTGTTGGGGATCCTCCTTACTATTGAACTTAGAAAATTTAAGAGCTCCTAGTGTGGAGGATATGGCTTGATGGGTATAAATGGATTGATAGGTTCATTGTAGATTTGTTCATAGGTGAATGTGCTCTTAGGACCCAAAGTAAAACTTTTAGGTTGGCCATTCTACTTAGCAAGGCTTGCATGGGGTCATTGGATGTGTGAGGATGAGGGGTTGATTGATGTGGTTGCAGATTATAAGATGTAGATGGGTTGGGTTATGGGTAAGATTGATATTGTTGAGGATAAGTAGGAGTTTTGGAGGTGGTTGCTAAGGAGGAAGATAATTGAAAGCTTGTGATTGGATAGGTTGTGAGATAGGATGTTGTGGAGGGATATAATTGGATGGGTAAGATTAAGACATTTTTTTAAAGATAGGAGGATTACATTGGGGTGAGGTGGATGAGGTGGTTGGGATGTTTGGATGGGTTGATTAGGAAACATATATTGAAAGGTGCTTCCAGATTAGAGATTTATGGTTTGAGTTGACTCGAAGGGTGGGGTTATGAGGTAACAAAATTAGCATGGACTTGAGATGTGAAGAGGAGCACCAAGCTTTGAATGTGTTTCTTGAGTGGTGGAGGAAGTAGGTTGGATTCTTGAAGAGTTTGGGTAGGGGCATTGATGACAATGGTAGATGAAGATGGAATAGGGATAGAAGATGTAGGGATGGTATTGATGCGAGGTAGATTAGGTGGAATAAGTACCACCAATTGTGTGGATTGATGAGTTTGAGGGACCATGGTAGAAGACTCGTGAGGGACATGCTCATGTTGGGCTATTGCCAACTCATTCATGGCCCTAAGGAAGAAGACAACAAGTTGGGAAGTAAGAACTTTAGTGGATTTAGGTTGTGAGTGATAAACGTAAATTTTTTGGAGAGGAGGTCCATCAATAGGGAGATTGGTGGATTTATGGATTAGATAGTCATGGAGAGTGATGGGGTTAGCATCAAGGAGTTCCTGAAACTCCAAGCATCCGTGAGGGATAGTGGGAGGTCCAAATGCTCCTAAGGAAGTGGCAGATGGGGGTGTAGCTGGTCTAGAGGGGATGGAATGGTGATAGACAAAAGGATTAGTTTTAAGATGGGGATTGGTTTGGACCATATGGGGCTCATGAGGAGGGATCATAGAAACAATGGGTTGGGAAACCAAAGATGAGGTGACCAAAGGTGTAGAGGAAACAATAGCGAGGGTGGATGTTTTTGTGAAAGATTATTTGAGATGGGGATGTTATTGGAAGAGGTTGATTGTTCCATTTTCTTGGCTTGAGAATGAGTAACAACGGGCATGAAATAAACAAACAAACAAAACTATGCAGATTATTAACATAACAAGAAAGTCAAGCAATAAAGTTTTGATTATCTTGTTTATTTAGAGAAATGTGAAAAGGGGAAGAGGCTCAAAGGGAACCTAAGAAGTGGTCGATCTATGGATGGTTTTAGGTTGTTTTAAGGATGAATTCCTTGATATACCTAAAGGTACGTGAGGTAAAAATATATGATGACTATTGGTACATGGCTAGTACATCACTTGATATTGGGGCCTACACTGCACTTCATGTGCCGCAACGATAAGGGTGTCGAGCGCTAAGCCGATATACCGATAGTTAAAAAAAGTGTTACATGATCAGAACATCATGGCAGATTCCTTATTGGGTGATGAAATCCCAATAGATCCACCTGGGAGGAAATGTTTAGATGTGTTGATTTGTTTGTGTGGTTTGGTTATGTGTGAATGAAGTGTGAATGCAAAAGATTACCACCTACTTAAACTATGTGATCAAGCAAACATGAAGAGGTTCTTTTTAGATCCAAATCCAAATGTGATATTCGATGAGAACAAGCAAACAAAGGAGGGAGAAATGATGTAAAAAAGGAGAAAATAAGGATAAAAGGAGAATACCTAGATAACGCTTTTTCCTTTTTCTAAATGAAATGCACGTGTTATTGGGCATACAAACAAAACCCCCAAGCACACAAGCAAAGAAGATCTACCTGCAGAGTTAGTAGAAAGAGATAAATAGAACATGAAATAAAAATGAAAATAAACAAGGAACTTACTAAAAAGGATAGGTATGTCCCATTGAGCATACCAAAATGTTTGATGAGTTTTCAATTCCCATTTCAAATTAATGAAATGGTATGCAAGAAAACAAGAAACTCCAAAATATGGGAGGTTTAAGGCTACCTCTTGATGTGTGATGATGATGAAGATGAAGGACGGGTGCAAAGATCCTCTCTCATGATGAGCTTGATAACCTACACAATAAAGGGACAGCTAGATAAGAAAAATATTAGTAGATTAAATGGTGGGCTTCTGACAAAGTCATTCTCGAGAAATGATGCACTTCTAGGGAGGATGTTAACCCACATGATTAAAAGATTGATTGAAAATGAAATATATATACCATGCAAAAAGATGAATAGAATGGAACATAAATTAGAGATATAATAGATATGCTAAGATAAAGATCTACTAACGATAAATTAAAATCAAAAGCATAAACTTGAAAAGGTCAACAACGACTGAGACAGAGACAGAGCCAATCGATGACAATTGTAGTAGAGTAGATAAAAATATTTGAAAAGAGAATATGGGACTGATTTTGAAATGTTGAAGATACTCTAGATCTAATGCAAAGGCACGAGGAAAAAAAAGGATGCAAACTGCAAAATGAGATATGATAAAAAATAATGGATGTAGATTAGGTTGATAGAGACCAGGGAAAATCGGGGATAGTCAATGGTGAATGGGGTCAAAAATTGAGATTTGGCCTATTAGATAGGTGGATCACATAGAAAGAGAAGTTTGGATGTTGCGAGAGGTTAAAAGGCGAGATGGGAGAGAAGGAAGAATGTAGAAAAATGATAGTGCAGATAGGGTCAAACAACTAGGGAAAAATCAACAATGACTAATTTAGATTAGGGTTTAATGAAGGTTTATGAGTGGAAAAAGGATCATAGGAAAGAGACAAGGAAGGCTTATGAGGCTGCAGATCTCAAGGCAATGAACAAACCTACAAGGTTGATAAGAAGATGTTGAAACAAGATAGGGGCCCAAGTAACTCTAAGCTTTAAGATCTCCATAAATGGCAAGCAAGGGCTCCAAGATGACTCCAAGTTGATGGTAGTAACTCACAAGGAGAGAAGGAAACAAGAAACACTTACAAGAACTCGAATACCCAAAAATTCATCCTCTTGAGGAGGGGGTAGTGTATACTTATAGGGTTGACGATGACGACCGCCGTGTCACCATCTGATCATGTTTCTTGGAAAACTATTGATTTGGGTGGTGGAGACGATGTACAATTTAAGACAAATGGCCCTAACGAGGTTAGATTAGGGTTTCAAGTTATTTTGGCATATTAGGGTTGCATAGGGATGATAAAAGGTGGTTTGAGGATGAAAATGCATTGAATGAAGGTAGATGAGAGTCTAGGGAGGATAAATGAGGTGTTTAGGGATGTTATTAGGATAATATATGTGATTAGGGATAATTTAAATGTGATTAAGGGTGAATAATGAGGGGTAAAATAATGATGGGATGAGATATGATTAAGATAGGAAATTAGAGCCCCCCCTCATGAATTTCAAAAATTGAACTTCAATGAAGCCTCTAAAGGCAATCCATGTCTATCGAGAGATGGGTGTTTAATTAGGGATGAAAATGGTAGATTATTATTGGTCGGGTCTTTTCCTTTGTAGGAAGGATCTTACAACGAAGCAGAGGCCCAAGCCCTCTTAAAGGTCTCGGGTGTCGGTCTCGTTGGGTTGTGAGGCACTGGAGATAGAGGGTGATTCCTAGGTGGTCATTAACGATGTTCGCAAGGGTAAAGCTCTATCTTTGAAGCTTGAATTCTTTATTAGCAACATTGTGCATGGCTTAGTAACATTCTAAGATATACTATCAAAATACTTTTAGAGAGGCTAATGGAGTGGCCAACTTATTAGTAAATCATGGTATCATCAAACGAGGAGGTAGCATTATCTCAGATATCGCCAACACATGGGAAGATCTCATGGAAATTATCTATAGGGAAGGGGGCAATGGATCCTTTAATTGAGGTGTGTCGAATCTCCTCTCATTCTTCTTCCTGTTATTTTTTGTTTTTGCATTGTGGTGGTTAGCTTGATTGTCCATGACGATCCCGATGTTTCTTTTTATCATTTTTTGGGGCGCCAAAAGGGAAATGGCTTTTACTGGTAGCATTTCTTCTACCTGACTTGGAATCATCTTCAGGTTGGAGTCTGATGCCACTCGGGAGGCCATTTCATACGTTTTGGATGAGGAATACTTAGGAGACTCGGTGTGAGCTCACGCCAACTCAAAGATAACATCCTGGTTTGTCTCTCATTTTTGTTGGTTGCCTAAGTGTGGAGGAGGTTAGAATTATTGCTCTGCACTTCATAAAACCCCTCCACAAGGTGAATTTTGTGGAGGCTTTGACTTAATTCGGGCGGGTAACTGTTACTGCGGTGGTTCGTGACGATTTGGCTTTAGAAGAAGCGCGGTGGGTTATCGTGATGCTTTGAAAAGGAATGTTGTGTTGATGTGTTTCACGGTAGACGTGCATGCAACTTGCTCGACAGGGATTGGTGTTTGTGTAGTTTGGAAAAACGGACCTTCCAAGGCTCTTGGCTTTGGTGGTTTCGGTGTTTTTGGCGTGGTGGCTCTTTGGACAGAGGTTGGGCTCGACTTTTTCTTTTCTATTGCACTCCACCAATGTTGGTGTCTCTATGGGAGACAATATGTCCCCACTTACGAGTAGAAGTGGTTTTTAGCACCTTAGGAGTTGTTGTTAGTTCTAGATTTCTTTTTGGGGATTTCAGTAAGGCGGTTTGTGGTTTTTTTATGTTTCAATATGGTTGCCCTCTAGTTGGCGGTTAATACTCATTTTTTAGTATATTTTGTAATTGTTTATACTTCACATATGTTTTCTCGGTGGTTTTATAGGTTTTGGTCGGTTGTTTGCCAAGAATATCTTTCATGTTTGTAATTAGTAGGATCCCAACAATCCCCAGGTTCTAAGTTCCTAGTAAAAGCGTTTAATCATCCAAAAAAGATAGGAAATTAGAGAAAATAGGAGGGAAATTGGAATTCGAATAGGATATGGGTATTAACATGCAAAATGAAGACGAAGGGGAGTGAATGTGGGATGGGGGACAAGTGAAGTAAAATTTGTTGTTTACATATAGGAAACTTAATTAAGACAAGTGAAAATCCTCCAACGTGGGATTCATTTTGTTGACTATAAAGTAAGAAACAACAAGGTATATCATTATACCCACCATATAATGTCTACAAGGTTACATCTACATCAAGTGAAAACCACACATCGATGAAAAATGGAGGTTAGGTATAGAATATCATGATTTTTTTAACATGTTATTGAACAATGCGCTAAAAGAATTGGTTTGATCCAGATCATTAAACATGTACATATTTATGAGTTGTATAAAAAAGTATTTGAACACTACATGAGAACCAAATTTCTTTGATTACTAAATTTTTAAATCGTACTTTTGTAATGTCCATATTATTTCTTATTATCGTAACTTTAGGTTATGGATGTTAATGAAATGAAAAATTAATTTATTTATTTTAGTATTTTGCTTCCCAACTAACTTTAATTTACTTTTTATTTCTTGATCTTCATGATTGTATTAAGAAAATCTCATCAAGAAATATTATTTTTGTAAGTCACCGAGACCCATTAAGACATTAACCTCCTCTTTACGCAATATACATGAATCATTTAATTTAGAAATGAAATTATGGTGAGATAAATGGAATGTTTAAATTAGTTGTATTGGGTTTATTAACTTGATTGCATACCTAAATCTCACCCTTTTAATACAATCACATCCCCTTATGAAACTTATTAAAGTCCTTAATTAACCCTCATGACACTCTTTAGATTATAATAATGCAATTGGTTTGAGATTCATGATCTAATAAGTCCTAATTTGTTATAATTGTGTTTGTAGACTTCTATTGTCACCAATTGTAATCATCAACCTTAATTATACACTTGATTGTGACGTATTTATCTTCCATATGTTATATATTTTGAACCGGGATTTTGATTAAATTAAATTAAGTTTTATATCCATTTGAATAAATTATTTTATGGGCTTAATAATGTGTGCAAACGGTGGTAAATGTGCCCCTAAATACACTAACTACTTTTCATTAGGTTTGTGGCATATATCTTTATTTATTTTAGATAATAAATGTGTTTTATATATATGTATAAGTTAACTTTCTCTTGCATAGTATTAAATACTCATAAAATATTATGTTAAGTGTAAATGGTGGATTGTAAGTGTAAATAATCTATAAAGACATAAAAGGTATTTTAAAAATCACATCTAATCAAAGCTTATAAGTTCCTTATTAGGCAACCGCTTTTGGTGTACATGGTTTACAAGATATTTTATATGGGTTTGAGAGAAGTTTAGACATGTTACTAAAATAATTTTAGATGATATAACCTAAAAAATACATCTTTATATCCCGGATGAAGATGAAAAACATCCCACAATTGGAACTTAAATATCTCTAATTGAAGTTTTGGTTACCTTTAAACAATGTAAACACATAGAGTCACAAGTAAAAGGAAAGCATGAGCATGTACAAAGCATTCTACTATAAATCAAGACCAAAAATATCAAGGTTATCAATTTCTTATTTTGGATTATCCACTAATAAAGAAAATATTCCAAAAACATCCAAATAAACTATCAATATTATTTGAGAGAATTCCATACAATCAAAAAATATTAATATATAAGAGTGAGTTTACTATTATGACATGTATTTCTTGTCCCTATATCCTTTATTTCATCCCCATAAAGTATTATGAAAAATATCATTTCATACTTATGGTCACTTATCATTCTATCTTCAAATTCAATACGTAATTCTTTAATATTTATATCAACAACCTCTTAAGGGATCTTAGGGGAATGTGACCCCATTGCCACTTAAGAATATCCTATCACCACATATTTTTACTTAGTGCAACTTGAATATGTCATGGTGTTCTAAACTCTTCAAGTTTTAACTTATTCTTGTTGTATCTTGCCTTAGGAATCAATGTATCTCATTGGTATAGAATCAAATTTGTCATACTTTTCCACACCAAACACTTGACATAATAATTTATTACAATGGGAAACATACATTATCGAGATAACATCTCGAGGAATCGGATCATGAGATGGTACAAACATGTACCCTTATAAATACTTGCACGATGTATGAAATCTATATTGTCTAATTTCCCAATCAACTTCTCATGGATATAATAAATTAGAGTTGTGGTGTCACCTAGATTTCATCCTGAAATGTAGGTGACTACCCTATCGAGGAAAAAATTTCGTACTTTTAAAATAATGGGTCATTTTGTATTTTTATTCCTGAAAGTTCTGAGATTGTGTAAGATAATCCCAAAGAGCCATATTAGCCTTTTTCGCCAAATACCTAGATGCCCAAAATTGTTTTATTCTCACATAGGATTTGTCTAGGGAAAATTTGTATTTAATTATTTTGATCAGTATGAAGGCTATTTGCGCTCTATTTTAACTCTATTATGAGCGAATATGTTATTATTCCTATGTCTTAAGGGTTTTAACTTATTTTAAGTTTTGGGCTTTATTTGTAACTTTTGGCAATTTTTCGTGTTTTTGTGGTGTCCTCGTTTCGTTTTCTCAGAAATTTCTCTAGAACAATTCCTTTCAGGAGTAAGCCCGCTTTTGGCCTGGAGCATTGGAAAACATATACACACATTATGCCGGAGGAAGTCGCCATCGGAGGTCCGGATCAGCGGGAAAAAGCGAAGTCGTGCAGTAAAGCCATGGGATAGGGCATTTTGGAAAACAAAGGATTTAATGCGATGGGAAAATATCTCATTCCAGCATGATTGGGAATTTTATACACTTGTGGCAGGTACTTTTCCCATGTTATAAAATTCACTTAAGGCAAAGCAGTGGGAAAAATAGATAGCAGGTGGGAATTTATTGCCGACTTGGTACTTTTTCCCATGTTATAAAATTCACTTAAGCTGCAGTGGGAAAAATAGAGGCTACAGGCAAAGGGAATTTATCGTGCTGGTTTTTGCAGGGTAAAAATTCCCATGGTGAAATAAAAGAAAAGTGACTTAAGTGAAATCACGGGATTTTATTGCCTGCCTTGCAGGGTAAAAAATCCCATTGTCAGAAATTCTTAAAAATAGAATTCTATTATGCAAAAAAGTGCGACCCACCTTGGGTGAATAATAATGCATTAAATAAATATTTGTTAATATTTATTCACCCAATTTTGACATTTAGGCTTGTGGAAAAGTCAACAAAAGCAAAGGGAATAAATCAATTGGAAATAGAATTCCAAAATTAAATAAATTTAATTTATTTAATGCAGCCCCTTTGAGAAAGAATTAATACTTTTAAAGTATTAAATGATTATATTAATTCCTATTTTCGGTGTGGTGGTATGGTCAAAGCTTTTTCTTTTTGTGAAGCTTAAGTGAAGTGAAGTGTGGATGATTAAATTGGATTAATTTAATTTATTGGATGGTTGTCCTTAAACATGCTATTTTTTAAAAGAGAAGAGCATGATTTTTAATTAATTAATTGCCTTTAATTGTTAGGGCAATTATTAATTATAGAATTGTGAAGGTTATATAAGCATGGGCAACTAGGTATGGGTGAATTATTTAATTCACGGGTCAATAATTGTAGAATAAGTGGAAAAGTGCGCCCCCATTAAAGGAAGGATTTTGAGGGAAGGTGGAAACAAGGCTAAAAGCTTCCAAATTTGGCGATGCTTTGAAGGAGGTTGATTTCTTTCTGCATAATTGAAACTTTTGCATGGGAATTCATTACGGGTGTTTCTACAAAGGAAAAGGAGTTTTTATCAATGTCCAATACATCATATATCCTCCGAATCTAAAGAATTATCCGAGATCTACACCAAGATTGAAGAACCACAAATAAGAAGAAAAAGACATTGGACAAAGATAGACAAAGCTATGGCAAAGAAAGATGAAAAAGAAAGCACAATTAGTCATGCATCACTTCTAAAATTTGCATAAAATAGTATTTGGAGACACGAGATCTAGGCTTGAAACCTCTTTTTGAATTGATAGACAAATCCAAAGCAAGAAAGACTTCATCATGCGTGCGGGAAAAACTTCACTCATGCATGCAGATTAAAAATTGGAATTATTTTTTAGTAACTTTTCCATCCATAGCCCTAACTTTGATTTAATTTTTTTTGCAGTGCGAGATCCATATCCAGAAAATCGAGATGCAAGATAAATCCATATGCGAGATCCGATCTAGATCTTATAGCAAAAGCTACGCTGAGCACAAAGGCTTCATCCTCTTGTTTCGAATGCATGCCCATGAAGAAAGAAAATGGTGCATGGGAAATTCCTTCCAAGACCTTGTATGTGCTCTCATCTTCGAGTTAAATCTAAGCCTTCATTGAATTTTCATTCACCCCGAGTGCTTTTAAAGGAATTTTTAATTGCTCATATGCAATTAAAAATAAGGATGATGAGTTATCTACATGCCAACCTTACCGATGCATGTACAATGTGTAAGAACGCAAAAGCTTCAAGGATAAAAGAGAAGACAATGCGAAGGCAAAATTCCATATGTTATATACTTCCAATTCCAATTTTGATTGCAATTTAGCTTGTTTATAGATTTGAATAAATTATGCTTACAGATCCAGTTTAATCAACGGTGGTAAATGAGACATAAAAAAGGACAAAGTTAGCTTTCCTCTTCTTCTTCTTTCCTCCGACAAAGTCATCTTTCCTCTTCCTTCTTCTTTCCTCCGACAAAGTAATTGAGCGATCAATTAAATTATACAACTTAAGTAATTGGTTTAAAAGCCATTACTTGAAGAAGTCAATTACTTGGAGATAGGTGGCAGGCGTACAAAATAGAAGGTTCTATTTTGAGAGGTTTAGACATGCAAATCATACATGTCATGCTAAAGAGGAATTCGGAAGGAGATGCCAACTGTTTCTTTTTCGACTTCCGCGTATGCCGGCTTCAACTAAAGCTTCTAACTTGTAATTGCCCCTCTACATTCTATAAGTAGAGGAAGAACCTTGAGTTAATGATCAATCGAATTTGTAATAATCTTGTGTTCTAGACTTTGTTTTGGAACCCCCGAGAGCCAATATTCAGCAAACAAGAGAGGAATACAAAGAAGAATGTTTAGGAAAACTTTGTGTCATGGCGTCATTGTGTTTCTTGCTTTTAAATCTTAGATCTTTTAAGTAAACTTTGTGTTATTTTAGATCCGGATCTAGAAAATATGCCTTTGCTTTATAATTGTGTGTTTCAAATCTATTAAATTTCTTCTATGTGCATGCAATTAGCTCTGCTTATCTACTAATTGGGATGCACATCTTCCTCATTTCTTCTTTGTAATTCCTTTACTTTCTTCTTCTATAATTTTCCTTTCTTAAACAAATTACTTGTTGCAGCAGTAACTTCTTAGTTATGGTTCATGAACTAAGTGGTTAAAGTAAAACCCCGATAGATAAAAACACATTTATATTGACAAATCGACATGGGAGCCTCACCGGTTAAATGAGGGAGATTTATCTCATATCGCCTAGGTTTGATGCTATGGAAAATCTAGCCAACAAGTTGAAATGTACTCCTAATATTTGATAGATTAAATATATAAAATACTTAGGTTAGTTTTCCAAAAAATCAATGCTAAGTGTTCTCCAATGATTTACACATTCATGAGGTATACCAACTAATTCATAACACGTTGTAAATGTAAGATTTATATGGATCATTATTCCAACCACATAATTTACTATAATGTTTCATCTCATGGACATTAATGAATGCAATGATTTCATTATATGGTATAATTGGGTTCTCACTAAACTTTAATGTTTTAATATCACTTGTTACATGTTAGATACCATCATTACTTCAAGCATGTTATGTTTACCTTGATGAATCGTATTACATTATTTATTACTTATACATTGTGTATGTTTTGGCCATTATCTAGGAATAATGTGCAAATATTCGGTTAATAAGGATCTATGTAGAGTACCAACACAAACATGAGTTATATAATGGAACCAACATGTTATTATTGGCCATTAAGACCATTCATCACATACAATACCATAATTTACCCTCGCCGATGACTTACATTGATTATTGATTCCAACATGTTTTTGTCAAATGAATTGTAATTGAGATATGCATTCATATGTAATTTTTGTTTGTCTATCCTAGAAAAATATAAAGCTAACATTAGGGATTTTTAATAAAATAAATAATTTGAAATCGTAGTATGTTTACAATATTCATTGAAACATGGGGAAATGTGTTGGTTAAGTCAAAACAACTTGGTTGATGAAATTTATCCTAAAGAGAAGCTTGTTGGATAATCCTTTATTGTATAATGCAATAATTAGTCTTGGATGTGATTGAATCTAAAATATCTAAAAAAGTGTAGGCATTGTTTTCTAAATTTTCCCCAATTCTAAGGGCCCCATAATTGTGTCAATAGATGGTCATTCAAGTCTATCATATGCTTTTTCAAAGTCTAGTAATGTTATGCATACCATTTGTCTTGATCCTTCTGCCCATTCCATTCCTTCCCAACTTGTAATTAGGTTATCAAGTGCGTGGTATATATATATATATATATATATATATATATAGAGTATATATATATATATATAGTGTACATAACTTCTAACATGATTTTAACTATCCTTAAGGCAAGTATTTTAGCTAAAATTCTACGGGAGACACTTTAAAGAGTGATTGGTCTTCAAAATTTCACCATAGTTTTACCCTCCTCCTTAGGTATGAGTTTAATGACAACTGGTTTTTTCATTTCCCATTGTACCTATTTGCACAACCTCGTTATAGACATCCAAAAGCTTGCCATTAATCTATTCTTGAGATGATTTATAGAATTAAACGAGAAGTCATCAATCCTCGAGGCTTTATCATTTTTGAGCTCATCAATGACTTGATTGATTTCCCTAATGGAGATGTCCCTTCTAATTCCAAAGCCATGTTCTTGGAAATTTTCCATGGAATACATTTTTCACATATCAACATGTTCTTCTTAATGACACCAAAAGAGCCCCTATAAAGGAAAAATGTCCGGTAGAAGGAGAAGAAGGCTGTTTGATGGCACCAAGATCATCTCGTAAGAACCCCTCCCACCTCAACTATGGTATTTTTTTGCTTTGTGTTTAGCCTTTAGTGGTTTATTGAAACACTTGGAACCTTTATCACCATGATTAACCTATATAGGCCTTTATGTAATTCGGGCCCCTTGTGCCACAAATGCTTGATAAACCAGATGCTTGTATTTGGTAACGATTAATTTTTTTCAACAAATCATCATTCCTGTGGCACTCCCGAAGCTTGTTTTCAATATGGGCTAACTCCTCTTGAATATTTTTCTCCTTCTTCTTATTCAGATTTCACTTTTCCGTATCCTCTCGTAATTTTTTCACAAGTCGTTATGCACTCATTATAAGCACTAATGCTAGAAGAATGTGAGGACATTTTTGTAATAAAACCATATAGTTTTTAGTCCTTTATCACAATCATCATCGACCAAGTGCGAGGTGTTGAGTTTGTGTAGCCCCTTAAACTCTCTAATACCCGAGATAGGTGTAGAAGCAAGCTCAAAATTCAACTCAACGAGATAATGACCGAGAAAGAGTGTAGGGATACCTTCACAATATCATTTTGACCGATTGGGGGTGATGATATGGTCCCTATCCACCACAAATCTATCAAGCTTTGCATACACCCTCTCATTACCAACCTGATTATTACACCATGTATACTAAATTCCTTTGTTATCCTTTTTTCTTTTGAGGATAGGATCATCCGCTTCCATTGCCCTCTTCATCTTATGCCACCAAAATTGTTCATCTCCTTTTCACCCCTATACGTGTCCCCCAATTTTATCTTATTTGTCTTCAACCGTGTTAAATTCACCCCCAATTACCCATGAGATATTCTTAATATTCTCAAGAATCAAATTTTCCGCAAGGCCTTTCTATCTCTATAATTGTTAGGTCCATATAGGGAGCGAATTCCTAACTCCTTTCCTCTAATCTTAAGAGAAACCTATATCAATATGTTGTTAGGAGAAGTACCAAAATCAATTATGAAGGGAGTCCACTTTTTTAAGGAATCACCACCACATCCCCTACCCTTATCATGTCGTAGACACAAAATCACACATTTGGATACATTTCTACATCCTAATCACATACTTGCATTCGTATGATTCATAAGCGAGAAAAGTAATAATTGAATCATTGTCCTTGGGCCTTTTTTTTTTTTTTCTTATTATCTCTTTAGCCTTGCACACCCGGTTTCCCAGTTTGACTTTTGTTACTCCACCTTTTACGAGTTCGGACACCAATGCCTGGGCATCCTCGTCCCCTTTGGGTGCCCTTGACCTCTTTGTATCTTACTCACCTCTTTTGGGCCTCTTCTAGTTGTTGGGCATCTTGTTTTCTTATGGGTCATCCTTTTAGTGGTTAATTATGAAATTCAAACAAGGGAATCATATAAATATAATGATATGTGATCATAATAAAGGACCAAGCTCTAAGCATCTATTACTACCACCTAAGGTTGCATCAAAGGCATTTCAAGAGCATCAAAGCATCCATCTAGCTATCATTTAAGGGACAAGGGACTGCATTTTCTACATACACTTCATAGGAGGGGAAGTTCATTTTTACATCCACACATCTATTTACATTGCTACATCTAGCTATTTCTCACTATTCAGTGCATATTGCACAAGAGCCACCTAGGGCATGATTCTACACACACATACGTAGAACTACATGGATTTTGAAATGTAGTGCAATGCCCGGATCATAAGTTCACTCAATCGGGTGTAACTCGCGGGGTTATTATAACTCACCATTTGTATCTTTTTTTTTTAAGATTTGATGTGTTTTGGGGATTTGCAGGAGGTCATTTTTTTTGTAGGTTACGGGAAAACTCGACGATCTTTTGACGACTTACAAGCGATCAACAATGAACATTAGTGAACATCTTGCGACATTGTAAAAATCATTTTTCGAGGTTTATGCGTAAGTCATGTGCCTACTAGAAGGTCTTAGTGCCTAAGTTGCCCCCGACTTAGTCCAGGCCCCACTCCAAGAATATTCGACAACACAATTTTATGGGTTCATTTTACAATTTCCTCCTCCGTTTATTAGTTTTTCATTCGCACACAATCCAAGATAAATTGTGAAATTAGATAAGTCTCTTATCTCATCTCTTGCACTTAGGTTTCAATTTCCATACTTATTGCTTAGGTCGAGTTGCATTTTATTGTATATCATTGCATTGTGACTTTGCAATTAGGGTTTAGCATATGTCTATATTTGTTAAATCATTTGGTGAACTCGTCTCCTTTGAACACTCTTGGGTCTTCACTTCATCACTTCTTTCATCCTCTCATTATGGATATCTCTATTCATGATTTCTTGCTATCCAATCCGATTGTCGAGCTAAAATCATTTCTCTCTTGGCTAATACTCGCATTCCTTCTACTACTCATCCAGGACATAGTTTATTAGACATTTGTGGATGCATTTTCTCAGCAACTTACTTTTCCATCTAATGTAGCTGATAATATTTCTATTTACTGACAATAATCCTCCTCTTTATATATGATTATGCATCAATAAATTGGGTGTTAAGCACACTTTAATCGATAATGGATCTGAGATTAATCTTTGTCCTTTATCATTTATTTAGAATATAGGCCTTTCCATAGCTAATCTTAACCCAACATCTATTTCTCTCTGGGCATATGATTCTATTACATGTCCATGTCTCAACACTATTGCTTTGCTTTGCCTATCACAATTGGGAAAAAAATGGTTCTTACAGTATTATTTGTTATTAATAGTCCATTTCCATACAATTACTTACTCAATAGACCATGACTTCACAAAATGCAAGCAAGTGCCTTATATAGTTCACCGATGCGTCAAATTCTTACATGAGGGCTTTGAATATAAGTTCCCACTGATAGTAATCCATTCCAATATTGCCACCTAGACCAACTATTGCATTACCTATTCGACTATTGATATTATGCATCATACTATTGATCCATGACCCATGGACTATCTAGACAATTTTCCTCCACTGAGGAACCATTTGTGCATTAGACGTTGTTCCATCCGCTTCAATATCATCTCCTCCTTCTACTAATGCTATGGTACTTTATCGGGGGTCTATCCATACATTAGATGTCATACCACCTTCATTATCTCCTCATGAGCAACCCACATCTGCGATACCTCCTTTCACATGCACTCTTTTCATGAATAACTCTTATTGGCATCACATTCCATTGATCCCACTTGCTTTGACACTATTTGCACACATGATGGCTTGGCTTGGCTAGGATTCACATTGGATGATCTCATCCTCTTAATGCATGCTCCTCATTTATATCATGGATATGTTCACATTACATTACTACTTATGGCCTCCAAGTATTTCATCTATTAGTATTTGTTACACGTACTTCTCGCACTTCTCCACTCACACTTGGGTAGTCTTGGCTTGATTATATTGGTGGTACTTTAGATCCTGATCATATTGACATTTCATTTCTTATGCCCTTCGACCACATTTTTATTTGCAATGATTCATTTCTTGGCTATTCCCAAAATCTTACTCGATGGTATGCACATGGATGTCCACTACCACCTTTCATTGATGAAGAATATGCAATGGGCATGTATAATCTATGCCATAATGGATCTTTATATGATCAACCACATACTATTGCTTACAAGTCTCAAATGCATCTCCATTTGGTTTTGACCATGACAATGATGATCTCTTAGATAATGTTACTTGATTCTTCTTCATATCATACACTTGGGGACATCATGCTTACCATCCCCCTTCTAGCATTATCAGTGTCTCACATTTATACTATTTCATCTTACACTTTGCATCTAGTCTTTTGCACGCATCTTACACATCTTGATACACTTTTATCATCATTACCGATGACACACTCTTGTGCTATGGTTCACACACTTGATTGTTGAGGGATCACTACATCATGAACCTCACATCATACACACTACACATTTCACACTCAAGCGCATTCACGACACATCTTTCTAGCACACATTCATCACAACACACTTCCCGATGATGCACTCTAGTTCCACGGTTCATACTGATTTTGAGGGTTTAAATATGAAATGAACCTCATCACATTCACTCACTGTTTACGCTCTATGCTTTATGATCATATCTTTCTAACGCACACTATCAAACCATTTCCCGATGACACACTCTTGTTCTATGGTTCATTCTTGATTCTTTGAGGGGGCATTTATAAATGAACCTCATCTCATGCATACTCATTCACATTCACTCGGGGGCACACTACTCCTATCACACTCACTTTGCATTTCATTCCATTCACACTCACAACATACTGCATATCTTGGTTGCACATGCTCTTGTTTGCTTATACTATGTTACATGTACACTTTGCTTACTATGTTAGATGGATATTTTGTATGTCATTATCTTTTATATATACACATGCACGTTCACTTGCCTTCTAGTTGTGAATGCAAAATTTATACTAATCATTCACACGTAGCATGAATGCTTGGCACAATACCTCTTACCAGTCCCACAACGGCTCTGGGGCATCTACTTTTGTACACACTACAAGTGTTATTGTTTTCATTTTATACTATTTCCTATTCATACTAACACACTACTATATCAGATCATACACACTTTGACATACTTTTTATCTTTCTAACATGCTAATGGGTGCTTCATGTGCAACATTTACTTTGTAGGAACTATTTGCCACCATGGTTATTTTGATACTTTACTTTTATTATTTTGTTTTTCATTGTATGTCCATTTGCGGGCTTACACCCTTTGTCTTGTGTGCACACTTTGTATGCTTTTGGCCACTTCGACCCTAATTGTCTTGTGACATTGTGAGTGATGTCCCATGTTTGAAACTTACTTTTCATGGTTACATTGTCTTCTTGCTTTCTAGATTACACATTGTCTTTTATATGCATATTTGTCTTATTTGCACTAACACATATTTTCTAGCCACTTTGTTTTTGTGTGCCTTGGTTTCTACCAAGAACATTCCCTCCCCGAAGGTTATTAGTTTCATATCAGCATCCGGTGCCTCTCCTGAGGGGAACATCTGTGGTCATGCACCCCAAATACAATACATGGGTAGAGCTATAGTTCAAATCTAATACACACATGACATACACACATGAACAACACATATTTAATATTTGAAACTGAAGACCAAATTCTAACTTGGGTCTTCAATACAAGTACAGAATGCCAATGCCCAGATATAGACATGAGCACCTGGGCACTCCTCGACCCCCTTCCTGGGTGCCTATGACAGGGGAAATTACAACAATTTTTCTCAGATCAACACAGTTTTCAACAATCTACACAACAATTTTTCACATAATAGGCAGGCAATCCTCCAGTAATCAACATGCATGTTATTCTCCTTTTTTTTTTTGCATTGATCAAGCTAGATGAAATGGATGAACTTGAACAAAGCATAATCACACCATCTATAGTGGTGTATAAATCATCGAGAAGAAGCAATCAAAGGATGGAGAATAACACTAGACCTTTCTCCCTACACTTCTTCTGTCGTGGCGTGAGATCACCCAAAAACTCACACTTGGCGTGAGATCACCCAAAAAAATCTCATTCTTCTACAACATTTTTAGGATCCTTTCTATCTTTTTCACTCATCACAGATCGAGGTGCACATGTTCTTTTTGCATTTTTACATACTTTTACACTTTTCTACATATTTGGATTGAATTTTTCATATACACATATTTGACTACTCTTTTTCTCTTCTCTTTTTGCAAGTCCATGTCCTTATGGGAAGCAACAGTCACATCATAAAACACATCAAGACAACAACAAAATAGGTATAACATGACATATACACATATGCTTTCACCCCTAGGGTCACTTCCTCTTCTCTAGCTTCCATGCTTCATTTTTATCACTCCACACTTTTTCTTGTCTCTCGGCATGCACTTTCGCCATCGATCTACATGGTTATTAGGTACGCATCTCTTATCTACTTTATGTTATCAAGCATTCGCTCAACAACATAAAGTGGGGAAAATGTAGACATAAAATCATGCACTTGGGTACATTTCTAGGTCCTAATCACATACTTGCATTCATATGATTCATAAGCGAGAAAAGTACTAATTGACCATTGTCTTTGGCCTTTTTGTTTTATTTCTTATTCTCTATTTGGCCTTGCACACCATGTTGCCTAGTCTGACTTTCATTACTCCACCTTTTTTGAGTCTTGACACTGCACTCACGCCCCCCCTGTCCCCCTCAGGCGCCCTTGACCTCTTTGTATCTTACTCGCCTCTTTTGGGCCTCTTCTAGTTGTTAGGCATCTTGTTTTCTTATGGGTTGGCCTTTTAGTGGTTAATTACAAAATTCAAACAAGGGAATCATATAAATACAATGTTATGTGATCATAATAAAGGACCAAGCTCTAAGCATCTATTACTATCACCTAAGGTTGCATCCAAAGGAATTTCAAGAGCATCAAAGCATCCATCTAGCTATCATTCAAGGGATAAGGGATTGCATTTTTCGCATACACTTCATAGGAGGGGAAGTTCATTTTGACATCCACACATCTATTTACATTATTACATCTAGTTATTGCTTGTTATTCAATGCATCTTGCATAAGAGCCACCTAGGGCACAATTCTACACACACACACAAAACTACATGGAGTCTGAAATGTAGTGCAACGCCCATATCGTAAGTTCACTTAGTTGGGTGACCCTGGGGTTAGTTTGACTCCCCATTTGCATATTTTTCTTTTTAAGATTTGATTTGTTTTGGGGATTTGTAGGAGGTCATTTGTTTTGCAAGTTACAGAGGCAAACTCGACGATCTTCCAATGACTTACATGTGATCAACAACAAACATTAGTGAACATCTTGTGACACTACAAATTTTGTGCATTTATAGGTGCCTATAAAAAGGTCTCTGGTGCCTAGGCGCCCTTGACCCAATCCAGGCACCCTAGTCCCTAGGCATATTCGAAACTTGCACAATTTTTGGGTTCATTTGTGACAATTTCCTCCTCCTGTTTATCTAGTTTTTCAATTCGACACGATCCCAAGATCAATTACGAAATTAGCTAAGTCTCTTATTTCATCTCTTGCACCTAGGGTTTCAATTTCCATTTGCTTATTGCTTAGGTTAGAGCTATACTTTATTGTACATCATTTACGTTGTGACTCTAATTAGGGTTTGGCATATGTCTAATTTGGTTAAATTACGTGCTTGGTGGTGAACCGAAAGACCTAGACTAGATGAAAGAGAGTGTCGAATTCAAAAACAAGCCAATAGATTTGGTTTCGCAAAACCAAGAAATCAAGTCCCGTGATGCTTATGTAAAACCTTCTAACCAACACTTCTATCCTAGGCCTCTAACTCCCTAACATTCCAATTGGCAAATTTCATTAGCGATCTGTGTTAGGGAGCTTACCACCTCGACTTGCTTTATAAATCCTTTCAAAGCAGGTATGGATTTCATACCTCTTGATCTTAATGGAAACATTTCCTTGATCTCATTGCTTTTCTTCTTCCTTCCATCATCACCTCCACCCATAATGGCACCATATGCATCAAACACCCCTTCTTCAATCTTTTATTGGCACTCAACTCGGGTTGCATTAGAGCCTTGGTCTCATATGCATGCATGTCGCTTGTATCTTCCAACTCCATCATGAGGGGGTAGGGAGGGGTTGATGACTTAACTCATGTTCGCTTGGTTAAACACTAGATGCCAAGCCCATCTAATTCTTAAGGTGTTTCTCTGTTATTTTATTTGCTTTGGTAGCTTTAACATACAACATGACCTCTCATTGAATATTTTGCATCATCGATTTGATTATTATCACCTCATATTTCTCTACTAAATATCCTTCATTTATAAGTGAAACTTCCATATCAACCCCATATTGAGGGAGGGTAGTCTAGGCATTCTTTAAAAGGGTTTTTTGGGGAGGTCATCACCTACAAACACTGGGGAGGGTTTGAGGCATATTCTCGCAAACAACATTAACAATTTTGTTTGTCCCCCGCAAGGCGGGTCACTATCCAATCTAACCACTAGTTGAGAGGATTAGGAGAGGGAACATTGTTTGAAAATCATCCTTGGGGAGAGAGAAAGTTTTTGGGGAAATTAACTTTTAATGTGGCCATCTCTTTACATAGAAAACATGCATTTTACCCTCCCAATTTCAAAATAGGGCATAAAACATTATTTTTGGCATTTTAATCTCTAGGATTTTGGGATATTGCCTTTGTTTTTTATTGAAATTAACATCCTTGCATTCATATGGGTGAGAGTTGCCCTAAATTCTTATACTTGCAATACTTCACCCACATGCCTCAAAATTTGTGGAAGAAGGTGCCAAAGTTGGACATGGACATTAGATACTTCAAGCCATCCGGGATCCTTTAGCAAACTTTGTTTATCCCAAGCCGAGTTAGGCACTGGGGTATTTGCTTAAACATAAACCTACCCACATTCCAAAATGTCATGAAATACCTTGATTTGCATATTCAAGTTTTTGAACATAATGAGAAAAACCCCAAGTTGATGTATTTGATAGAAACTCACATACATGCCAAGTTTTTGTCCCACACCGAAGGTGTCCAGATTATCAAAAACCTTCTAAATGGAAGCTTATTTGATTTGGACAAACAAAAAAATCCTACATTCTCAATTCTATTTTCTTCCTTTCTAATCACTTCATTAATCTCATCATTTGGATCAAGGGTGAGAAGGGGTTTATGGACGAAGGGCTTACTTGTTGGTTCCACCTCTTTGGATCCGCAATCAACTCCTCGATCTCTTGATTTCATCCTACAAACTTAAAAAAAAGCACGGTTTGGAATGTCCATCACAACTTCCTCGTAAACCATCTTTTTAGGAGCTTGCTTCTTATCGACCACTTTAAACAACACAATTCTTATTAATACCCCCTTCACCATCATTAATGAGGCCATCTTTTCACTTGCTCTATCTTCTCCAACTTTGACTACTCCCATGTACCAAAAAAACATAGAAGACAAACAAGATAAAAAAAAAGCCTAAACATACACCAAATACAAAGCAAGCAAAAGCAATAAGTGGAGCCTACAAACCAACACAAAAACAAATTAATACTAAAGCACCAACCCAAAACAAAATTGAAGAGGAACTCTATAAAACACATGAACTAAGAATTGACCAAAACCACAACCATTATCGACTAAGGCTATCGCAGGGAAGCTTGAAGGTGCTCTCATGGAGGATGGCTCTTCACCTCCCAAGCTCAAGCTCCAAGCTTCCCTCAATTTCGGTTAATCGGCTCTATAAACTATAATTTTTCTTAAATCACATAGATATTAATTAAGAAATATTTATAGAAGTTTTATTTTTTTCAGCTTGTCCACGCTGCTTCCAATTTTTACCGGCAATATACGGTCAAAATAAACAAAGAGAGACGTCCAACAGACCGTCAATTTCCAGGACTGTCAGTTATTAAAATCTTAAAAAGAAAATGCCAATATAACAAACATAAGCTTGCGACCCAGCACACAAACCCAGATATTCTTTGGCCTGATTAAGTTATTAAAATGTTTCATATCTGCCTGTAGATAAACTTTCATTATTACATTGTCATGGCGATATGTATCATCAAATTCAATGATTTCTCTGTAGGAGAGTCGGCCGGACAAATCTATCTTCCGTGGTTTCTAATGGAGGTAAGTTCGATTCACGCCTATGTCATTATTTTTGTTTGGCAATCATTCTGAAAATGTCATCTGAAATCTCAACGTTTATATATCATCTGTTAAGGTTTTCCGGGGCTTAGAGCGAAGAAATTCCATCTCCCAGCTCAAAGCTATAGGAACCCTAGGTTCAATTTTTGCAGCAATGGAGGAATTATTCAGCATGTTAGTCTGTACAAGAGAAAGCACGTTGACCAGACATGCCGCCGACTTCGTCATTTTAGCATGGCTTGCGACGGGGAGGAGGTGACAATGGAGGAAGCTCTGGTGGAAACAATGGAGGAAATGGTCGCGAAAATGATGACAATAATGAATATGATGATATTAGTTTTTCCTTCTGGAAAGCATCCTTGACCGGACTGATTATATGTTGGCAAGTTCTTGCAAAGGATAAGACCAAGATGCCCTTAGTTAGACATTTAATTTTAATGTCTGTGGCAGTCGGCTATATTTGGCACTGGCAGTCGTTCTCTGCTGTTGCTAAGACTGCAGCTACCGAAAGTCCTTCCATTCCATTAAATAGTAATTCAGAGAATGCTGAAAATGAGACCGCAGAAGCAGGGGACGTATCTGATTTTGTATGGGAAGTTAAAGGTGGGAAATGGAGAAGAATTTTGTTAAATTATTTGAAAGATGAATTTGTCGTGGAGGGAAGAATTGCAGGCCAGAATGAGACTTCCGAGCCATGTAGAGGGAAGGAGTTTTCTAAGACTGATACGGGAATACGCAACAAAGGTTCGCAAAGTGTTTTGTCAAGCTCAATAGGATGGTGCAAAGACTTTGTTCTTCGTCTTATGTTACCGGAGGGGTATCCTGGGAGTGTGACTGGTGATTATATGGAGTATTCTCTATGGCGGATGGGCCAGGGCATTGCTAGTCAAATGAACGGGGTTCTTACAACTCAGGTATTTTGTTAGTTTATGCGCACGGTTTCTCCATGTTCGACATTTTAGACTTTACTGCTCTTACATTTTCTTATTGTTTTATCATTTTGAAGGGCCTTTTCTTATATTAATTTGACTGTCGTTTCTCGGCACCTGTACTGTTTGTCTTCTGTATTCAGTTATCTGGATATGGGAACGGGGACAGAGACGGGGCCATCTTTTTGAAATAGAGTACAAGAGTATATGCATTATTACCACATTTTAAATATATTCACCAGGAGATGTGGGTATGGATATGGAGCCCTGCCTCTGAACCTGAGTTTCCAGACATATTTTTAAGCCTTGATATTGACAGGATTGTATCCTGACATTGAAACTTACTTTTCCATAAAGTTGGGCCTTAACCTACTTAAGGCCCAAAGTTGGGAGCATCAGAGTAAAAGAAAGAAAATATGCATAACTATCCAGCCTTTAAACTAGTAAGAGAAGGAAGATAGAAGAACTATATAATCTCTTCTATGGATGATGATGATAAATGAATAAGGGTTACTCCATAAATTCAGTACATATTGTGCCTTCAAAGGGAGCCAATGCTGGAACCCTCTGACAATTACTTTTCGTTAAACATAATAAGTTAGTACTGTCGTTAAATCAAACAAATTATTCTATCTTTAGACCTTATAGATTGGTTGGGTTCATCCAATTGGAAAATTTGGTACTCCAAAACTTTGGCCATTCTAAATTGGCAAGTACTCTTGACAAAAGTACTTGTCAAATCATTCAAAAAATGGCCCACATCAGAACTCATTTTCCAATAGTACTGAAGAACCAGAACTATTGTGTTATTTTTGAAAATAGACCAATGGTGCCCTGGATTTTTGTAGCTTTGTCAAAAATTTGTCCTTAAAGAGTAAATTTTTTAGACTATAGTTTTACTTTTCACTGCTGTTGTATGGGAACTCCTAAATCAGTGGGCTAAAGCATTTCGACATTGAAGTGTGAATGTATGGATTGTAAATTTCATGCTAACTTTTAATTTTAATGAGTTTTGGAAGTTCTAACTTCTAGATCGTATAAGTTTATGAATTTAGTGAAAGAGACCTTATATCCTTTACTCGAGAGTATTAATATATCCTACGTTGTTGTCTCATGAATTTTCTAGTCTCCCTTTGGCTTTTGGATTTGTTGATTATTTTTATTTATTTCTTGCTTCCTGCATTGGACCTTTTTATTACAACTTTTAAATTCTGCAATAACAAATGTCTTCGAGATATGCATTTGTAGGGGTAGTTACAGCTACTTTTGATAGAAAATAGAGAAGTTATATTAATGAAAGTAGCATCTATACAAGAATGTAGCTTGTATACTGTTGCTTGAAGCATCCAATCCTAACACCTTAGCATCAAGAGATCTGTATATACTGGATTTTTGAAATGCTTTTGCATCACATGATTATGTCTTTTGGATGCCTTGTGCCTCACTGCCTCCCATACTGATCGTTGTTGGGATAGCAGTGGGCAAAATTTGACCATCTTGGCTCTCTTCTTAGTGGTTCAAGGCCTTTAGGATTCATCTAAATCTTTTCCCATGCTTTTCCGATCCTTCTTATGCCTTCTGTTCATGTTTTTGCCCTTCACGTGCACTTCCGCTATGCAGTATGTATGCTTCTGCTGTCTATGCACTTCTATTGGTCTAGCTGACACAATAGCCTAGCCACATTTCATAATCAGATTTTTGCCAGGTGGCACTACTATGCCATCCCCTTTCATTTGGCCTTTTCACCTCTCTGCAATAAGTTTTCTAGAATTTTTGATGGTCTAGGTGGTGGTATCATCGGCTTTAGGAGTCTTCTTATTGAATTTTAGTGGCAATTCTGTGTGCAAATAGGTTTCCTTTTCATTCCATTTCAAAAACAAGTACAGGTTTTGATCTGCTAATCTGCCCAGGAGATCAGCCATAATTTTGCCAATATTTTGTTGGAAGTCAAGGGTCAAGATCCCTCAGATACTTTTCCAAATTTATCGCCAAGGTCTTCAAGTTCAAAGAGGATACTGTCATGCCGCCAAGCCCGCAAGCTTCGAGGTGAAAAATCTTTCAAACCAGGGGTTATCTAATCCATTCTCTTGTGTATAATTTCTTTACCTTGTAATATGGCATGCTGTATGTTATTGCACTCTTCATTGGATTCTTAGAGTAGAATAGGGTTTGTTATGTATGGTGTGTTTCCTTAAGTGCATGCATGGCTACTTGTATTTAGCTGGCTTTACCTTTGTTGGTTGATTGTATGTTATTGGCTCTTGCAAGCAAAGCATTTTAGCCTTCTCATCTTGCCTCTCTTGTAAAACCATTACAAAACTAGGAATAGTCCTGGCCTATCCATTTGATAGTTGACTTGTAGGTCCCTTCTTATACTAGTTTAGTTGTGTGTAGTGTGTTTCCTTAATCACATGCATGGCTGCTCCTATTTATTTGGCTTTACTTTTGTTGGTTTATTATATGTTATTCTTCTTTTTTGCCTTTCTTGTAAAACTGTTACAGACCTAGGAATAGTCTTGGCGATACATTTGATGCTTGGCTTGTAGGTTCCTTCTTGACTTTCCCCTATTAGTAAGCTTTTAGGCTAAGTTACTGAAACACCTCCCCTAGGGCATCTGGTATGAGTATGGCTTGCCGCCCGGATACGCGCCTGGAAACGGCTAGGGTATGGCCGGGCAAGTCCGGGTACGGCTGGGTACGTCTACAGATGTACCCGACCGTACTCTGACGTACCCATACCTAACCAACCGCACCCTGGCTGTTTCCAGGCATACAACAATTTTTTAATTTTTTTCTACTTTAAATTTAATATATCATTACAGCAGAAATTACAGTTTTTGCAGCAGCATTATTCTAGAAAGGTACCAAATACAAGCCATCAAAAACAAGGACAAAAATAACATGTATGAGATAAATGTAATAAACACCTCGACTAGATGTGGTAGGGATGATGCTTGTGCCCAGGTTCAATGAAATTATGAGTAGTTTGTTGTGGTTATTTAGCTTGTTTTGTTTTTCATATGCATAATATGTGGTTAATTCCTATTTATTAGGCTATAATTTATATATTTTTAATATTTATATATATTTTGTACAGCTGTATCCAACGCTGTATCTGGGGCCAATTTTTTTGCCGTATCCACGTATCAAATACTTTGTATCTGCACCTGTATCCAAAACGTATCGACAACTTAGCTTTTAGGTTCCTTCTTAACCTATCCATTTGATGGTTTGTAAGTTGCTTCTTGTATAACCACTACAAACCTAGGAATAGTCTTGGCCTAACCATTTGATGGTTCACTTGTAGGTTCCTTCTTGACCTTTTCCTATTAGTAAGTATCAATGTCCCTTCTTAACCTATCCATTTGATAGTTGGTTTGAGGTCGCTTCTTGACCTTTTTGTATTAGTTAGCTTCTAGGTCCCTTCTTGACCTATGCCTATTAGTTGTTCCGTAGGTCCCTTCTTGACCTATGCCTATTAGTTGTTATGTAGGTTCCTTCTTAACCTAATCCAACGACAGACCAGGTAAGGACCATTTAGGATGTCCAATCCAATACCGAAGGCAATGATAACCACCAAAAAATGGGCCTATAAAAGCGCCCATCCACCAATTTCACTCCCAACAGTTAAACTAGCCAAATCTATACAAGGATACAATAACATCAAAAGTATTGTTAGATATGAAGGTGAAGGTGTTTCTTAGGTAATTATCAAGCGAGACACTAACTCGGTGTATGAAATGCCCCATGTGGAAGCCCACAATAGGATTGTTTTTCCATTTGCCTTGTATATTGTTCAATATGGTGTACAACCTTAACCATCCTCCCCTCGACTTGAACTAGTGACCTCTTCCATGGAATACACATGCCTAAACCATCAGGCCCACTTAGGTTGCGCTCTAAAAGCACTTCAAGTGCGCATGGAGGCACCCTTTATGATAATGCCATATGGTTCTTGTGCATGAGCAAGTTTTCCACACAACATCTATAAGAAACATGATAAACAAAATAAAAATTAAGTATGAATAAAGGAGGGAGAATTTGTTATGAACCTACTTATTGAAAAACAATTCAAATGGAAATAAAGTATGTAGAAGAATAGAATACTCAATGAAATGATGTAATATCCCTGTCAAATAACTTTAGATAAATTTGGATATTTGCACAAAACCCTAGGGCAGCAGTATGAAATACTAACTTCTATGACAGCTGCAATAATCTGATTTTTTAAAATAAAAACAGCAACCGCAATATGTAGGAAAATACAGACTTTATTTATTTATTTCAAATCAGCTTTAATAAAAACACTAGAATGTCTGAATACAATTTTTCTCACAAAAGATAAGAACATGCAAACTGCTTTGACTGAAAAATGCTTCTAGATATGGTGTCAGTACTGAAATTCGTTTCCAGAAGGGAACATCCTAGTTGTACTTGCTGTTCTAGATGCTAAAACAGCCTTGAGTATGATGCCACGGCTAAAATGGATGAACACTAGTACCCGAATGACCATTGCAACCCGAATGAAATAGTTAAGCTTAGATACGGGGATTCCGTCCTCATATCTGTATGCAAATGAGGGTTTTCATCCTCTATTGCTGATGTAGAAGAAAAAGCTACTTGCAGAAAATGAAGTAGTTGATAAATATCCAAGATGCTGTAATAACAAACCCTAAAATTTGCCTTTATAACTTCCAAGGCCTTCTCCAAAGTTGGTGCCCCCTTTTGGAATTACATGCATGCTCAAACAAACAATAAAAATTACTTTATCCTCTCTCCCATGTCCATCATTCTATTATTATTTTATTCTATTTTTGCTTTTCTTGGATTAATAATATAATTTAAGTGTCTTTTTCCAATTAAAATATAAAAGTACCCTTGGACCACTTAAATTAATTTATTTCCTCTTTAATTTCCTTAGCCTACGGAAAATAATAAGAATAGGCTTCGGGTATCCAGAATTAATTAATTAATTCGAAAAGGGGACATTATAGTCCGCCTTCCTAGAATTGCTTGCCCTCAAGCAATTGCAAGTCCCTTCTGCAAATACCAAGATCCCAAACTCTCATGTTCACACAATTTGGAACTTGTATGAACGGATCTATGTGCCCTTTGCCACTCAAAGTGTTCTTCACTCTATCACCATTTCCACTATGTTGTCCATGATGACCACACATCTGAAATGACTTAGTAGGAAGCAACAAATCCACAACACTTTCATACCTTTGGCTGTCCTCAACTTGTTCACCTTCCTTTGCCGAATGAAGCTTGGTTGAGATATCTTTAGCATCCCCAACCTTGTGACTTGGAACTTCTGGGTTAGGATCAACATTCTTCTTCACCTTGAACTCTTCACATTCAACAAGTGAATCTTGTTGACGCATGCAAACATTAAAAGTCAATAAAACATCTTCATGATTCTTGCTAAAGTCATGAACACAATCAATTTGCTTCCCATAGGTTGCTGTTTTGAAAATTCCAGCAAACTGAAAATCAACATTAGCAATCGATAAAGCCCTTTTTCATGTTCATGCCCCTCAACATGGTCTTCTTGGAACTCCACCCCAAAACCTTCTTGCAGATCTGATTTTTCTTTCTTTGGTTCATGCCCCACGATTTCTTCCTCTCTCCTCATCACTAAGGGAGAACTCTTATTAGATCCATCAAAAGTAGGGAGTGACAACTTCCCTAAAGCCTGCTGCAGGTCTCTCTGATTAGTTTGTGGCCTAGGTTCAACTCTTGGTCCACCCCTACTTTCCTTCAGATTAATAAAATTGGTGAGGGATATGACATCTCTAATCTCAACTGAAGTACCCTGTACTCCTCATAGCTAGCAACAATATCATCTGCTATGGTAGGTTGAATTTCTGCCTCCCGAATTGCTTCCTCTCTACGTAGGAAGTCAAGTTGGAAGGGCTTGACAATAGGTCGATGGTGTTGTTGGCTAGATTTTCTGCATAGCATCAAACCTAGGCACCCATGAGATAAATCTCCCTCATTTAACTCGGGAGGCTCCCGTGTCGATTTGTCAATATAAATGTGTTATTATCTATCAGGGGGTTTTACTTTAACCACTTAGTTCATGAACCATAACTAAGAAGTTTTGTACAGAAGTAAGCAGTTGTTTAAGAAAGGAGAATTATAGATGAAAGAAGTAAAGGAAATGCAGAGAAGAAATGGGGAAGATGTGCATCCCAATTAGTAGATAACAGAGCTAATTGCATGCACATAGAAGAAACTTAATAGATATGAACACACAGAATTATAAAGCAAAGGCAGCTCCAGATCCAGATCTAAAATAACACAAAGTTTATCAAGAGATCTAAGATTCAAAACAAGAAACAAAGTACACCGTGACACAAAGTTCTCCGGAAACCTGCTCCTTTGTATTCCTCTGCTTCAAGTTGCTCTCAGGGGTTCAACACAAAGTCTAAAACACAAGATTGCTGCTTACAAATTCTGATTGATCATTAACCCGAAGGTTCTTCTCCTACTTATAGAATGTAGGAGGGAAAGTACAAATAGAAGACTCAAACTGAACTAAAGTATGAACAAGTAAAGATGACATTTGGCAATCATCCTCAACTAACTTCTTCTTAAGTGACACATGTATCACTTAACTAATAGAATGGTTCCACATGACTTCAAGTAATGGTTGTAAAACCAATAACTTAGAAGTTTTACAATTTCATCCGGAACATAGAAAATAGAAGAAGAAAGAATAGAAGAAGTCATGCCAACTGTAATGTTTACATCTTCTTCTTGAACGATATCTCGATATACTTATCGAACATATAATTCAAAGCATCCTTCCATCCTGTTTTGTACTTTGCTTTCTTCTCTCTCCCGAATATGAAGAACTCTTCATTCAACACCTTTGCATGCTTCCACCTCTTCCAAACTCGGCCCAAACCTCGCAATGATATGCACAGCTGCATTGCCCAATCACCGATAGAATTCATCGTGAAAGGCTTGGTAGCTTTATCAATTCTCTTTTGCACCATCAGAAGAGAACCTTCCAGGGAATCATGCACCTCGTTAGAAACAATCCGCACGTATGAAGTAACACCTCCGTCCACTCTTTCCTCAATGAAAGAAATGATACTGTCTGGTAAATCTGATGTTCTACTCTCAAGCGCCAAAGAAATCTGCAGATCTCCAAACGGAAAGATACTGCAAACTCTAGTTGCTTCCCCTTCTCGATTGATCCATCCGATATAATTTGTTTCGCAACCAATACATCTCCCGGCAGCTTGTTGATCTCGGCCAAAATACTCAGGTTACTCTCTGCAACTGTATTCATGCCTTCTATGCTTTCCATCAGTTGCTTTAGTTGATTATTGCATTCATAACCTTTAGCGGGTGGCACTTCCCAAGTTGCACGAAGTGAATAATAATCGATCCTTCCATTCGTCAATAGCCTTTACTTGATTGCTTTGCATCTTCCATTTCCCGCATAAGATGATCACTCACCGCTCCGAAATGGGCGGAATGGAAGGTTTATTTCCCCTCTTTAACCTTGGCTATGATCTCACATAATTGAGATATTTGCTTCGCAGCCTCTTCTTTCTCCGCCTTTTCACTGTCAAGCCTAAGGAACAAAGCATCCATCAATGTCTGCGTGTCTTGCTTCAATCCTTCAGTGGTAGCTTGACCGAGTGGTATTTTGGTCACCGTCACATCTTCTGCCGTGAGCTCCTCTTCTATCTTTCCTTCCGGGAATTGATATCTCAAAGAAACTTCTCTCCCGAATCTCGATGATCAACCTAGAAGTTGCTTTAGCAACTTTAGGCCTTCTGTCTCTTTTGCTCAGATCCTGAAGTAGCTGCAAGTCATGCTCCTCTAAGTTCATCTCTACTCTTGCTTCCGGAACCAACTGCAAAGCTAACCATTCCGAGAAGTTACTTCTCGGGGAGTAAGAAGTCGCTGAGTGCACTACCATCTCCCGCTTCTCGCATCCTCTCCGTCAGAAAGTGCCACGCAGTGTCATGGCTGCCATCTTCTGAAACATGCAAGGACAAAGCTCTTTCGAACTCCGTCATCTGCAGCTTCAACATCTCCTCTGGAACGGGTGACAAAGAGGGCTGCGGAGAGAAAACGAACGTCGCCGGATTCAATGAAGGCATGGAAGCATCTTCTTTCTGCCGGTGCTGGGCAAGTTGGTGATCTTGATGGTACTTTCAACTTCTGACTTGGACCTTTCACGCTTTCTCCTTCATGCTTTCGTTTGAGGGAATCTCTCTGCGCCGAAGTTGCCCGTGATTTGATTCATCAATACTTCATCAAGGCAAGATCCCTTCAGCACATGATATTTGAAGTATTCACCACACATGACTCAGATCTTTCTTCAATGAATGGCACCTCAATGTTATCCTGCAAGTATAGCTTTATCTCTCCCATTTGATGGTAAGTGTCAAGTACCACGTTCCCATCATCTTTAAGATCCGCAGTATTCGCGCTAGTCCAAAGTCGAACACTTACTTTCATTGATAGCCTCGCTGAAATCTTTCTTTCTAACCTCGTACTCATACGCACTTCATCTAGAAATCTTCTAACGAAGGCACATGTGCGTACTCTGGGAGATTGTCTTCTGGGCTACTCCAAATGGATCAAGTTAAGCCGTGTAGGGAAAAATTCTTGCTCATACTGGATAACATTTTGCTGGTCCATCCTCGAGCTCGTGAATGCCGATGCAATATGTAATGAACGGTGATTGGGAAGAAGCCCGTAGACTATGTTGCTTTGATCAAGGTCGTGTAACTCCACAAGTTACCTTCGAAATGCGAAATGATCGATCTATCACTTCGGGATACCGGGCATCTTTATTGGTTCTCCGGAAAAGCCCGTAACCCCGAGGTATGTGAAATGCAAACTGGATGAATAAATCGCCAATCTGACACACCGCTTCCCACGCTTCTTGCTTGCCTCGTGAGTCTTCAAGTCTTTGTTTAGCCTGCAGATGAAATCGTAGAAGAAGTCATCGTTGATCACTTTGAAGTCTTTCTCGTTCACGCAGTACAGTGATTCAACATGGTAGCACTCGAAAATGGGGTCCTTGGAAAGAACACCACATCTATCCGGCTTGGAAAAGACACTCTGTGAAGTCAGAAGATACACCATGTATGAAGTCATCTTGAAGGCGAAAGTACGCTTCACGTTAAAGTTGCATCACCGATGTCCATTAATAATTTCCGAAATTGATTAGAGAATCAACCTTGTTGATTTCAATGGTCCTGATGAAAGCATACATCCATGTACAGAAAGTGTAGGCATTCGCCGCCATTCAACCGCATAGCAATTTGACGACATCATCTCCGCCTGCACCAAATTGGACCGTGGAAGAGTTCTCGGAATTTTGAAGGGGATCTAGGCTTCTTCATGAATTTATTCATTATGCTCACGCAATCGGCTCTATGTTTCTCCCATCTACTTTATCAGATTACGAATGCTAATAGAAGTCACCACCTTCTTTAGCGGAATCTTAAAGACAATAATTGATGAATTCCGCATCCAAACGAATTATTGTCTTTCCCGCAACATCACGCACTGATCTGGATGAAGGATGATAAGATCTAGCACACTCCATCACGAACTCTGGCAATTGGGCTGTACATGGGAAAGCTGCAGCTCGGATAATTCCGCTACTTTTGACCGCACGCATGAGTGAAGTCTTTCCCGCTCTGGATCTATCAATCAAATCAGAAAGAGGTTCTGGGCCTAGATCTGTGTCTCCTATGTCTGAAAGTTTGGAAGCAATGCATGAATCCATCGTGCTCTCTTTTTCATCTCCTTTCGCCATGGCTTTGTCTATCTTTGTCTGAATAATTCTTTTTCTTCTAACTTGGCCGGATTTCTTCAATACTGGTGTGATCTGGACAATTCTTCAGATTCGGAGGATATTTGCAATGTATTGGACATTGATAAAAACTCCTTTTCTTTTGTAAAGCACCTGTAATGAATTCCTGCAATTTATTCAGACAAAAATGGCCACCGGAGCATGAATAGTGAATTTAAATTATAAAAATCTGCATTTTTCAAGCCTGCTGCCCCAAAAATTGGTGTTTAATTTGCACACAAAGAGAGCATGAATCCTTTCAATCAACACCGAGCTCCTCGTAACACCATGGAAAACAACTACGCAGAAAGATCAACCTCTCAGAAAGCATGCGCCAAATCCTGGAAGCTTTTAGCCTTGTTAGCACTTTGTCTGACAAAATCCTTCTCTAATGGGGCACACTTTTCCTCTGGCTGCAATTCTTTTCCGTGAATTAAATTATTCACCCATATGGCTGCTCATGCTTATATAACCTTCACAATTCTATAATTAATAATTGCCCTAATAATTAAAGGCAATTAATTAATTAAAAATCATGCTTTTCTCTTTTAAAATATCATGTTTAAGGACAACCATCCAATAAATTAAATTAATCCAATTTAATCCTTCACACAACACTTCACTCAAGCTCCACAGTGTGCTTTGACCATAGCCACTGAAAATAGAAATTAATTTAATGTTTTAATGCCTTAAAAAACATTAAATAATACCCAAATGGGGCGCACTTTTTGAGAGGAAGAGGGCAGCCATTAAATAAATTAAATTTAATGCATTTAACTCCTTTCTTTTATTCCATCTTTGACTTGTTGACCTCCTCCAAGCTTGGGCGCACTTTTTGAGAAGAAAGATTAATAAAAATAATCAAATTTAATCCTTTTAATCTCTCACCAAAGGGGGCGCACTTTTTTGCACATGTAATTCTATTTTTAAGAATTTTTTCATAATGGGATTCTTTACCCTGCCAGGCAGGCACCAAAATCCCGTGATCCACTTAAGTGATTTGACTTTGACAATGGGATTATTTACCTCGTAAGCGTGCACTAAAATCCCATGATTTCACTTAAGTCACTTTCCTTTTATTATATCATGGGAATTTTACCTGTAGGCACAATAAATTCAACTGCCGAATGCCTCTATTTTTCCCACTCGCAGCCTTAAGTGACTTTTATAACACGGGAAAAAGTACCTAGATACTAAGGCGGTGTATACAAAGTCCCACCTTCACTGCTTATATTTTTTCCAATTCAAATCCTTTGTTTTCCGTAAATGCGCCCATCCTCGCAGGGCTTTTTTCGTGCACAACTTCGCTTTTTCAGTGATCCGGACCTCCGATGGCGACTTCTTAGGGCATAATGTGCATATATGTTTTCAAGTGCTCCTGAGGCCAAAAATCGGGCTTACCGGCTGGGAATTGCTCTAAAAAATTTCATGAAAACAAACGGGACACCACAAAAACACGAAAAAATGCCCAAAGTTACAAATAAAGCCCAAAACTTAAAATAAGCTAAAATCATGACCATCTCGCACATAGGAATAATAACATATTCACTCATAATAGAGTTAAAACAGAGCGAAATAGCCTCATACGGGGCTCAAAATAATTAAATACAAATTTCTAGCAGACAAATCCCGGGTATGTGGAATAATAAAACAATTTTGGGCATCCGGGTATTTGGCGAAAAGGGCTAATATGGTTCTTTGGGATTATCTTGACGTAATACAAAAGAACTTTCGTGCAATAAAAACAACTAAAGCGACCCGTTATTTTAAAAGTACGAAAATTTTTTGGATAGGGTAATCACAAATTTCAGGGTGAAATTTGAGTGACAAGGAATTGTCCTCGATAGTGCTAGTTATGATTCACCCTTGAAGAACTTCCCTCGCCATTTGAAACTCTTTGCACTTTAATATGCATAGTGTGGACTAATTGAGCCATCATATTTGCTAAACATTCTCGTTTGCATGTGCGTTGAAATGTACATCTTCCGGATCTCACGTTACCTATTAGGTTTCGCTGTTTCGGGAGTACCTTTCTTTTCTCCCTTTGCTTGACTTCTTTGTCATTACCTTGCACGAAGCCGCAATATTTGTTTTCCCTTCCACAAGTTGGGAGGAAATTCGCTCTGATACCACTGTAATATCCCTATCAAATAACTTTAGATAAATTTGGATATTTGCACGAAACCCTAGGGCAACATTATGAAATACTAACTTCTATGCAATACTGATAATATGATTTTTGTTAAAATAAAAACAACCACCGCAATATGTGGGAAATACACACTTTATTTATTTATTTCAAATCAACTTTAATAAAAACACTAGAATGTCTAAATACAATTTTTTCTCAAAACTTCAAAATGCTTTTGATTGAAAATTCCTTCTAGATATGTCGCCATTAGTGAAATTTGTTCTCAAAAGGGAATGTTCTAGTTGTACTTGCTGCTCGATGCTAAAACAATCTTGAGTATGATGCCCGATCGAACTAGATGAACACTCCGCATACCCCGAATGAGCACTGCAACCCTGAATGGAATTCCAAGCTTAGATATGAGGGATTCCGTCCTCCGATTTGTATGCAAATGAGGGTTTTTCGTCCTTTATTGCCGATGTAGAAGCAAAAGCTACTAATGACAATGAAATAGTTGATAAATATTTAAGATGATGTAATAACAAACCCCAAATCTGCCTTTATAACTTCCAAGGCCTTCTCAAAGTTGGCACCCCCTTTTGGAATTACATGCATGCTCAAAGAAACAATAAAATTGCTTTATTCTCTCTTCCATGTTGGCGTCCCATCCTAAAAAAAGGAATAAACAATATAAAATTTCTTTATTCTCTCTCCATCCTAAATTTAGGATCTTGATGCTCATGCAACCCATTCTAGCAGGTGCCCATCATAGAATGCTTTATTTAATTATTATTCTATCTTTAGCACCCCATAATAAAAGTTCATCATTCTATTATTATTTTATTCTATTTTTGTTTTTTTGGTTTAATAATACAATTTAAGTGTCCTTTTTCCAAAAGTATAAAAGTACCCTTGGACGACTTAAATTAATTTATTTCCCTCTTTAATTTTCTCTTATCCTACGGAAAATAATAAGAATAGATTCTTTGGGTATCGAATAATTAATTAATTCTGAAAAGGGGACATTACAAATGAAGAACTTAAAGCTTTTATCTAGGTATCATGGGCCACTTCGAGGGGTACCTCCTGGAGCAATTCTCAATACATAACATTCAATGGACACCTTTGCACTAGCCTATTCACTTTATTTATATTAATTCTACTATAGCCAACTACTACTTTCAATGCATATGGAATTATTTTAAATAGATCAAGGGACAACTTATAAAGCATATGTGTGCATAGATATTATTAATAACACTTAATACAAAAGTAAAGCGTTAGGACGAAGGGGTCCTAACATGCCCTCCTCCTTGGGAAGCTTTGTTTCCAAAGCTTGATGAGCAAATTGAAGCTTGTCCATGCATCCTCTTCTTCCAATTCTTTCTTTTCTTCCAAATTATCACCCTTGTGTACTCAAAGAAAATTTGAGAACATGCTTCTTGGATGAACTCAATAATGGTTCACTCTAGAATATTACCGAGGGGCCATAACAGTCCAAGTATGGTTCAACCAAGAGTATAGAGCTGCCGGATGATCAATATCATCAACAAATATATATAATTCTAGCCATGATATTGGAGAGAACATTGCAATGGAGAAAATTCATATGGAGAGATCATGGTTTGCCTCAATAGTTTCTTCTTCATGGATAACAATTACATTTTTTTGTCATTATAAGATTCATCATACAGAGTAGATTCAACAAAGATAAGCTGAAAATAGTTATCCTCACACAACTTTAAAGGGGTCTTCATGTCCCATTCCTTGCAAGTTTCTTCCCAATTTGTCCAAGCATCTATTTCCTTTTCATAATCTTCATCTATATGTAAATGAAGAGACAATTTGGCAAAGCTATATGTTCAGGAAACAGAAACGGTATGAGTACGGGTTTGAAATGCAGAAACGCCGATTTTCAAAAAACCTTGGGTACAAACTTACGGGAAATGTCTCATACAATATATTAAGAATATATATATATATATATATATATATATATATATATATATATATATATATATATATATATGCATAATACTCATTTTCAAAATTTTAGTCCATGGACCATAAGAGATAAAGCACTCAAAATATTTTGTATTCATTGAAGTTCTAAAGATTCATCATTCAACATGGTTACAATTTCAATGTTTCATATATACATGATTATAATCTAGATTCTAGAATATATCATCTAGATTTTCTTCATAATCATCTCATGCATCCATGTTTAAAAATTATTGTTGTAACCGCTTCTATCAGTATTCATTTGATTGAGGATTCCAATCGAAAATTCTATTCTAAGGAGCAGAATACACCGAGTCAAAACCGCTTTAGCCCTTTGACATTTCTTGTTTCACGGTAGATTTTTCCTACTTTATTTGGATTACTATTCTGACCCAAACTATCTTTAGGCTTGTTTAATGTGCCTGCTTGTTAGTATAGTTTTATCTTTTTGTTATAAGACTTGGAAATTGAGCATATCTTGTAACTTAAACCGGGTTTGGAAAATTTCGAGTAGAAATACTTTTTTAAAAAAAAAAAGTTTTGAAGCTTTAAAAATTGGAAATTCGGCAGAAACGTCTAGACGTTTCCTTAGCGTTTGAACCACGTTTCAGTCATCGAAATGTTTCAGCCTAAAACATCGTGGTCCCTGTGCGTTTCAGTGCGGTAACAAGTGGCAAAGCCATCCTGAAGTCTTTGAAAAGTACCATTATGGGCATTGAAAAATCCTTCGAACTCATCTTTTAGATTTCCTCTTTTTTGATTAGTGTTTCATTTTTTTATTTGGTACACCTTCCTACCACAAAATCATGCAAACAAGTAAATCTGAATTTGACCTTCCAAATGCAAAAAATGGCAGTTGATTTTCTCACGGAGAATAAAAGATGAATATTTTTTTAGGGTTGCGACCCAGAAAATTTGTCAAAAATCAGGTTCATAGGGTCGACTTCAGATTGCCATACCTCCCTCGATATTGCTTCAAAAATTTATCATGACCACTTTTCAGAAAGCTCTCAAAATCCTATTTCTAGCCACTATAAAAGAGTCTGAATTGAATGTGTGTGTGAGGAGAATGACCTTCTGCAAAGTATATGCTGTTTTCTGAAAAAAATCTGCAATATCTCCAAAAATTTTCCGACTTGCCCTGGAAATAGCTTTGATACCATTGTTAGGAACCTACTCGCCAAAGGCAAATAATATGGAAATAAAGTATGCAGAAGAGTAGAATACTCAATGAAATGAAGAACACAAAGCTTATATCTAGATATCATAAGCCACTTCAACGGGCAATAGTCTCTTCGAGGGGCAACCTCCTTGGAGCAGTGCTCAATACATAATATTCCAATCGATATCTTTACGCTAGCCTATGCGCTTTATTTATATTAATTTTACTCCAACCAACTACTGCATTCAATGCATGTGGGATTATTCCAAATAGTTCAAGGGATGGCTCACAAAGTATATGCATCTATAACCTTTATAAATAACAGCTAATACAAAAGAAAAGAATTAGGGTGGAGAAGTCCTTAGAAAATTAGTTATTGCTCTTGCAAGTTGACCATTCTTCTCACATTCCATATGCTTCTTGTAGAACTTCTTGAGCTTGTTGCCACTAGAATGTCTGCTTTTATTTCTCTATACGCAACATCAAACTCAAAGAATGCATGTAGCAAATATAAGAATACTGGTAAAAGTAATAATCTATTTTAATAACTAATAATATTAGATACTAAAACGTGACAAGTAATCAAGCATGAAAATACATTTATGTATTACCAGGTACACCATCAAAATGTGTTGACAAAGGCATCATGTATTCTAGTAAAGGAAGCCATCTGGACATGCCACATGACGTGGGCATGAAAATAAATTCGTCATTCTAAAGAAGATATTCATGTAAGCTCAAATGACAACAAAGCACTAGCATTGGACAATATGTGAGAAACAAAGATATTCATGACCATCAAATATTACATTCAAATACAGATACGAAGTGGTGGACTTGGAATTGAATTGACGCACATTGTAAATATTAAAATTTAGAAATATTCAATAGTTACCAGGAGACGGGTACGGGTATGGGTATGTGGAGATGGGTACGGGTATTGGTACGACATTTTTTAGAAAAGTGGGAGACGGGTACGGGGAGACGACAATATATATATGAAATAACTAGAAAAATACTATTGTACATTATTAATTTATTTGGATTCAAAATGCACTGAAATTTAAAAATAACTATACTTTTTGAAGTAAGGAAATCAAATGTTGACAAAAGATGAGTAATTCTATTGATATTTGATATCTCACATATTGTGGGAAGAGTACATTGTAACAGAAAAATGCAAACAATCCCTGTGCGTGCATGTGCGTGTGTGGGGGAGACGGGAGGAGACGTTAACAAAGGTTCCCGCATACGGGAGACTTCTCCGCACGTGTCTCCCGTACTCAGTACGTGTACCCGTACCCGATACGCGTCCCAAGTGGTGGGGGACGCGTCTCCGTGCAACAGTGGAAATATTTTAGATAGACATGCAAATTAACATCATTAAATATCCTTTTGCAATAGATACCTGTACTGCTATGAACACCATACATTTAGAATGGTGGGAACATGGTGGCAAAAAACCGCCAAATCGGAAAAATACTCTTTACCGTGTTTTCTCCTCATTTTCTGGTCATATGTATCAAAGCCTCATTTTTGGAGAGAGTGGATCAACATTGATCCGCTCGCTCCCTAGCCTTTGGTGACCCTAAACGGAAAATCTATACGAAATTTGTTCTACATGCTGTAGGATATTTGCTTGGAAAGAATTCTCTCTATCTTTTTTTTTTCATGATTCTTTTTGTTTGAACATAAATCATATTTTGTTTGAACATCTCATGGTCAGTTTTTTCAAAATTAAAATAAACATGGCTACACTGGTTGGGAATAAGCATATGTTTTCTAGCATTTGGTATTCATCAATGCTAATGTTTTAGAAGACTCAGTTTGTAAATACTAGATACTCTAGATGTGCAATTTTTTCACACGATACAACAAAGGTAATTGCAGATGCATATAATCGAGATACTAATTGCAGCATCACACATACGAAAGATGAAAATTGATATGTTTGTGCAATGAAGCTCTATTACAATTTGTAGATTCTGTCCATGGCAATCTGATATTTGATGAAGTGTTAATGTTATTGTGGATATTGAAGAAATACAAAGGACCAGACAATAATGTCCAAAACTTCTCACAATGCATGTGACATTCACGCAATAGAATACGAAAATAAAAACTGAAATGAAAATTAGTTGATTCTACGGAGGCTTGTTAAAGGGATTTTTATTGGTTTTGGTATCTACATATATTATATATTGCTCCATGAAATGCAGTATGGTATGCATTAGGCTTGATTGCATCAGATTCAAATAATCCATCTGTGGTTTAAACGTCCAATTCAATTTCACATGACGGAGTGCTCTTTATAGAGCTTGGTTAACTTGTATTCCATTCATGTTGTGGTAACAGGAGATTGCATTACAAGATGACATGCATAAATTTTATGCGTATCTCAAGGTGACATGCATCCATATATGTCTAATGTAACATATTTTGAGAATTCTCACATTTTATGCTTTATCAATTGAGATAGTCAAAACAAAGAATTAAGTCTGCTTTAGGTTAGATGAACGTGAATTTCTAGAATTAGCGTGCCAAAAGGAGCAGTAGCTGCACACACAACATTAATATTGTGTGGGAATATTGTGAAATGCATTTGGAAAGGAAGCAGAAGTTCTCAATGTCGTCATCATTAGGAAGGAGGTTTGACTCGCTAATATTGTGGAAAGGATCTCCCAGTTATATTGCTTGAGGTGAATGCCATTATGAAGATTTAAAGGAACCGGGGATTTTAATGTTTGGTGGTTTTTGGACATTGCATACATTATTGTCATCGAGTGCAAGCTGATTCTGTGTTTAGGTCTAGAAAAAACCAAAGAACACAAATATATTTCCTAAGTGGGGCATTGCACACACCACCATCATTTCCTAAAATTGAGCATTGATTCTTTCTTGCATTACAAGACCATCAACTCGAGCATTAAATTTTCCTTGCAATTTTTTTGTAGAGTATTAGAGCAAGACAAAAAAATGATGGTGCACGCTCTTCTCAAACTTAAATCCTTGTTTTAATGGAAATCTATAGCCACCATACATGTTCCAAGGGAATTGCACATTTTATTTTGAGGAAGATCAATTATCTTTGGAAGATACGGGATGTGCTAATTATGCCAATATGTGTTTTACAATGGCAACAAGGGGTGGGATTTAGTAGAGTGAATGTGTTCACTTTTCTTTCCAAACTTCAATTTGACATCCATTTGACTCTCAGAAGGCAATTGCAACCGTAAATTTGACACCCATTTGACTGTCACAAGGAACTTATCTGAAATTTGACATTCATTTGACCATCACTTAAAAGTTTTTCCTTTTTGCTTGTAGAGTTGGAAAAGAAAGTAATATCTTGGCCATGCAGTAGAGTTTGGGGCCCATTTTGTTTTCTTGGAAATATTTTTTTCAAGACCAACATAATGGTGCAGCTAGATTGATGCCATTTGCCACCGGTCAATGGGAAATTGGCACAAAATGTAAGGTGTTATTAATCAATATGGTATGCGAAAAACCTTGTAACTTTAAAAAAAGAAGAACAAGAAAAAAAACAAATATAAATCAATACTTTTAAGTTTACATTTACGGAAAACTCAAAAAATAGTATATTTTTTCTTCTTATGTTGGTGGCTTTCCTGAGCAATTCAATTAGATAATGTATTTTTGTGGCATTTTTACTTGTGTGATTTTAATCATTTTCCAAATTACTTCCAAGAGTAATTATTACTCTAATGACATATTTCCTCATGTATTTTTGGTAATAATAACAAGGCAAGAGGACCCACTTTAGTACATAAGCACCGTAAGCATTTTTTAGTGGGGGGAGGAGAATGGTGTATATAATTCACCAATTCGGGCTTCTCAACCTCTAGCCTCTTTCCCCATTGTTTTTTCTTGTTTCATATTAACATATTGTATATTCATGCCATGCAAAAATTCATTAATAGTTTGCAATTATTTTTGTAAAATAAATTGAAATAAAAATAGCTATCAATTACTTATTTCACTTATGTCGTCACGACTGTTACTAACTCAGCCCCATATAAATCCAGGTCTGAAATTTGCCAATAGGCACCATTCCCAATGATTTTATTGCCACTTTTTTCATTCATCTAGTACTCAAAAACATGTGGATGTGGAAACATTGGTCGTGTTTCCTGAGGCTATCAGCAAATTTCAGGTCCTGGTTTATACGGGTCAGAGCTTGCTATCCACTTTTCCTTGTATGAAAATTTTGAATCAAAGCTCTACTAATTGTGCTCCAAATTTAAATCTTTCTCCCAAAGCATTTGTAGGAATCATCTAAATACAAATGCTTTCTAGCTTTTTTTTATAGAAACAATTCTTGGAACATTGTAGAGTGACTTTGTTGTGAAGTTTAGAGAGTACTTATACCAAGAGCTGAAATCTTTTTCTTAAGCTCTTTTATGGTCCTTTACATTTTAATCAAAATTTGATTGTACTCAAACCAAGAGTGGAAATCCTTTCCTATGTTGCTTAAGACACTATACAGTTTACTTTCAGCAACTATGTGAAAGGGCCTTTAATGAAAAAAATAGCTACTTACAAAAGTCTGCTTTGGGTCTGGATTGGCTTGCAGGCATTGCTTTATGCTGTAGGATTGGGGAAAGGTGCTATTCCAACAGCTGCAGCAGTGAATTGGGTTCTGAAAGATGGCATTGGCTACCTGAGTAAAATTCTGCTATCTAAGTATGGACGTCATTTTGATGTCAATCCAAAGGGTTGGAGGCTTTTTGCAGATATTTTAGAAAACACAGCCTGTGGTATGGAGCTCTTAACTCCTGTATTTCCTCATTTTTTTCTATCTTGGTGCAGTTGCAGGAGCAGGCCGATCAGCAGCAGGTTTGATTCAGGTATCCTCCACTTTCACCACTTTGAAATGTAAGAACATTCATTGATTCTGCAAAAGTGTATTTTGGTTGTAAATGTAGAGTATCCTAACACTTTCCTTTTGGTTTGAGAGAAAAGGAAACTCCATGTTACTTACAGCATGGATACAGATTGTACAAAATTGACTCCCAGCTTATAATTTGGATGCTTAAAATACTTCTTATCTGGTACAATGTATGTTGATCACTTGTGCGGTAGTTTTTAGGTACTACAACCCCTTATTGTATCTCTAGTATCTAATAAAAGTAGATAGGATGTGTGAGTATTTTAATTTTCTGCTTTTGAATATAGGTATATTGATTCTGCCTTTCCATGCCTAGCAGCTTGTAGGTTGGTAAGCTTTTAACTTCAATGCTTTATATCCTAATCTAGATTTAACTTAGTCCAAGAACAACACAAATTATCATGGTACATGTGATACAACTAAACTGATTAATGATCATACATAGATATATACGAGGGAATAGAGGAGTAAAGCAAGGGAAGCTTCAGTAATGTCAATGTTGATGCTGAAGACACATGCAAGCATTTTGGTCTAATCTACATGCATGAGAGATGGTAAGAGAAGCATGCAAGTTTGGTGGCGTTCAATAAATAGATGAAATGTCCTTTTGTATTCAAAATATGAGAAATCAATGTTAGATTATTGCACAGAAAATGTATGCGAAGGCATGATGTAATTAGTTACTATATATACCTCTGCATAAGATGATAATGCAGAGATAATGTAGGTGTCATTAGCCACCAAATAGTTTTAAGATTGTTGGCTATATTCCAATCACCCAAATACCTTGCCACATTTACAACAAGAGGGAAAAGATACAAACAACACCAATATTGAAGCGATAAAGCAAGAGATCTCCATTTTTCAATTTGGAAGATGAATAATATACAATGAAGGAAAGTTATGTTAACAGGATGGTAATGAGGCAGCCATGTACACAATCACCTACTGCAACTCCTTAATTCCTTGTACAATGCACTTTTCAAATTCTTCACACACTACTCTACCATCTCGCTTCTTCCCCAAAATCACCATTACAAGTGTCAGTGCTTGCAAATACTGCTAACTACCATACATGCCAAGTATATGTAAAGCTAAGATGGTCAGTATGATGATTCCTCCTCTCTCTATAGATTAGGATATAAGTAGAAGACCATACTAGAGCCAACACACAAGCAAAGATATAACCAAGGGGTGTAGATAGACATGGATCTGGTAGAGATTAATCCACACTCAATATTGAAGGCATAGGGTTCCAAATCCTATATCTAAGATATTGGGATGGGTCTTACTAGGATCCTAAGAGTCAGAACCAAGAGCCAGTGGTAATAAGTAAGAGCTAATCTTAAAGTAAGGGTTGTAATGCCATTAGGCGGTAAGCATGTGCTATAAAGAGAGCAATAATGTAATAGACAAAGATATGCTACACTATCCTAGTATAATACATGATACATTGGAATAATCAATCAACCAACCAACATAAAGGAAAGGTTTTAGGATTAGAGATACTTACCTTCGTGTGCACATTGTTGGCGCATCAATCCCCCTCCATAGTTTGTAGCACCTTGTTAGAGATTGTTGAGGGTGGATCATAAGAGGGATATGTTTAAGACTCAAGTAGCCGAAAGTCGGGGACTCCAAAGACTAAGGTAGACCTTGTTGGTTCAGCTCCTATTCTTGATGCTCCTAGTAGCTCAATGTTCCAATGACTCCATTAAACCATAAGGCCTCTTAATCTTTTGAGGGTGAATTTGCAAGCGCAAATAATGCAAACTATTCGATGATATCTTTGACTAATGAAAATGGCGATGTTTATAATTAGGGAACTTAACCTAATGCCATGACTCAACTCAGCTGACGCCATTGACCATGATTGATGATGTCGGTTGGAAAGGGGTGTCTATTAGACTTTATCGACAGAGTCGATGATGTCGGCTGCAACTAATCCATAAAAGATGAAGGGGAGGAGAGAGAAGGAAGGGTGGAGCAAGAGACTTGGGAGTAGCTACGAAGGTGATCTAAAGGTGTTATAGGAAGGCGATATGAAGGTTATATAGGTTGGTAGTACTAAGATGTCAAGTAGTTGGAGGAAGGCTAAGGTAACCTAAGGCAAGCGACATGACGATCTCTCATGAGGTGCTATGAACTGAACTAATCCTTTTTGGGTGCACCCCTTAAGGCATGCACTTGGGGGGTTAATATGCCAACAACCTGCAAAAAGAAATTGTTAGTAAGTGAAAAATGAGGCATATGCATATGCCATAACTAAAGATCTTCGTGTGTCATCCCAGATGGACTTCAAGAAAGAAACATAGTACATGAAAATCAAAGTAGATGACTGTAGATGAAGTAATAAATGAAAACTCATTCAAATGAAATAAATGTACGTTGACTTACCTTTCTATGAAAATGGATGCATGCTGAACTTCATATCTCGATGTGGAGGAGCAAAGCTGCTTTGGAACTCTAATGATATAAGACCTCAAAGGAGTCAACAATGTAAGTGTATGCAAGTGAATCTAAGAAGTATAATCAAATGCAAAGAGAGCTCAAAGGAGGGTGCTAGGATGGGTATGGATAGCCTATAAAGAGAGGTTCAATATGGTTTGAAGGCCTAGAAAGGGCAATAAATGGGTGCTTCAGTGAGGCCCATATAGTCTACGAGGAAAGACTAAATGAGGTATAAGGAATTGAGGGAAATGCCATAAGGTGCATGGATGGGTGATAAAGCCGATTTAGTAGGCTTGGAAAAGGGTGTAAAATAACAAGGTGATAGGACAAGGTTAAATCCATATAGCCTATAAGGAAAAACTAAATTAGCTCTGGAAAACCTAGGAAATTCCATGAGGTGCATAGATGTGCAATACTAACTAGTCTAGCAGGCCTGCAAAAAATAAGAGAGATAAGTGGATGGATAAGACAAGGTTAGGTCCAAATCGCCTATAAGGAAAACCAAAATTAGGTCTGGGGAACCTAGGAAATGTCATAAGGTGTTGATAAGGTCTAGTCTCTTCATTAGAACTTATATTTGATTAGTTAATATAGTAGTATATGATAATATTTTGTACTTTTCTTATTTTGGAAGCTTCCACCAGCTTTCATTCTAGAAACATCTCTCTTCTTGAAGCATCTTTATATTCCTACTGAGTAAGACTTGATATGAATAAGATTGTATTGTCTTTAGCAGAGTAAAATCTCGTGTGATTTATTCTTGTGTGCTCATATCAATTGGTATTAGAGCCATGTGATCGCAACCTTGAATTTGGGCTTCTTGAAGGTTTTGATTGACCTTTATTGGATCCCTCATTTTAGGTTTGCCATAGATCTGTCCTCCTTGAGGATTTCCTTGGTTTTCCTCTCTAGATCTTCATTTGCAGCCCAACAATCTAGCCTCCTTCAGGGTTTCCACTTATTACCTATTCTCTTTTCTCAGGTTTTGCACTGTAAAACTTTGGAGCTCATTTTCAAGGTCTTCTAAGGGTTGTTTGGGGATTTATCAATTGCCAAAATTGATCTCCAATTGGTTTCACGTGTCTTGCTCGTCGAGATCTTCAATTTAAAAAACAAATTGCTGAAATCGGACCTCTAAATCAAAAGTTGTGTTCCAGAAGCTACACTACAAAAATGCTCGATAAAGGTTTTTGTTTGTGCATGCCCTTTGCAGTAGCTCTTAAGCGGGACACATGGCAAGTGGAGACTCATGAAGAGTCAATGAACATAAGTGCTCTCCAACAGATTTTGCGAAGTCAAGTGAATAGCCAAAATTGCGTCATGCAAGATCTGGCTGAAACATTTCAAACGATCCTCCAATGGTTCTAGCCAATATGCATGTGGCCTAAACTCTAGGCTTCCAACTCGAAACTAAGGTTTCCATTCCAAAATTTGATGGAAGCTTTGATGGTGAAAATTTGGACTCCTGGCTGCGCAATGTTGAGGCATATTTTAAAACTCTGCAGGATCTGATAGACCATTAGAAGATCCAAATGGCTGAGGTCCATATGTTGGACATAGCCCTAGAATGGTGGCAAAATCATTAGATAATGCTTGCTGCAAGAGAAGAGGAGATCAATCAGTGTGAAGAGCTCTGTTTAGTGCTCAAGGAAATATTTTATCCCTCGGCTACCTACAAAACATGTTAGCTTTGTTGGATACAACTTAGGCAAGCTCAAGGTCAATCAATTCAGCGAGATATGGATACCTTTAGCAAGCTCCAAGTCGAGCTCAATATTTTAGATGTAGAAGAGCTACTTGTTAAATTTCTTTCAGGTCTTACCCCTGTCCTTAGTAAAGAGTTGGCTATGTTTGAAGTTGAATCTTTAGATAGGACTTTTGAGCTTGTGGTGGCTGCAGAAAACTAGTTAGGCCATAAAAAGGGGATTCGACAGGACCTCTAAGCCATCCATAAACTGTAATGGCCAGTCAAACTTTCGGAATGAGTCCTCCTTGTTTCTTGTACCAAGAAACAATTTTGTAGCTATCATAAGTGCGAGGGTCATTCAATGAGGAGTGCATGGTGCTCCAAAGTAAGAAAGAAGGAAAGACTCTACTTGTCGAAGAACAACATGAGAAAGCAAAGGAAGTGGAGGATCTGCCCATATTAGAATTTGAAAAACCTAAAGAGCCCGACCTTCTTGTTGTTCTCATGACTAATAACTATTCTAAGGTCTCTTGAGAGTCTAACTTTACATAGAACTGTCAAATCAAGAATAAAATGACACTCTTGATCATTGATAATGGAAGCAAAAAGAATTTGGTTAGTGAAAGGTTGGTCACCTCTCACCAACTCCCCACATATGATTATCCTCAAACATACCATTGGGGCATGGTACAAGAACATGGGCCTCGTAAACTAATTATCAAGGCTTGTGCAATCACATTTGCGATGGGGCCTTTCAAGGATTACTTTGAGTGGGATGTATCATAGTTTGCCTATTCGTATTGGCTAATATTCGGCAAACCAATTTTTTTTTGACTCGGCAAAAACTCGGCAAGACTCGGTGAATATTCGGGAATATTCGACAACTTAAAAATACTCAAATTTCTATAAAAACATAAATTTTATGCAAAATATAGCTACAAAATGTATCAAATGAGTCCATAAAATGTTGGAGAAGTGTTTTCTATTAGATTTGAATACAAATACAATACAAAATCGCATCATCATGCGAATACAACAATCGGTTGATAAGTGCTATGAATTTATGATGATTGTCATTGAAAATTATCATCATAAATTTCATATCTATGCAAGTTACAATATACAATAAGTTACATTTTCCTCTTCCCGCTCTAGAGAAATATTGGGGAGAGGGTCTAGTGCCTCTACTAGTCCCCACACGGCAGTTGCGTCTCCTCGCTCCTCCTAGAAGGCTGCGACTCGACTCCAACCTGGTAGTAGATGGTGGTGGCTCCTCTGCTGCATGTTCGAGATCACCTCCAAAGATGTCATCCAATCCAATATCTCCTGCTAGTGCTTCTCCCTCCATAGCTTCCCTCTCGAAAGAAGCAATCTCATCCTCTATGAACACAGGATTTCCTCTTCTTGCCCAGTCCACTCGTTGTATGGATCTATCTCATCCAAATCAATAAGCTCCTCTAATGTGGCCTCCACTTTCTTGTGCAGAAGCCGGAGATTGTATTGCACAAAAACTAAGTCATTGAGCCGTTTTTGAGTCAACTTGTTGCGCTTCTTCGTGTGAATGGCCTCAAACAAACTCTAGTTGTGTTCACATCCAAGAAGTGCTACAAGGTTGAGATAGAATTCTAAGGGCTAGCTTTTGAAGATGTGGGGTATTTCCTCCCAATCCTCCCACCAAGAACCTACAAACAAGATAATCAAAAGTAAGTAATTAATAAAATCAAATTTGTAACTAATAAGTAACTTAGTAAACATTCTAATTTTTATTACTTGGTGACTGCGTGGTTCTCCCTCGGATAGCTAATACTGAAGAAAAGAGCCTCCCCTAGCATGTTTGTAATTTTACAACTCTAAAATGATGGTCCCTTGTCTCAACCTCTAGTATCATCCTCTCAATACATGTTGAAAGGCCCTCCATAACCTCTCCGTTCACATCTGTGAAGCCATTGGAGAAGAAAAACTTGGGGTGTGGTAGTACCCGTTGCATGAATAGGTTGGAGTTGATTGTTCCACCTCTGATCAATAATCTCCCAAAAGGGACCATATATGGTGATATCCCCCTATAATAGTTTTGGATAGACTCTTTGGCCCTATCCATGGCCTCATAAATGTACCCCATAGGGTTTTGTTCCCCATCAACCAAACACAAAACCCTCATCAACGACTCTGACACCTCCACACAAATTAAAATGTAAGGTTACAAACTTACAAATAAAGTAAACTACAATATATTTATAATTTAACAAATTAAAATAAAGGAATCAATTTGAAATGTAAATCGAAGTTTGAAATTACCTTGATGATCTCTATAGCTCTCTTTGCAAAGATATCATCAAAAACTATCTTTGCAGTCCTCTCTCCATCAACTTTCTTTGAATATTGTGAGTCTAGCCATGCTTGACTCACAAACATTTACTTCAATGATGTCAACAAACTAGAAATACTTTGCAACGCCAAGAAGTTTGTTGCAAACCTTGTGACACTGGCTCGCACAAGCTTTTTTCCCTTTGTGTGTTCTCTCATCAAGTTCAGAACCCAAGGGTGATTATATATGTACTTTGTTATGTTTTTTGCATCTTTTACAACCGGCCTCACCCAATCAATTTTGCCTGTCCCTCTAAAAAGAAGGTCAAGGCAATGAGTCGCACAAGGAGTCCAAAAGAGTGATGGATGTCTCTCCTGCAGTAGTCTCCCAACCGCCACATATGCTGCATTGTCTGTGACAACTTGCACAACATTTTGTATACCCACCTCTAATACAATCTTCTCCAACATAACACTCAAATTCTCTGCATTTTTTACTATGTTAGAGGCATCAATAGACTTCAAAAACACCATCTCACCATTTGAAGCCGCTAAAAAATTAATGAGGGTGCGGTTCCTTCCATCCGTCCACCCATCTGAAAGAATGGTGCATCCGTATTTGTGCCATTGTTTCTTTTGATCTTCTAGAATTGTAGTGGCATCTGCAATTGCACCCTTGAGCAATTTCCCACTCAAATCTTTTGGAGAGGGTGCCTTGTACCCTTTCCCTCGCAATCACAATTGTTAATGCCGTCACCAAATACTCCCAGTACGGGCTCTTTGCCACATTGAATGGAAGGTTGTTGTAGTACCAGAAATTCACACATGCTTTATCCGCTTCCTCGTGCATATCCTTGTTCCAGGCTGTACCTTGCAATGAAGGTTGTGCTCCAGGTATGTTCCTTGGCACAAAAAAACTATGTATGCCTTTGCTCGAACTCAATGAAGCAGATGTGCCTCTTCCGGTTCGTATGCGTGGACCGCGAGTAGAGCCCACAATTGTTGCCGCATCATCCTCTGAATCCTTTGTCATTCCAGCCCCAAGTCTAACAACTGTTGCTATGGTGCATGCACCCTTTCCCTCTCTAGTTTCTTCTCCTTTAGCTCTGCCAGCTCTACTTTCATCTCTCGCTTTGCCTTTTCCGTACTATCGGGGCAAACCATAACGTCCCAACAATCAATACATGCAAGGTGATACTTCAGACTTCCCCTTCACAATCAATGGCTTTTATGAATATTGCCCCTTTAGGGCATATTTCAATAACATTTATTAGGGGTCTATTTCGAGCATCTTTCCATCCATTTGGAATGATGGAACCCCACGAATCCCTCCACGAATCTCTAATTGGTTACAAAGAAGTTTGAATGTGCTTCACTTACTTCACCAAGAGTGTGGTTTAAACCTTTTCGTAAGCTGGGCCTATGTACCCTTGTGGAGCTTCATTGACAACTTTCAATATTTGTTGCTAATATGGAGACCTTAATACATTGAAGGGCAGCATACATGCACAAATGCATTGAACAACCAACTCATCAAAAATGTCTCGTTTCTCATTGTTGAGTGCGTTTTTTCAATGCTCCTTTTGACTTTTTTCGTGAGGTCTCTTCATCTAAAGGGGTATCAAGTGGACAAACATGATTTTGAGTTTGGATGAAAGAATGAGTTGAAGATGTAGGTGTGAGTGGTCTTACTAAAGACCTTTTGCAAAGGAATTGTTCCAAACCTATTTATTTCAATTTGTCTATCAACCTCCTCTTGCTCTCTCAAGTACTCCGTCATTTTTTTGATAGTTTGGGGCACTTTTTTATCCCCTCTTCTCCAAGCCTAGTCAAATGAATTTTCAAGATGAGGATTTGTATTGAGCATGACAACCATGACATATCCAAATACAACCGCCACCACCAACAATGTTTTCTACCACTGTCACATCTCCAAAGAGGAGAAGCAACATCAAATTTCATAGGAATTGGTGTATTTTCAAAAGTTTGTGGGCCTTCACACTCCCCACGAAACTGAATTTGATGCCATTGTAATATGTTTTGATCACCAAGATCAACATAAACACGTGAGGTGATAGTATACACAAAGTTAGGTTGTTAAAAAATATATTACCTTTATTTAAATGATTAACAAAAATGTTTGTCTTTACTTAAATGATTAACAAAAATGTTTTGCCTTTAAGATTTTCTAAGCCTGTTTCCGATTCTCTAGATCGTGTTGTGCGGCAAGAGAAGGGTATACATAGATGTTAGATCTTAGAATAAGGTTACAAGAAGAGTCTAAAATGTTTAAAATTACACATCATTCATCATTTGACATTTTTAAATTTTAAAAATATACAATGGAAAATGTTTTTAATTTTTTAAATATAATGTATAATATTAAAATTTAAAATCTAAGATTTTGAAATAAAGATCATGATCATGAATGATGTGTAATCATGATTACATGTAATGATGTAACATAAATGATAATAGTAAAATATGAAATGTAATAAATAAAAACGTTAAAAAAATTAATAAAAGGCTAGATTAAATAAATAATACCTATAAACAACAAGGGCAACAAGTAATAAACAATGGCTGCCTCTAAACGTAGATCCTCCTTGCAATGAAACTCAAACAATGGCTGCCTCTAAATGTAACGTTTCCTCCTTTGAATGATCAATGAAACAATGGCTGTCTCTAAATAAACTTGACCTCTTGCAAGCAATGGCAACCTCCAATCTCGTCCTCGCTTGAATGGCTACCTCCTCTTCAATTTTTTTTGGCACTTTGCTCTTAGAGTTGCAAAAACTATTAATGAATTGTTTGTGTTTTGGTAATTCTTGAGTGCCTTTTTATAAGTTTAAGAGGAGTTTAGGAATTGTTTTTAAATCATTTATGAGTTTTTAGGGTATGCATTGACCGAATCAACATAAAAATTAATTTATTTGCAAAATCAACACCAAGAAGTGGCGGATATTTCTTGGGTATGTCTGTGACGTACCCAGGGTATATTGAGACGTATCTATACCATACCCGGGACATATGCATTACCTATCTAGAGGAGATGTAATATGGGGGTTTCAAGGGGGTCATGACGCATGCATCATAGTATTAAACCTATCTAAAAAAATTAACTATAATGTAATAATTCTGAGAGGACAGTTGGGAGGAAATCATTTCAATAGTGAATCTTTTGAAGTGGTATTGGGTGATGGGGAAATTGTAGCTGCAGACTGAGCCAAGGAATCTGCCAATGTATATTGCTCTTGAGGCACTATGACAATTTTAAAAGCCAAAAAGTATTCATTCAAATCTCAATCTCTGTTCTTGTATTTATTTAAAAGTTCAGAGTTGCATTGGAATTGAATTTGTACTTGGTTTACAATTGATTCCGGGTCACCAATTACTTTCAAGTTTCAACATTTTTCCTATCACTCAATTGTAAATTGGAGCACTATAACTTGAGCTTTGTATTTTGCAATGTTTTTGGGAAATTGTACTCTAAAATTAACATGAAATTGTTTACCTTTCAGGTTGATTAACATTGCTTCCACGCTAGATTCTTGTTTATATTTGACCCCATCAAAACACAAAGGCGACATTGCCTCAATTACTTCTTTTTTTTAAGAGTATTCGTCTTTTATATTCAAAGCGTACATGCCCAAGCTAGTTGCCATTGCTTCAATGTTCTCATTCTTTTGATGATACACTGCGATTGTACATTTCATCTAGGCTTCTCATTCAATTTTGATTTGATTTGGAAGTTCCCTCCAAGGTAGCCACATCGGAGAAAATTTTGTTGTCTACAACCATTCATTGCTTTCTCTGATCAATTCTTGTCTAACAACTTTCCAAAAATTCAGGTATATCCACAATTTTTATATCAATGAATAGTTGCACCTGTGGTTCAAAGGCTAATTGCACGATTACGTTAACCTCAAATTTATCTAATTGAATTACCTTCTTTGTGGGCTGAGCAAGATTAATGGAATATGGCATGCATTATTGGAGGTTTTCGAATCAACCAAAGAATTGTTTAAAAATTCATATCTTGAGGAGAAATAGAGGAGTCCCACCTTTATCGTGTAGGATACCACATTGGTGTCAACTTAATTGCATAGAAACATGTTTAAAGAGAATAAACACATAATTTCTACATATATATTATGAGAACATTACAAAGGCTATTATATAGCCATAGAGACAACAACAAACCTCCTAATAAATAGGGAGGAATAATAACAATACCCCATTAATGGTTTTACGGGTATAACAAAACAAAACTATATGGAATATATATTGTTATAACAACAATATATTCTACTAACTAGATAACCATATATAACAGTAAGTAAATAATATTTACCATACTAGTAAATATCTAACCATAAACATGTGAGCACTATAAAATAGAATATCCGTAACATTCCCCCCTTAGTGTGAACATGGGAGAAAACCAATTGCATTTCCTTCGTAGCTTGCCGCCTCTATGTGCTCATGATCTAGATGGTTTTTTAGGACAGCCAACAACCTTCAAGGATGGTTTTATTGGACAACCACCAACCAACAAGGATGGTTTTCCAGAAAACCAACAACCAACAAGGATGGTTTTCCAGGACAACCAACAACCTCAACAAGGATGGTTTTCCAAGGACAACCAACAACCTGCACATATAGATGGTTTTACAAGACAACCAACAACCCAAATATCATGATGTTACTTTTCCTTGTGCTTTCATTTGTCCACTATATTTTTCCTTTAGGGGATTACATAGGAATCTGCTCACTTATTACAAAAGTGAACACAGGAAAACTCTAAACCGATCATGATCAAATACAATTTATTGTGAAAATGAAGCACACCAAAAACCAAACACAATTGAAAATCAAACTGCCACCAATGCTACTATGCGACCTTGTTGTTGGTGATTGCGCGAGAGGTCGTTGATCGAACTCCTTCCCTCGTTGCCTCCGTCCTCCGGTGAATGATGCTGCTACCTCGGCGGAATATGATCATGTCACTCAATGATTTTCACATTGTTTATTATTCTCCCCCATAATGTGAAATCATTTATTTTTTGGACGTTCGGGTAACACCGAAAATGCGTTAAGTAAGGCAATTTTTTTATTTTTGGATTTTTATTGACACTTAAAACAATGACTAAATAATCCTAGATGGAACAACGACACGACAATATAATGACTCTATTTGCATACATCAGAATGGACACTTTTAAATGATGACTAAGTCATGAACATATGACTAGAATTTTTGATGTGTGACACACAAAACGATGACTTTTGACTCTTGAATTTGACAATGAAAACATACAAGCTTTTTTATACTAGCAATTGCACATGAGTCAGTAACTTATTTGGTGAGGACAACATTATTAAGTTTGTTGGAGGTGTAATTTGTTGTAAAATATATGTTAGGAATTAGTCCTAACATGAATATTATAATGCTCCATATTAAATATTATTATGTGTGTGGAGCAAATAAATTAATGTTATGAGTTGTGAAAACAACTCACATAGGGTGTGAGAGATTTTAGGATGGTTAGTGGTTATGAAAGAATCTAGGTGGTTAGAATAACCATCCTAGATTAGTGTTTGTTGTTATAAGAGTTAGAATAGCTAGCTCTTTATATCTGTAACCTTTGTGATAATTAAATGTTGAATTGAATGATTGATAAAATCGTGCTTGTGCACACTTGAGCCTTCGGCTCTTCCCAGAAATGGGACTCCATTTTCATTTGGTATCAGAGTAGGCTCTCTGAACCTCTCTGTTTGCCCTCCATTCAATTGTTTTTGCCTCAAAATGGTTTAATGGCTATGCAGTGTAGACCACGTGCAAATGCCATTTTTCCATTCACCATTTCTTGCATATTGCCAATAGTTTTGTAGTGCAGACCACATACAAACTTGTGGCATTCATCATTCACACTGCATGCTTCTCTCTCTCCATCCTTCCATTCTATTTGCAGTTTTTCAATTCATTGTGTTCACGGTATTCATACTCCAAAAATAAAAAGAAGAAGATATATATTGTAGTATATAGTTTTGTATATGTTTTTGGGTGTCGGTTGTTGTGCATGCTTCAGGTTTATATGAAATAACATTTTTGGTTAAAATACACAAATTAGTTTGAATCTTAATATGCATGCGATTACATTAATTGCAGAAAGGATTTTGTCTTGTGAGGGTTTCGGGTCAACGTATTTGAGTGCAGATCCATCGAGCTACGTGTAGGGGGCCCAAATTTACCCTGCTTGGTTATAACAATATCAATATATTTGTATTGTTTGGCAAGGTTCCTATTATATTGGAATCGTTGCATTATCTCCCTAGCGAAATATCTTGATATGGATGTCAAACAATCCCTGCAACGATTGGCTCCCACGAGCTCTGGTGACCCTGAGAAATTGATCCATTGGCGAATCAATACACGGTTTCATTCATTTGTGAAGGAAAACTGCATTATCATAAGTGGAAGATCAATTACTAAAGTTGGTTGCCTAATTGCGCAAAGATTTTTGTTCTGAGATATTGATAGGTGAGTTTCCATAGTTTGGTGAGTTTCCATTTGGCATATTTGGATCTTGGCGAGCTATTTATACTTTGACATTACTTTGTCTCGATTTGAAATCAATTGTCATCCAAGGCTAAACCCTCCACATGAAGAATACCGACACCACCAGGGCGTGGACGTCGCTCCACGTAAAGACGGTGAAGTTTGTTCCTTTTTTATTGGTGAGCTCTAGGCACAGATCTCCATTGCATCAGCTTGATTCACCCACTCGGCTCGACCGTGCATCCACAACATCGGCGGCATCAAACCCCATTCATCTCAGTTGATTCTACAGGCGACAAGCTCGACATAGTCATTACAACAAATTTGAGTGATCTAGAGTCAATCCGAGATTGATCCTTTGTATGACTTGAATTGCACTTTGACTTGAGCTCCATATTGAGCTCGCCTTGATCAGTGGACCCTACAACACTACAAACTTGGTAAACACGCTCCAATCCAACCCGATCCGGACTCAACATGGCTCAGGCCCCAACTCAGAAGCATCCCTTGACTTGGCCCCTTCTCCTACAGACCGCATTCGGTCACCGTCCAACTCGCAAGAATCCCTAACTGTAAACGCATGATTGGCTATGGGAGGACATTAAGACCAATGGAGGATGAGGGTTCAAACTTTCCCAAAACCCATATCTTTGATAAAAATATTTTTCGTGTTTTTATACATACAAGTAAAATTATAGAAGGGAAATGTTTTCTTTTGGGGAGAATATATTTGTAATGGGGAAGGTAATTATAAAATGATATTTTTTCGAAAAAGGGGGAATATTTTGTAAGGAGGTAAAAAGGGATATTTTGGAAAAAAATTGTAAGGGAATAATTTTGGATGCATTATCGGTTGAAACCAACATCCATGGTGTTTTCAATTAAGGGGGGCAATGTTAAAACAGGGTAACCTTGAACCATCAATGCAGCAACCAAGAAGACGGAGGCAACGACCGACCACGGCCAACCGTCATCATGCGGCTCTAGAAGGTTCCTCACCCCATGTTAGAACTAAGGGGGAATGTTAGGAATTAGTCCTAACATGAATATTGTAATGCTCCATATTAAATATTATTATGTGTGGAGCAAATAAATTAATGTTATGAGTTGTGAAAACAACTCACGTAGGGTGTGAGAGATTTTAGGATGGTTAGTGGTTATGAAAGAATCTAGGTGGTTAGAATAACCATCCTAGATTAGTGTTTGTTGTTATAAGAGTTAGAATAGCTAGCTCTTTATATCTGTAACCTTTGTGATAATTAGATGTTGGATTGAATGATTGATAAAATTGTGCCTGTGCACACTTGAGCCTTCGACTCTTCCCGAAATGATAGATGTTTGAGCGAAGAACACGAGTATTTTGCTAAACACTTGATGTGCCTTTATGTAAGGTTCCTCCATCTTTTCTCTTCTCCTCGTTCAAAATCACGTGGTGAATGGCAAAATTGTCATAATCATGGTCAAATATATTTATTGCAACTCTTCCACCACTGTTAATATAAATATTGTTTTGGAAATGACTGATTTTGTGATTGTTGATGCAATTCAACAGTCATATGCACTGATTGTGTAACCATCGGGAGTTGGAATTCGGATTCAGAGGCATAATTATGCCCTTCCATTCCACAAAATTTGAGCTATTTTTCTCAGATGTGCAAACGGCCTCTTCTCTTACACCAATATTCGGCCATGTAATAACAACATTTTTGCTAGGAGGCACTGGTTTTGAGATTCAAAGAGCATGGGTTCTTCCACGTTCTGTAATGAGTAAAACTGGCATTTTGGCATGTTGTACATAAAATTCTTGTCGAAATCCACATATTGCACATCAAAATATTGGGGACAAGTTACCTGAAACTGGATTTCCATGCCTTTTTCATTAGTAAATCACATGTCTCCCAAAATTCAAGAAATAAAAAAGCGGGGCTTATATAAAAAGATGCACAATCCATATAAAAAAGCGGGGCATATAATCCATGGCCGTGCCGTCAAAAGACGTTTCTACTTATTTCAATTAAGTTTTATAGGGAACGCGCGTTCAAGAGCTCTTATATTGGCACGGGTTGGGAGTATGCTGGCAAATTTAAACTGATCGAGTACTTTCTTCAATTTCCATCCCATACACATTATGATCGACAAGGTCGATGGTTCGATCTTCGGCACCGTCTTTGAGTGCCCACACAAAAAACAACAAAACCACGCAGAAAGCTCGAAAATTCTCTACGAAATGCCGCAGACTAAGAGGATCGATTCTCAAGCCGGAGACATTGCACGCAGATTTAAAAACTGGATCTGATTCTTTTATCCAACGGCCTGCACAAAACCCAATGGTTCGATATCGTTCTCTTCTCATTTAGAGGAAGAGCGCGTGACGCCCTTGAGTGCGACGACTTTGCGGGCACAGGTAACTGGATGCCTAACTTGTATGTGAATCCGTTGGATGACATCTGTTCGGGTTATGTTGGGTATTGTGAAAACATGGAGAAAATATCTAAAATCCGCAACTGTAAAGTTACGGCAACTCGTAAAGTTATGACAACAAATATTGGAGCCGCCGGAATTTGACACTTTCCAGCAAGGGCATCTTCAAAGGTGGACACCTACCGCGAATGACACTTTGAAACTACTATTGGACTAGACTTGATATTAACAAAGCCCTAAATAATAACATTGATTTCTAATATAGCTTTAAACGCTATATATTGAAAAACAAATATTATTAACACACGATATAAAACCTATAATCTAAAACATCTAGAAAATAATCATATTGACTTCTACATGGATATTAACTTCCAAAGAGTAACTTTATTTGGCGATGACTTAATGAAAAAGTACTTGGACGTGGGTCGTTTCTATTAGACACTATAATCGACAATTGACTCAAAACTTAAAACATTAGAATAAACAAAACAAGATCGACTCACTTGAATGCAGATTGGCGGAGCCAATGCCCATGAAAATGACTTGATGCAAGCTCGATTGATGAAGCCGAATGCAATGTGGATGATACCAAGACGCAGGCAAAATGTTTTTTTGTAAGTGCTAATTTATAGGTGTAAGATCTGAAGTTGAAAAATATGCATGAAAACAATGCATAGAAGGATGATTTGACAGATCTGCTTACTTAGCCCAATAATCCTGTCAAGAAGTTTTATCCACAAACATTGAACCTATCGACTGAGCAAGGCATTTTAGACTAAGTAGCCGATACGGCACCCTTAGGGTACCTAGTACCTGCACGAAATGCACCCGCTACAGGTACAACTTGGATACATGCCCAGAAACGGCCAAGATACGGCCAGGCAGGTCCGGGTATGGCAGGGTACATCTGCAGACATGCCTGGACCTGCCTGGCCGTATCCTGGCCCAAAACTGTGTTTTTTTAAAATAATTTTTTTTTCTAGTTTAAATTTAATATATCATTACAGCAGAAATTACAGTTTTCACAGCACCATTATTCTACAGAAGGTACCAAATACAAGCCATCATAAACATGGATAAAAATAACATGTATGAGATAAATCATAAATGTAATAAACACCTCAACTAGATATGGTAGGGACAAGTGAAATTATGAATTTATGAGTAGTTTGTTGTGGTTATTTAGCTTGTTTTATTTTTCATATGCATAATATGTGGTTAATTCCTATTTAGCAGGCTGGAATTTATATATTTTTAAATTTTTATATATATTTTGTACGGCCATATCGGGGCCAATTTTTTTTTTTTTGCCGCATAGGTGTATCGGATACTCCGTGCACTGTACCCGTATCAAAAATGTATCGGCTACTTAGGTTTTAGCTATATGCAAGCCGTGATTGAGTGAACATAGATCGAGAGATAAGGCACGGTGGAGAAGATCATGAGCAAGTGCGGGTTGTGGACGGTTTGGCAAAGAAGATCTCAATTGGCTGTTAGGGAGGACGTGCTTACTTTGAATAGAATCGAGACAAATGGGGAGTTTGCTATACATGTGGGTACATGTAGAAGACAACAAAAACCATGACTTATAGCCACGAATGATAGATCGCATTACACAGGTCTGTAGTTGAAGATTAACTAGCATTCAAATGTGTTGATCTAAGTGTCCACTCTGAGATCATTTTCAAGGACCTTTGTATTGCACTTGCCGTTGGTAATGATGTGGTTTCGGACTCAAGACGTTCTCTTTGGGAGATCAAGATAAGTGTTGCTTTCTACAAATGAAGACAAATATGCTAGAAACCAATCTTGGCAATCAATACAAGACCGTAACAAAATGCTCGATTAAGATCTGGTAGGTATGCTTTCAATCGCTTTTTTCCGATAGATGCACCCTAGCAACATTGAATGCATCTGGTTGATACTCTCGGGATATATGTATATCTCCAAGTGGGCCGTTAAAGAAGGCATACCCGATCGATTATTGTAATAATATATATTATTCTCAGTAAAGGAGATAGAGAGCAAATTCGGATCTGTTAGCACGAGTTGATGATACGACCACCAAAACCTATCAACAAATAGCTATGTTCCACCAAGTTTTTGGGACGGGGACGACAGTGATGTGACGGGGGACATGTTTGGGATGAATTTTTTTAGGCCTTTTTTAGGGGATGATAGGGGACGACTATTAAAAAATAAGGGAAAATTTAAAAATATAGGAAATTTCAAATATTCATATGATAACATTGCTAAAGCATTCATCACACACATTATAGAACCTTAATACATAAAATTAGAGTTGAATTGAGATTTCACATAAGATTTAACCTTAAAAATATAGGAAATTTCAAATATTCATATGATAAGTATAACACATTGATAAACTTAAAGCATTCATCACACACATCATAAAACTTTAATACATAAAACTGGAGCTGAATTGAGATTTCACATAAGATTCAAGTTTCAATTACAATGAAATGCCCAAGGGCTACAAAATGTCTGAAACATAGAAAATCAAAATGAAAATATATAGCTGCCCCTAATCAAACTCCGCTAAAGTGGCATCAAAATCAGACTTTGAGTCTGAGTCACTGGAACTATGAGGGGCTCCCTCATCCAATGGAACCCCAACCAATCCCACCTGTGCCTCCTCATCAATATGTGCAGCATCTTCGGGATCAACATCCCAACGTGCGGCTGGAGTTTGACGATACTCGAGAGTCTGCCGGGATTCTCAAGTCTCGAGGCACTATGCACGGCTACTAACTTCTCTCTGCTCGTCGAGAGGTAAGATGGTTCCTCTTAACTGTGTGGACGAGGCCATATGTAGACCAATTCCTCTGTAGCAGAGGAACTACCAACCTATGAAAAGAGGCGAGTGGCAAGAATCCTCAAGTCTGGTGCATCCTTGCCATGCCATGTCCACCATCCAATAGGGTCTACTTGAGCTAATGTAGCTCTATCTGTCCTCACCTTTGGCTTGCTAAATGTTGGTCCACGGAGATTGACAAAGGATAGCCATTGGGTTCCCAATAAAGTGGACTCCTCATCGTGTACATCTTTCTAAAGGCCTTCATGAGCCCTTCTTTCACCTCTTCAACATTAGATGGAGGCACTCTCCCGTGTCGTGCGGCCATATGAAGCGGGGTGTTCATTGTGTTCCACCGCCATGTCACAATGGGCCCGATATGCTCCTCATAAAATCCCAAAGTAGGATCCTCGCTATGAATGGCTTGCGTCATATCTCTGTCCAAACATAATGTCAAATGTCTCATAAATCTCTCCAAAACTAGGAGAGTCAGATCAACATATCTTATGACCCCACTACTGGTGAGATGAAGAAGCAATCATATCTCGCAAACAATTTATAATTTTTTAGAAAATATTAAGATTCAAGAATGAAAAACTAAACTAATTTACAAGTTATAAACATGGATAAAAATATTTAAAAATTAAAAACTAAACTTACATATATAAAATCAGCAATAGCTTACCTCACTGTGGACCACCAATCATCGTTGAGGATCTTTTGTTTCACACCTTTTCCTTCAGAAGTGTTTGCCTCTTGGCCATCTACCCCACTCCCTGATTAACCGTCATTAACACGCAAAGCCTCCTGCAGCTCAAGCATCCTCTCTAATAAAATGAAATAGCTGGCATATCTAGTGTCCACGGGCTTGAGGAATTCCTTCCTCAAAAAAAACCTGAATAGAGCAAGTGAGGTGTGATGGTTGCAAATGAACATTTGTATGTGTCTAGCCTTTGCCACCATTGTCTTCACCCAATCTATCTTTCCAATGTCTTTCAATGTGTTGTTCAACGCATGAACACAACATGGAGTCCAGAAAATGTGCTTATAAGTACCCTCAACCATCATGCCAGCTAACTTACATACGCAGCTGAATCGGTCACCACTTGTACAACATTAGAGGGCCCAATCTCCTCTATGGCATCCTTCAAAATTTGAAATTGGAAGGTTGCATCCTTCCTCTTCCTTGTACAATCAATAACTCTAAGAAAATAAGGGCCAACAGGACATGTGACAATGATATTGATGAGTGGCTGATGTTTAATATCGGTCCACCCATCCATGATGATAGAGCAACCCACCCGTATCCAAGTTTGTCTCATCTCCTCCATCACCACACTCACCTTAGAATATTCTTTATCAAGGAGGCTGGTTCGTAGTTTGTGTTCTCCAGGAGGGACATATGAGGAACCAACAACAATTACATCTTTGAACATTTGTTTGAAGAAAGGGGAACGTGACACATGAAATGGTATAGCATTGGCAAAGAAGAATTTGGCAATAGAAGAGTCAACTACTTCCCTTGATTGCACATTAAACATCCCCGCAACAGTAGAAGCCTTTCTCTTTCCCTTGGTAGAATCCTCTCCCCTTTGACTTTCAACATCCACGGATTGGGTAGGCACTTGTGTACTATGTGTAGTCTCCAATGACATCCCTTTTTTCGTTGCCTCACCCTCCATGTGCAACCTAGTCACTTCGGCCTTCTCCGCTAATGATATTCTTTCACAACCTCTTACCCCTTGTCCAACTATGCCCAAAAGATGTGAATAAACCCGCGTGTAGCTGCCCCTAAATTCTTTGTTGCAAATATGGCACAACCACACTCTACTCCCCCCTGATTTTTTTCTTTGTCAATGGCTGTTGCAAATTGTGAAAGAGGCTTTTTAGGATTGAATGGCCCTTTGCATAGATTTTGAGGAGTTGAGAAGGGCAATCAAATGGATTATTTGAACCCACAGTTGCTGCAACACTCTCACTCCCTGAAGAAACCCTATTTTTGGTTCTACCTCTATGTTGCATTGCCATTTGAATCTCTTCACACTCACTACCCTCACTGCTGCTCATTGTTTTTTATTGGAAATGCAACACCCAACTGCAACTGCAAGTGAAAACAAAAAAAAAAAAAAAAACTTCCCAAGTTTGTGAAGCTTGAAACTCGAAAGAAAAACAAATGAAACAATGAAGAAATAGTTTGTGCAAATTTGTAAAATGAACAAAGGATGATAAACATACCTCTAATGGAGTAGAATATTGCTCTCTTGCCTTCTTCTCACTGCTGCTCTCTATTCTTCTCTATGCTCTTTTCTTTCTTTGTCTTCTCCTTCACAAAATGAGAAATGAGTCAAATGAGCTTCTTTTTTGTTTTGATGTTTGTTTTAGGTTTAGGGCACTTAGAAATGAAAGTGGGGGTTCTTGTGGGCCCCCACATTGCTTTAATTTTTATTAAAATAGTGTTTAGATCTGAACGATTCCATCTATAGGAACAGATAAACAAGACTGCCCCTAACAATTAATTAAACTTCCATCGAGGTTGTTGACGTCCTTGCTCGATACCAAATAATAGCAGAGCAGCAGGTTTAAAGAGAATAAACACACATAATTTCTGCATATATATTACAAGAACAATACAAAGGCTATTATATAGCCATAGAGACAACAACAAACCTCCTCATATATAGGGAGGAATAATAACAAATACCTTGTTAATGGTTTTACAGGTATAACAAAACTGAACTATATGGAATATATTGTTATTATAACAATATATTCTACTAACTAAATAACCATATAACCATAAGTAAATAATATTTACCATACGGTAAATATCAAACCATAAACATGTGAGCACTATAAAATAGAATATCCATAACAGAACTTGGATAATTTTACCGTTGTCGATGATAGATTTAATTGACCTGTCTCTGTTTTGTAAGTTGGGCTAATTAATGCATGATAATGTCAGCTTTTTTTTTTTCTTCATGTCCTCAATGATGTCATATCCCTTCAAACCACTTTCTTTAGCTGTAGTTTGGATGAGGGAGTAGTGGGTGTCCCTTTTGGAGGTGGTTGACTATTAGGTGCCTCAAGATTAGTTGGTGTGGTCTTATTGTGTGGGGAAATGGATGTTGTGTTTGGACTCTTTTTACTTCTAAGCTCATAGCATCTTTTTTACATTTGTTGGTATGCATGAATTTCATCGGCATTATCTTCAGGATCATTGTCTAAGCTCATAGCATCTTTTTACATTTGTTGGTATGCATGAATTTCATCAGCATTATCTTCAGGATCATTGTCTTCTTCCTTGGGGAAATTCATGGTTTCCAACATGAACACGTTTCCCGAACTTTTAATTGCTTCTCCCAAGTCAGTAGGATCTACTACATACTTTTCCATTTCTTACACAAAAGCATGGAAAGCTATGGAAAATTATGGGAAATTTGTTTTGCCATGCTGATAAATATTATGGACTCTACACCACTTGGATAAGGACATACTATCAAAGTTAATAGATATGGCAAAATTAGAGGATGATTCATGATTATTCTGAGCAATAGCGCTTCAATTGTTGTTGTTTCAACTGCTATTATCATGTCACGATCTTTTATTTCTCTGAAGCGAATAGTTTCTATTTGGACTCTCGGTATTCTCGCTGCCAACCCTTATTTCTGGGTTGATAAGATCATCGCTCAATTTTTGCACAACCTTTTATATGTTTTCCAACTCGGTGTTTGTTGAGGAACTTAACACTGGGTTTTTATCAGCCTGAGTACTTGTTATTAAACAAATTATTGTTGCTGGGTATCAATGCATTTTTTTGTGGTCTGAAAATATTCCCGGTGCTTGGCATGACCACCTGTAAAGGTGTGAGATGCAGTACTGGGGCCATGTGAGACGAAGATGATTATTGTCACAACTCACAAGTATGGCTTATGCGTAAGCATTGTTCAGATTATTCATCCTAACCCCTTAACAAAAATAGAAGACATTGAATCAAGAGCATCTAGGTACATGTGAAAGTCATTTCAGGTGTAGGCCTCTTGTTTTGAGGAATTCAGTTGTAGATCCTCTGAAATCTACTGCAATTGTTTTTGGCTGACTCTAATTCTTATCTTTTGACTAGTTTAATTTGTTTAAAAATCATGTTGGGATTTGCTGCATCACTATATTGGGAGATACAAACATTTTAAATCATTTCCCAACTTATAATGGACCCCAATGTGAGATTTAAATGCCATCCATAGACCAGGTCTTGGAAAATGAATGGGAACAACCTACATGCCACATTTTCATGTGCGACATAAAGGAACCTAAGGGCAGCCTTGCAGGCAACTATATGTTCCTTAGTTGTTTTGGTTCAGTAAATTTTGAATCTAGGAAGATATTTCTCAACATTTTTGTAAGATTATGTACATCTTAGAGAATCACTACAACTATTCTAGCCTACCAAGCTCGGATGGTTGGAGGGGTATTGTTGGCTGGACATATTTATGCCTAAGTACTAGAGGCGCATGAGATCAGGGTGCGCAAGAAGTGAGCGCGTAGGTGCACGCAGAAGATCAGCGGATGCAAGGTGCGCCGAGGGAAGTTCGAGTTCGGGACTTAGCCGCGTTTGGCACACACAGGCTAAGAATGGATTGAGTGTTGAATACACAATGGATAAGGATAAGAAGACTTGTGGAGGAAGTAAAAGCTATTTTGGGACGAAGAGGAAGATAAAGCGCCATGTGGAGTCAGCTAATAATAGGATTAGATCTAGAGTTATTTATAGGTAATCTATTATTAGCAAAGCTTGCATGCTTCTGTAGTTGCTTTTGTAGCGGCGCATGGCTATTTTGAGCATGCAACCTATTTTGAGAGTGCATGAGTAGTGAAGGGCAAGTCCCCACTACCTATATATATGTATTGATTTGCATGATTTGAGGGATTATGTACTATTGAGATTGTAACAAAGTTATGTTCATTGGTATATTTACGTGCATGACTTATGATGCTTTTTGATGTAATCAACTACTATGTTCATGGTGAATTAATATAATGGATCTTTGTGGATGGATAATGGTTGTGATGTCTCCATTACTGGTTATTGTATGGTAAATCTGATCTTGATCCTTGTTTGATTCATTATGCACTATGGTTGTGTTCGATTCTTG